>NW_011626806.1:2720934-2854975 GCF_000204515.1 Acromyrmex echinatior | reverse complement strand
CTCTCTCTCTCTCTCTCTCTCTCTCTCTTTCTTTCTCTCTAATCGCATGTTCCTTTCTTTTATTGCTTTTAGTCTTAGTCGCTTTTTGCATGAACATAAAAATTTTATCTCGTCGTTATATTGACAAGATGCATATATAAAAAATTTATTATTGTAAATTTATTAAAGTAAAATTTTCATTAAAATTAGTCCATTATCGGTTATAAAAAAGAAAAAGATGTTATTTATTATAAGTAAATTTAAATATTATAAGTAAAAGATAATTTTCAAAAAATGTAACATATAGGTACATGCATTTATAATACTGTATATTATACAGTATTATTGTAAATACAGTTTAGCTATATAATATTTTAATGTATGTATCTTTTATATATGTATTTGTTTATTTCTTTATACGTAATATACACAAAGGGTCCAACTTAATGCGATCATCCCTTATTGCGTTTAATAAATTGTTTTTTGAAAATCAATTGTGTTTTCATGACACCGATTGATTTGTTATCATTATTCTACACATAAGAGTACTCAGCCAGAAATGATAATGGAATCCACGTCGATTCCACGTCAATTTGATAATTTCGATATTGAATCGATGTCGATTTGATGTCAATTTGATAATTTAACGACATTTAATCGACGTCAATTCTATTATCATTTCTGGCTGAGCATTAAGATACGAGTGTCAAAAAATTAATAGTTTATTAAGATATTTATATTTTATATCAAAATATGCTGGAATAAAATACGAAATATCTTGTAAACCATTGATTTTTGAGATTCTTTAATATCTCTACTTTTCTATCTTTACCTTTACATTTAGAATAATTAGAAAAAATATTGTACAAAAAAAATTATGTAATTCCATTTAAAAAATTGTCATAACTTCCAACTAATAATGAAAAATCTATTTTATATTTATTTTGTGCCCAATAAGTCATTCAACCTTTATCTAAACATTTTTCATTTAAAGATATAAAAAATAGTCATATAAAATCGATGACAGACGATATTTTTTTTCCTGCTGGATTGTTAGCTGGATTTGCGTACTTGCTATCGTATTAGCTGCGATGCTGACACAATACGATAATAAATACACAAAAATGGTGTGCTACCGTCTTTAAATGGAACAATCTGTGTATATATCTAGTTCAAATCTAGTATATATAATGTATACATGTGTTACATATAAAATATTTGTATCTCTTTCTAATTATATGACGTCTAATATGAAAATTTTATAAATTAAACTCTTAGATAATTTATGAAATCATAATTAATCAATAAACGCAATTCAATATTTTACATATTACTCACTTTTTTTAGGAAAAGCATATAAGGAAGATTATTGAAAAAAGTTTATTAAAAGAAGTCGTAAGGATTAACTTAAAAAATTAATATATATTTTAATTCGATATTTCAGGTAGATTTAATACGATCCAAGGAAAGCATCAGTCCTTTAAAAGCAAATGGTACCACCTCAGCCGAAACTTCCGTTTAACAAGAGCAAAAATAAACAAATGCTAATGTAATGTATTAGTTTCTTTATTTGATCGTTTCAAAACTTTCATCTTTAGAGTTTTTACTCTGCAATGAATCTCTTTCTGAATTGCCATTTAACCGACATAACATATAAGATGAAAGTTATAGATCATACTATTTAATTCTCATGAATTTGTACTCTTCTACAAATGTCCTATCATTTATCTATTACGTTTAATTGAATATTTGTATTATATATGTACCGAACAATGCGCGTCGCTCTTCGCGAGTACACTGCAATTTGTACACAACTGTAAATGAGATCCATTCATAGTCTCAACATGTTTGTACATAAAATTCAATCATTCAAAGATTCATCAATAGTTAAAGTCATTTAATAAATTCAATAGTCATTCAATAAATTCAATTGTGATTTTATGAAAAATTTATTTCTCATCCTCGATAAAGCAGTATATATTATTACAAAACAGTCTATTTTAGTAATTACTTATGTAACAATCAATTCCACTTCATTAATATTACATGTGAATTGCAAAGATACGTGAAAGAAAACGAAAAATGAGAAAAAAATTGGAAAAAATTCCAAATAATTGGAAAAACGTTAATAATAGCGTATAGATGTTTTTACGTTTAGTGTAACAATGGCAAATAAAATATGATAAAATCTAAAAAGATCTCTTATACTGCTATGCATCTTCTTTAGATAATATGATCTAGAATTCTAGATTGACGACAATTATTGATCTATGAGTTAATAAAAATTATGCTAGAAAGTTGTGAAAAACGCACATTTTTCCAAATTGTGATATGATTCTAAACGAATACATACGTGGCATTTATAAAACATGCGAATTGCAAAGTAAAATTAGAATTTTCACGGAAAATCACTCTTTCTGGCGAATTATTCAAACTCCAACGCATTCAAATATTCGAATGATTAATATCGATAATTTTCACTCTTATAAATATGAATGAAATAAATAATAATATAATACTGAAATAAATAATAGTATAATAATAGTAGCATAGTGTTGCGCAGATGTCTAATACCATGAGCCGAATAATGTATGTATGTGTGTATGAAGTAATTATTCGAATATTTGAATATTAACAACTATAATTTTAAGTTTAACATATATGTCAAATTCTATTTATATTATATAAATCATAAAAATTAAGCAAGAATATTGTGTCATGCAATAATATATGATCCTGCATATAGCGATTAAGTAGTTCAATTAAGTAGTTCTTTGTAATAGTACTGTGTATATATGCCAAAAAAAACCCCACAATTTGCAATATGAATACGTATACTTCTTTCGAGGGATATCTCTTACATTATTGCAAGCTGATAGTGCACTTTAAAAAGAAAAAAATTTTTTATTGTAATATCTTTTATGAGGAAAATTATGCTTGAATATTTTTTATTCACTTTCTCTAATAATATTATAATAATACAATACCTTGAGAGCCGATAAAAACTGTGGAAACTATTTGAAAAACAAAAAACAGAAAAAGAAATATATATAAATTTGTTCTTTATCCCCAAATTACAGAATAATATTACAGAATAATATGTATAAATTTGTTCTTTATTATCCAAATTACAGAATAATATACCTTTTCTGGTTTAAAAAAATACAATTATCTTGCAACTTTTACAAGAGGCTTTTTAATGAAGAACTATGGAACAATTCTCTTCGAAACATTCATAAAATAATCTTTTCTTATAAAAATAATTGAAACTAACTTGAAAGAAATGATTTCTTATTGATACTCTACTAGGTTAGATACATTTTTCTCAAACATATTTATTAAAAGATACATAGCAGATTTCTGTTACTTCTTAAAATTTTAATCTAGCCAAGATTTTGCGCGTTGAATTTCAAAATTTTCTATTATCATAGCTTTTTCAATATTTGGGCATATACAATTGTGACAATATTAAAAAGATTTTAATTATAGTGAAATTAATTTCTTTATCGCAAGATTTTTTAAAAAAACTTTACGTGTTATAAAGATATACATGCGATGTATAGAGTGATAAAAACAGTCCCTTGAAGGATATCTATTATTGTTCGTAATTAAAGAAAAAAGATACCATCAATCTCTGTACAGTCTACGATACATAATATTTATTAGGTGATTATTTAATCATAAACTATTTCCTAAATAGCAATGAAGATATTCTGTTAAATAAAGTAAACAGTTGTTAACATTTGTTAATTAAGAGTAAATTTGTTATTTAAATTAATTAAATGAAAATTCTTATAAGTGTATGCTATTTTTAAAAGAAATATTTTTCAATGTAGTTTATAGCAAAAAATAATTTATTAAATTATAATCCATTTTTATATTAAACTTACAAAACATAACAGAGATAAACAATTTTGAAGTTTTCGATCGAATATTTGCATTAACAAGTAATTTATACGAATCCAGAATGTAAATAGAAAAAATCTTTTCTCAAACAATCTGCGATAGATATGTTGATGATTAAGGATTTTATTAGTAAAAATTTGACTTCTCAATTCGGTTAAATATCAAAATGCAATCATTTATCGCGTAAATATTCATACAAAATTTTTAGAAAACTGATTAGGCAAAATATTCGTGATATATCTTTTTATATATTTTTTTGTTAACAGATAGTTTGAGAAAATATATTTTAACGCCATGAAATAAAAAAGATTACGTTTTTACAATATATGTATTTAACTCGTAGGCAGACACAAGGAAACCTAGAATTTAAACCAGGGATAGGAAATAAGGCGTTACTTGTAATGCCGTTACTTTTATCTCTTTACTTTTCCTATAATAAAAATTTAATAATAATTTTACAATTTTTCATGATGATAATGATAACGTCAGTGTTGGACAAGTCATTTATAAAAAGTAACTTGTTACTAATAATAATTACGTGACGACTTATAGTAATGCGTTATTTTTATGCGAAGTGTGAAATAATAAGTTAATTTTTTAATCAGTAACGCGTAATGGTAACAAGTTACTCTTCAAATGTGACTTTCTTTAGCGTTATATAGTTACTGTCATGTAAAAAAAATTGTAAAGTGAATATAAAATTGTTATTATAAAAAATAACGATAATGCGAGATCTACAATAAGAGTCGTAGACGATCTTGGAATCTTAAATCGTAGAAAATTGATTAATCAGAGTCAAATACGAGTAGAATAATCGACTATGATTGGTCAATTTTCTATGACTTCAGACCCCACAATCGTCTACGATTCCTATAGTAGAACCAGCCACGTGTTACTTCCCATCCTTGGTTAAAACAACATGATACATTTACATCGTATTGGAAAATAATGTTGCGCATACTTTTAAGTATATTTTTACGTAAAGAATGCATAAACTTGCGTATATGAGTCATTTAAAATCATACAATATATTCATTAAGCGGAGATTATACAATATTAACTCTCTATGAAGTAATATTTGGAACACTGAGTATTGTATCGTAATGAGATAAATACGACAGAGAAGGGAAGGCATGCCGCAATCTCATGCAAAAAAAAACGTGCAAATAATAAAATTCATGAATATAATGTATAATATAAGAGTAATCTAATAAAAAATGTATGATATGTGTGCTAATGCGTTTCAACGGTGATCTTCAATGGGTTAGGAGAAATATAATCTCTCCCAGTGATCTTATAAGATTTCATGCGTATCGCAGCGAAATTCACGATGGTGGATAGGCTATACTCGCCGATGTAGTATTAAATGGTTGTGATTAGATAGAAAAGACTGCGTCTCGGAAATTAGTTTCCGAGTTGATAAGGAAAGTAGCTAATGCCTGTCATTATGTCTTTAATCATGCTGTGTTACTTTAAATAAATAATGTGCAATTAAAACTGAAAGATTTACTGTTTCCTATTACAAAATATATTGCAAAATGTGTGCCTATACACAGTCCCAGAATAATCGTTAAATATTTCATGTGCTGCATAGAGAGGGTCAAATTGAGTCGAAAAGTCTTCTACCATTTTGCAATTTTCGTAATAGTTAATAAGATATTAATTACTAAAAATCGTCAAATATTTTCTCTCAATAATTTTTTACTTAAGTAAAATTAATATTATTAATTGATTTATTCTATCAAGTCTTATTCAATTTAATTGTTAAATAAATTAATTAACAATATTAATTCAGATACAATATATATATTTACAATTTTTGTTTTCTAATTTTACAAATCAAAACTGATTGTATGTATTAAGAAATTATAATAAGAAATTTCAGAATTGCAATTCTGTGTTTATTAATTGCATTTAATTGGATTTTAAATTCCAATTTAAGAAGTTCCGATATTACTCATTATATTTTTTTCTTATCTTTAATTTATTATTCCGCTTTTTAAATTTTTCCCTGTATTGTTACATTGCTGTGATCGATGAACGCGAGCTTACCATTTGAAATTGCACAAATATTATCAAATATATCACCACTGTACCAGTTAGCTAAGAGAAATAAAACTATTAATTAAAAAATTTGGTTTATATTAAATTACTTAAAGGAGATTCTAAATATTCTCACCGAATGCAGAAAAGTATTATCGAGCGTAAAGTATCCGTTAGCTGTAAACTGTATTTTGCGATGTAACAATTGAAGTGAAAATTTCTTGAGCTGTAACATATCTATGATAAATGTCGTTATGATGAATACCGTTTCTGAGAAAGTTTCATTTGACTTTATTTTTTACCTCTGCTTTTGTCTCTTTCCCGACTACACAGTTTAAAAGATCATGCACTATATTGCTCGTTTTCTTCATCTATACAACAAATTTATAATTTAAATAATTAGTAAAAAATTTGGGTTTTTATTTACTGATAAAAATATTTTGTTTTATCAATTAAAATAATCTGATTAAAATACTATCTTATTATATTGATTATTCTACCTCGATTAAAATTTTGGTAATTTTATTGGTGAGAAGAAAGATGGGATAAATCAGAAATATTATCCAGATGATGGTATTACTAAGAGTCTCATATTCTATGATATCATCAGTTATCAACAGAATCCAGAAAAGAAAGTAACCATTATATATGAGTGTCAGAAAGAGAAAAACGATTCCGAATAGTACTGGTAGTGAATAGAAATTCGACATATCTTTAGAAATTTCACAGAGACGACAATGCACATCTCGCAGTTGCAATAGTTGATGAACGGTCGAATTGTTGACTATCATACGACGCGTTTGATAGAGAGACTGCAGTCGATCAGGTGTATTGATTCTGGTGAGGTTTTGTATCGCTCGATTCACATCAACGAAATCTGTCTGAATGACCATCACCAACAGGAAGTACTGTATCAGTAGCCAACCCACGTAAAATGTCGGCACAATGTCTGTCAGCCATGAGACTAAGGTCGAACCCAAGGCTAGGTTATCATTGAACAGAAGAAGCATCAGCAGGCAAATCTTCAAAATGCAAATGATGATCATAGTGCAGAAAGTACGCTGTCGTCGTAGCGGATGATATAGATCATACAGACGATCTATCTCGTGTTCGATAGTGATTAATCGATTGGCGATCTGCACCAAGGACTTCTGTTTGATGCAGTAGCTAATCAAAATTACGCAGATCGCCAGGGTACCAAGTACAGTTTGAAGAACCGCGATAACTATAGTCAAATTTGTCTTGATCTTGTACTCCCAAGTAAGTCTCAACGGTATAGATATATAGTTCGAAGCTATCATTAAGCTACTCAGCACAACATTGTAAACGATTCCTAATTTGGAATATTGAAATATGTATGACGTTCTCTTTTTGTGTATGACGATTCGGTAGGCGAATGTAGCGAGACCGATAAACTTGAAAAACATTATTAATATTCTGAATGTCCAAAATAAATTGTGATGTAGCTCTGATTTTATTTTGTTCACTTTCTGTTCACTATTTTTTTCCACAATTGAATTTTCTTTAATTATATTTCTAATGGAATTGGAGGTTTTATTGACATTCATGAAAGTTGAATTCTTAATCGAAGACATTTTTGCAATGATTATCTTCTTCCTTAATTTTTTAAATCTAAGTTAATATCTACTTCTTTTCTTCATTAGGTCTTCTCAATTTATTTATTTCTTTCTATTTCACGATTTATAAATATTTTCTTTAGGAAACTTTCAGTTCAATCTTCTTAATATTTTTTTTTTCAAGACATTTGTATATAAAGATTTTTTTAATTTGTATACTTTAAATCTTCTTTACTAAAAACATTTCATACATATATCATTCATAAATCGATAATTTAAGAGACCGTTTTATCTTTGATCTGTCCAATTGCTCTGAATTAAAATTAATTCGTGTATTCTAATTGACGTTGTGCTTTATAATTCTTACGAAGTAACACTGAGCATGTAGCGATCGCAAAAATATCTTTTCGCAAACATCACGCCTGCAAAACATTATTAAATATTAAATTTGTAAAAGTTATAAACGTGTGATAAGGAACATAAAATCAATAATTTAGCTCTGTTTCAGTCGATACAGATCCTGTGATGGAAATAGCCGATTGTTACGGTATTACTGTTAAAATGATATTCACTGAAATATTTATCATCTGTGTATATGACATGATATATATACACAATAATACCTTCTTCGTAATTTCTCCAACTGTAATGCTAATTAATAATAGCGCGAATTTATGACTCAAAATAATAGTTCTGCATAATTGCATTGTAGTATAGTTATCAATATCAATATTATATAATCATCAATGTCAACATTATTACCATCATTTGGAGTTCTTATGAGTTATATAAAAACATTTTAGCATTAAATTAACTTCTGCGCTTTAGCAAACTTCTTTTAAAATGAGAGTATAAATTTTATGCACGGTTCGCAATCACATAAAATATTTCTTTTACGTCAAAAAGAACTTTATATTACTTCAAGTTTATTCATCTAAAGTCATAGCTATATAAACATATAGACTTAAAAATCTTTCAAATATAATTGATAATGCTAATGTAATTTATGTAAGTTTTTAATAATATTAAGTGTCTCTAAGCATTCGTAAAATTTAAATTTTGAATCAGAGGAATATTTTTGCGATAATTTTCAATTTAAAGCTGATTAGTTTTTCTCTATTATATACTTTTTTTTCGTGATTTATGTAGAAAAATTTTTTTCTGAATATTCATATTTTAATTATAGAATATAATAATTTTACAACTATTCTTCTAGATTATCCATTAAAATTACAGTAACAAAGCAAAATATATGCAAGTTCAGATTATACTAATATATATATATATATATATATATATATAGGATGTTTAATAAGTAACAATAAAACTTTTGCATAGGGGTAGAGTGGACTAAACTGAGTTAAAGAGTCTGGTATCATTTTACAATTTTCGTAGTTAACAAGATATTAATTACTAAATATCGCCGAATATTGGTTTTCAAATTTTTTCTCCAATACTATCAACTTTACAAAAAAACATCAAATGACAAAAATTGTTTATTTTATTTTCGAGTTCTTTCTCTCGAGAATTTTTTCAGAATTTTATAGTACCATATTTTCTCATGTTGGTTGAAACAGTTACAAAAAGAAACAGTTGCCAATATGCATATATATAAGAAAATGCATGTATTAAAAAGTTGACAAAGAATTCTTAGATCTCTGTGAGAAAAAAATAAATAATTTTTGTCTCTTGCTGTTTTCTTGCAAAGTTGATAGTACTTGAGTAAAAAATTATTAAAAACCAATATTCGGTGATTTTTAGTAATTGATGTTTGTTATTGCGAAAATTTCAAAATGATAGAGTACTTTTCGACTCAGTTTAATCCTAATACGTCCAAACCCTTGGAAGTTTAAATTTAAGATTCGATTGGAGAGAGAAGGAATGAAAATGATAAGAGTATTAGAAAGGACGCTTAGATTCTCGCAGGTATCCGCATAGAGGTGAGTACCCCCAATCAAACGCATTTTTGTCGCTTCGGAATATGCGTCCACGTCTCACCGAGACGCTATAACACTTGTTTCCAACGAGCAATGCGATACTCGTTTTTATATACAAAAGATTCTTGACCCGCATTTAGATTTGCTAAAATCAATTGTGGACGCATTAGGATTCCTGATTCGTATTTAGATTTGTTAAAACCATTTAAACAGGATTTTCTCTACATGATTTGTAATCTTGTCATAAAAATTTTGAAATGGTTGCATTTGCCTACAGTATCATTTGCCTACATCACTTTTACGTACAATTCGATTACCTACATGTATTATTGCGTACAGCTCGATTGCCTACAAGCACTTTTGCGCACAAATAAAAATTTTAGAAACAGAATTACATCTTTAAAAAACTTTATGAAGTTATATATTTAAAAAGAAGGAAAGGATAAAAAGAATGACTCATTGTGAATACTCTAAGAGTAAATACTATTATATTATAATAAAAAAATAATATTCATAATAAAAACGAACATGG
Organism: Acromyrmex echinatior; assembly: GCF_000204515.1. The sequence goes on along the minus strand of NW_011626806.1, from coordinate 2,845,001 downwards.
TTTGTAAATCAAAACTTATGAAAAGAAGAGCATAAAAACCAAGATATTGCACAAAATATTGTTTGTGATATTTAATTATCACTACATTAATAAAACATTAAAATATTATAATAAAAATAATATTGTTTGTAATCTGCATTATAAACATATATTTAATTTGTGAGATATGATACAAAAAAAAATTTTATTTTAAGAAATTAAATATATTGTAAAGATTATATCACATAATTTTTTTTCCACAAGGATATTTATTGACATAGAATCTCACGTGTCTCTCATCACCACATGTTATACATAGAAAATTAATTTATGTATACGTATGATCTGTGAATACAATGAAAAAAAGCCGTTGTGATCGCGTGATTTAGACAGCCAATCAGATCAGTTAATATTTCATTTCTGTTTTCTAGAGTTATAGTTACAACTAAACTTTTACGTAGTTAGAAATATAGTAACGATAAAAGTAACTAGTGAAATTGTTACCGTTATCCCAAAAATGTAATTGCGTTATCATGAACGTTACTCACAAGAGAAGTTTCACAACTATCCGGAAACGATTTAATTCTCCATGAAATATATTGTAAAACACGAAAATCTAGAGACACATAATTTTTTTACACATGCGCTAACTCATGTTTAAAACACTCCTTCGAAAAAAAAAACAGTATCTTTCATTCGAAACGAATATTAAGAAGTTTAAAAGATAAACAAAATTTTTTAAACAAAAGTTGTATGGTTTTATACAATCATAAATGTGATGATTCAATAAAATATCAAAACGTTATGACAAATGAAAACAAATAGACAATCGTTAAACTGCAATGAAATCATTCCTCAGTCAATTTAGTTGAAGAACTGGAACATAATTTAAAATTGACATAATTATTTTTAATAAAAACATGATTACACATTTGTAGAATTTGGCTTTTTAATATAGATTTTATTATCTTTAATAATAAACTAATATTTCTTATAAAATATAAAAGCAATAAAGTTAAGATACTCTATTATAATGTATAAGATATTCTATCATAACGTCAAATTTTTTTTATGACAACGATAATGATCCTATAATATTGATAATTTTCGAACAAAAAAAGGAAAGAATAATGTAAAAATCAAATTGTTATCATGTAATTTTTAAAATCCAAAAAAGGACAACTCGCTGAGACATCCAAAAAAGGACAACCGACGAGACGAGACTAACAACAGTGACCGAAGAGGAGGAAGATGACAGTGGGATCTCGATCAAGGTGACACATGCAAATGACATTCTAAATTCGAACTACTATCCCGTTCTCCGAAAAACCGACAATTTATATAGCAAGATATTTCCTTCCCCCCTCTCTCCCTCTCTAAAATATAAAAAATCTTTTTTCAAACAATCTGGGATAGATATATCGATGATTAAGGATTTTATTCGTAAAAATTTGACTACTCAATTCGGTTAATTATCAAACTGAAATCATTTATTGTGATTTATAATTATTTAAATATTTATGGAATTTTTAGGAAACTATAATAATTAGGCAAAATATTCGTGATATATATTTTTATATAGCCATTTTTTTGCTAACAGGTAGTTTCAAAAAATATATTTTAATGCCATGGAATAAAAGAGATTACGTTTTATAGTATATATATTAATTGTATTTAACTTGTAGGAAGGCTCAAGCGAAAAAACCTTAACAATTTAAACCAGGGATGCGAAATAAAGCATTACTTGTAATGCCTTTATTTTTCTTATAATAATAATTTGACAATGATTTTACAATTTTTCATAATGGTAATAATAACGTCAGAGTTGGACAAGTATGAAAAGTAACTCGTTACTAATGAGTTACGTGATGACTTAAAGTAATGCATTACTTTTATGCATGTGAAGTGTGAAGTAGTTAATTTTGAAGTAGTAAGTTAATTTTTTTTCAGAAACGCGTAATGGTTTAACAAGTTATTCTTCAAAAGTGACTTTCTTTAGTGTTATCGTTACTGTCATGGAAAAAAAATTGTAAAATGAATATAAAATTGTTATTATAAAAATAACGATAATGCGAAAATTACAATAAGAGTCGTAGCCGATCTTGGAGTCTTAAGTCGTAGGAAATTGATCAATCAAAAGTTAAATATGAATAGAATAATTGATAAATTTTCTATGACTTCAGATCCCACAACCATCTACGATTCCTACAGTAGAACCGGCTACATTACGTGTTACTTCCCATCCTAATGCCTGTCATTATGTCTTTAATCATGTGTTACTTTAAATAAATAATGTGCAACTAAAACTGAAAGATTTACTGTTTCCCATTACAAAATGCATACATCGCAAAATGTGTGCCTACAGGGTATTCCAAAATAAACACCAAATATTTCATGTATTGATAAACAGGACCAAATTAAGTCAAAAAGTCCGAAATTAAGTCCAAAATTATTTTGCAATTTTCGTATTAGTTAATAACATATTAATTAATTAAAAATCGCCGAATATTGGTTTACAATAATTTTTTACTTAACTAAAATTAATAATATTAATTTTATTGATTTATTCTGTCGCATCTTATTCAATTTAATTGTTAAATAAATTAATTAATAATATTAATTCAGATACAATATATACATTTACATTTTTTGTTTTTTAATTTTACAAATCAGAACTGCAATTGTATGTATAATATTAGGAAGTTAGATAGATAAGAAGTTTCAGAACTGCAATTCTATATATTTATTAATTGGATTTCTCAATTAAACGCAATTAATAATTCCAATTTAAGAAGTGCCAATTTAAGAAGCTCCGATATTACTCATTATATTTTTTCTTATCTTTAATTTATTATTCCGCTTCTTATTTTAAATCTCTCCCTGTAGAGTTACAATACTGTTTATCTGATGAAAAACTTGCCATTTGAAATTGCACAAGTATTATCAAATATGTCACCACTGTGCCAATCAGCTGAAAGAGATAATCAAAATTATTAATTTAAAAAAGTCAGTTTATATTAAATTACTTACATCATATTTTAAATATTCTCACCGAATGAAGAAAAGTGTTATCGAGCGTAAAATATCCGTTAGCTGTAAACTGTATTTTGCGATGTAGTAATTGAAGCGAAAATTTCTTGAGCTATAACATATCTATGATAAATATCATTGATAGATATACGATGAGTACCATTTTTGAGAAAGTTTTATCTAACTTTGTTTTTTACCTCTGCTTTTGTCTCTTTCCCGATTGCACAGTTCAAAAAATCATGCACTATATTGCCTGTTGTTTCAATCTATACAATAAATTTATTATTGAAATATTTTGTAAAATATTTGAGATTTAATATACTGATAAAAATATTTTGTTGCATTAATTAAAACGATCTGATTAAAATATGATCTTATTTTATTGATTATCCTACCTCAATTAAAATCCTGGTAATTCTATTGGTGAGGAGAGAGATGGGATAAATCAGAAATATTATCCAGATGATAGTATTACTAGATAGTATTAGAAGAATCTTATAACCTAAGTCTTCAAACATCAACAGAGGTGAGAGAAGATAGTAACCATTATGTACGAGCATCAAAAAGAAAAAAATTATGGCGAATAGTACTGGTAGTGAATAGAAACTTGACACATCCTCAGATATTTCACAGAGATGACAATGCACATCTCGCAGTTGCAACAGTTGATGAACGGTTGAATTGTTGACTACAATACGACGCGTTTGATAGAGAGACTGCAGTCGAAGATCAGGTGCATTGATCTTGGTGAGACTTTGTATCGCTCGATTTACATCAGCAAAATCTGTCTGAATGACCATCACCAACAGGAAGTACTGTATCAGTAGCCAACCCACGTAAAATGTTGGCAGAACATCTGTCAACCATGAGACTGGGCCCGTATGGAAGGCCAGGTTCTCAGTAAACAGAAGAAGTATCAGTAGACAAATCTTCAAAATGCAAACGATGATTGTAATGTAGAAGATATGCTGTCGTCGTAGCGGATAATACAGACGATCTATCTCTTGCTCGATGATGATTAATCGATTGGCGATCCGCACCAAGAACTTCTGATCAATGCAGTAGCTAATGAAAATCGCGCAGGTCACCAGGGCACCAAGTACAGTTTGCAGAAGCTCGATGCTTACAGTCAATTTCGTCTTCGCATAGTAGTCATCATTAAGTACGTCTGGTATAGACATATAGTTCGAAACTATCATTAAGCTACTTAGCACAACATTGTAAACGATTCCTAATTTGGAATATTGAAATGTGTATGACATTCTCTTTTTGTATATAACGATTCGGTGGGTGAATGTAGCGAGACCGATAAGCTTGAAGAACATTATCAGTATTCTGAACGTCCAAAATAAATCTTGATGTAGCTCTGATTTCACTTTCTGTTCATTATTTTTTTTTGCAAAAGAATTTTCTTTATTTATATTTCCAAAGAAATTGGAGGTTATATTGACATTCATGAAAGTTGGATTCTTAATCGAAGACATTTTGCAATGAATATCATCTTCCATAATTTTTGAATTCTAAGTTAATATCTATTTCTCTTTATTAGATCTTATCAATTTATCCAAATTGCCTTGTGTTTCATGATTTATAAATATATTCTTTAGGAAACTTTCAGTTCAATGCTTCTTAATATTTTTTTTCAAGACATTTATATATAAAGATTTTTTTTAATTTGTGTATTTTAAGTCTTCTTACTAAAACGTTTCACGCATACATCGTTCATAAATTGATAATTTTAGAGACATTCGTTTTATTTTATTGATATCTGTCTTTCCAATTGCTCTAAATCCAAAGTAATTACGACCGTTTGAATCTCGTATATAATTAATTATGAGTTCGATAAATATTCATGTGTATTCTAATTGACGTTGCGCTTTATAATTCGTACGAAGTAGCACTGAGCATGTAGCGATGCTTCCGCAAATACCTTTCTCGCAAGCATCACGTATGCAAAACATTATTAAATATTAAATTTGAAAGTTTTAAACACATGATAATGAATATAATATCAATAATTTAGCTCTCTTCAGTCGATTCTGCGATGGAAACAGCCAATTTTTATGGTATTATTATTAGAATGATAGCAATTGAAATATTTATCATCTGTACATATGATATACACACACGTATACACACATACACGATAATACGTGTTCTTTGTAATTTCTCCAATGCTAGAATCTAGCTGTAATGCTAGATGATCATAGTAGGCTATTATTATTTGTGGTTATCTTCTCGGCTATAACATGATCTGTAAAATCTTGTCACGCTGTATTTCTGGACTGAATACGTATTTCTTAATTCAAAACGTGAAATTTATATCTCAAAGTCAGACAATGACAGATCAATGTGAATCAAATAAATAATATTCTATTATCAATTATGAATTCGGTTAATTATCAAAATGGAATCATTTATCGCGTAAATATTCATATGAAATTTTTAGGAAACTGAATAATTAGGCAAAATATTTTATGATATATAATTTTATACAGCCATTTTTTTGCCAACAGGTAGTTTGAGAAAATATATTTTAATGCTATGAGATATAACGATTACATTTTACAATATATATATTTAACTCGTAGGAAGTCTCAAGAGAAGATCTACGATTTAAATCAGGGATAGGAAATAAAGCGTTACTTGTAATGTCGTTACTGTTACTTTTCTTGTAATAACAATTTGATAATAATTTTACATTTTTTCATGATGGTAATAATAACGTTAGAGTTGAACAAGTTGTATGGAAACTAACTCATTAGTAATGAGTTACGCGACAACTTAAAATTAATACGTTACTTTTATGCATGTAAAATGTGAAGTAATAAGTTAATTTTTTAATCAGAAACGCGTAATGGTAACAAGTTATTCTTCACACATGACTTTCTTTAGCGTTATCGTTACTGTCATGGAAAAGAAGTTGTAAAGTAAATACAAAATTATTGCTATAAAAAATAACGATAATGCGAGATCTACAATAAAAGTAGTCATAGACAATCATTTTAAGTCGTAGAAAATTGATCAATCACAGTCAAATATGAGGAGAATAATCGATTATGATTGGTCAATTTTCTATAACTTCAGATCCCACAACTATCTACGATTCCTGTAATAGAACTGGTTGCATAACGTGTTACTTCCCATTGGTTAAAACAGTATGAAACATATCGCATTGGAAAATATTATTGTACATACTTTTAAATATATTTTTAAAGAATGCGTAACCCTGCGTATATGAGTTACTTAAAATCATATATAAAACATATTATTAAGCAGAGATTACATAATATTACAATTCTGTATGAAGTATTTGGAACCCAGAATATTGTATGTAATGAGATAAATATGATAAAGAAGAAAAGACATACCGCAAGCTTAGGTGCAAAAATAAACGTGCAAATAATTTAAATTTAAAATTTGTGAATATAATATATAGCAGAGAAAATTGGCGGAATTGTGCACAGCGGGTAATTGTGTGTATCCTGATTTGATGCTTTTCCAGTAAATGAAGACATCACCGTGGTGAAATTTTTACGCAAGAGATCGTTCTCGTAAGATATAACTACAAAAGATATAACATAAATATTGCTAGCCAGAGAAATATAAAAAAATGAAATCACATCTTTTGTGTTTATTTTAGCATTCAGAAAATAAGGTGGTAGGTCCGTATTTTTAATTTATTTATTTAAAGTTGCATATTAAAGTACGTTATTATGTGCATCTTTTGAGCTGTTAATTATTAGGTTTGATTAGGAATTGTTGAAGTAATCGTATTTCATGCCGAGTCAAGTCGCGATGGGCAAGAGCGGCGAAGTAAAATTTTTCAGTGTATGGAGTTCCCAAAGATAGATTAAGAGAGAGAGGAGAAAAAGGAGGGATAAATATATTTCCTCATACATATATTTTCTACATAACAAAAGTAGTCACTCTAATTTTATATTTTTTAATAAAATTATTTATGAGCTCCTCCTTATTTAACTTATCGACTATTTCTCGATAAATGTACAATGTCGCAATACGATTTAAACATTTTTGTTTCAATGTCGATCGAAGACAACGTCTTAAATAAGAAAATGATCTTTTATTCGAACAAGTTGTAAGAATTATTGAAAGAACGCGAATAAATTTTACATATGCTAGTGCAAGATTTCTGATCTCGGGATTGTCTTGTAAAAATTATATTACATCCTTCAAGCAAGGCAGTTTTCGTATGTTTATAATTTCTAAAAACATCTCACGATGTAATTTAAGCTTTTGTTCATCAAAACAATTTTCTGATTTTGCGTCAGACTTTGGTGTAAAATTATAAAATCTAGTTATTTCTTGAACTGTAACATTATTTTTGGCTATCGCAAAATTTTCAAATGAATTTAAAAGCATAGTTTCTGAATCGATCATTCATTGACATCATGACATGCATCTAATGTGTAATGGATATGAGTCAAGTAGGTGCTGTTATTTTTATTTTTTATTTCTATTTTCTGGAATATTTTCATGTTTATCATTTATTTTGGGGGAAAAATAATTTGAGTAATGGCATTAGAATATTACTTAAATCAGTTTTTGTTTAGCAACTTCGTATTCGTCTTTAAATATGAAAAAGGCAGCCAGATTTTCCGCGACTAAAACAATGTCATCGACATAAAAAGTACTACTATTTTATTCCGCTTTCTGGAGAAAAGAAACTATTGGTTAAGAAATATTCTAATGCCACTACTCAAATTAGTTTCTCCCGAAAATAAATGATAAAATATAAAAATATTTCAGAAAATAGAAATAAAAAATAAACATAAAAACAACAAAAAATAACAAAAATATAAAAATAACAAAAAACTAAAAAAATAAAAAAATAAAATCAAACAGTCTCAACTCTGTTAAACGCAGAGCAATTGTTTTTAAACTCATGTACATGTACAAAAATATCATTGAGGCCTGACAGCGACTGGGCTAAGCGTGATGGCGCGTCCAGGGTAACGGAACGACATTGCCTCATTTTCCGAGCTCTTATTCCCAAACAAATGCGTGTCCCATTATGTCTTTTTACAGTAACAAAATAGAGACCTGGAATTACATTTTGAACTATATTAAAAGAAAATTGAAACTGGCCTTTTAGTCGCGCCGCCATTTAAAAAATTTAAAAACGATCAGAAATCGGAAAAAAACTGTTTGATCGAAAAACCATATTTTCATATGAAAGAGCGTTCAATTTTCTTTAAGAAAATGTCAATATTTCATTTTCAAATTTGCTTTTCATACCCATTACATCAACGACAAGCGAAAAGAGTACTGCAATGAGAAGAACTAAAAATTGACGGCCCTACCGTTCGGCAATCAGTTAACCTACGGGTCTATTATTCGGCATAAAATCTTTATTCATCAAACTGTTTAAGCTCAAGCAATATAAACGAAATCCATGAAATTTTGTTAAATAGATAGTTGGCTTGGCATGGAATGCACCATATGACTAGAACTAATTTTTTCGTTTCTTCTAATTATTTTATTTTGCCATTTCATTTTGTCAAAGTCTATGTGCATTATTATTATATTAGTTTTGTATTTTTTCTTAATATATATAATGTATATTTAAAATATATTTAAGAAAATTGGTTTACAATAATTTTTTACTTAAGTAAAATTAATAATATTAATTGATTTATTCTGTCGAACCTTATTTAATTGTTAAATAAATTAAATAACAATATTAATTTAAATACAGTATATTTACATTTTTTGTTTTTTAGTTCTACAAATCAGAATTGATTGTATTAGGAAGTTACAATAAGAAGTTTCAGAACTACAATCCTGCATGCACATTAATTGCATTTAATTGGATTTTAGATTCCAATTTAAGAGGCTACTTCTCATTATGTTTTTCCTCATCTTCAATTTATTATTCCGCTTCTTATTCTAAATCTCTCCCTGTATAGTTACATTGTTGTCTGATCGATGAACGCGAACTTCCCATTTGAAATTGCACAAGTATTACCAAATATGTCACCACTGTGCCAATTAGCTGAGAGAGATAATCAAAATTATTAATTTAAAAATTTTAATTTATTGAATTACTTACATGATATTTTCAATATTCTCACCGAATGAAGAAAAGTATTATCGAGCGTAAAATATCCGTTAGCTGTAAATTGTATTTTGCGATGTAGCAACTGAAGCGAAAATTTCTTGAGCTGTAACATATCTATGATAAATGTCGTTACGATGAATACCGTTCCTAAAAAAGTTTTATCTAACTTTGTTTTTTACCTCTGCTTTTGTCTCTTTTCTGACTGCACAATTTAAAAGATCATGCACTATATTGCCCGTTTTCTTCATCTGTAATAAATTTGTAATTGAATTATATAGTAAAATATTTGGAATTTATTTACTGACAAAAATATTTTGTTTCATTGATTAAAACGATCTAATTAAAATGCGATCTTATTATATTGATTATCTTACCTCGATTAAAATTGTGGTAATTCTATTGGTGAGGAAAAAAATGGGATAAATAAGAACTATTATCCAGACGATGTTATTAATAATACTATAAGAATAATTTAAGATATTTTCAGTCATCGATAGAAACGAGAGAAAATAGCCATTATATATGAGTGACAGAAAGATAAAAACGATGCCGAATAGTACTGGTAGTGAATAGAAACTCGACACATCCTCAGAGATTTCACAGAGATGACAATGCACATCTCGCAATTGCAACAGTTGATAAACGGTCGAATTGTTAATTATAATATGATGCGTTTGACAGAGAGACTGCAGTTGAAGATCAGGTGCATTGATTCTGGTTAAGCTTTGTATCGCTCGATTCACATCAGCGAAATCTGTCTGAATAATCATCACCAACAGGAAATACTGTATTAGTAGCCAACCCACGTGAAATGTCGGCAGAACGTCTGTCGACCATGAAATTGCATTTGTCTGACCGACCAGGATCTCAGTGAACAGGACAAATATCAAAAGGCAAATCTTCAAGATGCAAACGATGATTACAGTGCAGAAGATACGCTGTCGTCGTAGTGGATGATATAAATCATACAAACGATCTATCTCGTGCTCGATGATGATTAATCGATTAGCGATTCGCACCAAGGACTTCTGATTGATGCAGTAGCTAATCAAAATCACACAGATCACCAGGGTACCAAGTATAGTTTGTAGAACCGCGATGTTTACAGTCAAATTTGTCTTGATTTTGTAGTTCCAATTAAGTCTGAATGGTATAGACAAATAATTCGAAGCTATCATTAAGCTACTTAGCACAACATTGTAAACGATTCCTAATTTGGAATATTGAAATGTGTATGACGTTTTCTTTTTGTATACGATGATTCGATGGGCGAATGTAGCGAGACCAATAAGCTTGAAGAACATTATCAATACTCTGAACGTCCAAAATAAATCTTGATGTAGCTTTGATTTTATTTTATTCATTTTCTGTTCATTATTTTTTTTCACAAAAGAATTTATTTTATTTGTATTTCCAAAGAAATTGGAGGTTTTATTGACGTTCATGAAAGTTGAATTCTTAATCGAAGACATTTTTGTAATAAATATCTTCTTCCATAATTTTTGAATTCAATGTTAATGTCTATTTCTTCTCTTCATTAGGTCTTGTCAATTTGTCCATGTTGCCTTGTATGTCATGATTTATAAATATTTTTTTTAGGAAACTTTCAGTTCAATTCTTCTTAATATATTTTTTTTCAAGATATTTGTATATAAAGTTTTTTTTAATTTGTATACTTTTTACTAAAAAAAACGTTTCATGTATATATATAATTCATAAATTGAATAATTTAAAAGTTCGTTTTATTTTATTGATATCTGTCTTTCCAATTGTTATAAATCCAAATTAAATACGACTGTTTGAATATCAACGTATATAACTAATTGTGAGTAAATATTCACGTGTATTCTAATTGACGTTGCGCTTTATAATTCTTACGAAGTAGCACTGAGCATGCTTCCGCAAATACCTTTCATGCAAGCATCACGTATGCAAAACATTATTAAATATTAAATTTGAAAGTTTTAAACACATGATAATGAACATAATATCAATAATTTAGCTCTCTTCAGTCGATTCTGCGATGGAAACAGCCGATTTTTATGGTATTATTATTAGAATGATAGCAATTGAAATATTTATCATCTGTACATATAATGTACACACACATATACACACATACACGATAATACGTGTTCTTTGTAATTTCTCCAATGCTAGAATCTAGCTGTAATGCTAGATGATCATAGTAGGCTATTATTATTTGTGGTTATCTTCTCGGCTATAACATGGTCTGTAAAATCTTGGAACTTTGTCACGCTGTATTTCTGGACTGAATACGTATTTCTTAATTCAAAACGTAAAATTTATATCTCAAAGTCAGACAATGACAGATCAATGTGAATCAAATAAATAATATTCTATTATCAATTATGAATTCGGTTAATTAAAAATATCTTTTCGCAAACATCACGCCTGCAAAACATTATTAAATATTAAATTTGTGAAAGTTATAAACGCGTGATAAAGAACATTAAATCAATAATTTAGCTCTTTTTCAGTCGACATGGATACTGCGATAGAAATAGTCGATTTTTACAGTGTTATTATTAGAATGATATCAACTGGAATATTTGACATGATATACACACACATTCTTTGTAATTTCTTTAATTGTAATGCTAATATAGCATTAAATAATTATAGCAGGCTATTATTATTTTTGTTACCTTCCCGACTACAGCAGAATCTGTAAAACCCTGCAACTTTGTCATCTCTGATCTGAATACGTATTTTTTAGCTCAAAATATGTGAAATTTATATTTCCAAATCAGACAAAGACAAATCAATATGAGAATTAAATAAATAATCTTTTATTATCAATTAATTACAATCCTTCAAAAAATTTTATTGGAAAAATTCGCGAAAAATAACTACTTTGGGTAAAAAATTTTCAAATTTTTAAATTTAATGTTCAAGCAAAAACCCATAAGATTTTTTTAGTTGACCCTTTGAACTAACAAAAAAAATAGTGAATCGCTCAAAAAAGTATAATTATTTGAACTATCGAAAATCAGTACATGAAAAATCTACATATTATAAGTTTATAATTAATAAATAAAATTTTATTATTTAAACAATAAAAAATAATAAATAAAGAATTGTACATGTATAAATATTATTGTATAGTATATACTGTATATATTGTATAGTATATAATTAAGTTTATTAGGATTTAATTTAGAGGATATGTAACACTCGCTCTATAGCAATACATTCGGCCAGAATTTTGTAAAAAACATTTAATAAATATGTACGATTATTAGTTACACTTGTGTTAGTGATTGTGCACCTCTGCATTCATACGGATAAGGCTGATACCGAGTTACAGAGACGCAGCGACAGCGCATTATATTTGATTGGTCACTCGACGGCACGAGCACAGTGATAATTCCCCCCGTTGCTAGAATGGAAGAAAGGAAAAACCGATTTCTATTTTGGTACGAGGACACATCAGCTGTACTTTCTCTGTTATATAGATCAACAGAGTAGCGATCATTAAGTAATAATTTATTTTAATCGTGACAGATGTTCCGGTCACAACTTAATCATGACCCTACCCCCGACCTAATCACGACCCTACCACCGATTTAATCATGATCCTATCACAGATTTAATAATAAATCTACCATCGACCCAACCACGACTCTACCCCCGACCCAAACATGACTCTACCACCGACTTAATCATGATCCTATCTACGATTCAACCACGACCCCACTTACGACTCTATCCACGACCTAACCACGACTCTACTCCCGACTTAACCACGACCCAATTCTCGACATAATTATGACCCTACCACTGACCTAACCACAATCCTATCCCCGACCTTACCCGACCTACATTATTGTCTACAGCTCGATTGCCTACATGTATTATAGTCTACAGCTGGATTGCCTACAAGTACTTTTGCGCACAAATATAAAATTAAAGTTAAGTTAAATAAGAAAATATTTTGTATTCGTTAATATTGACAACAAGCAGCTCTGTTCACAAGAATAAATATTCATGGTACTTTCGAGTATCAAAGAATGTGCATCAATACAATTATGGAAGTTGTGTGCCCCTTTGCAAGGTGAGAGATGGAGTGAGAGTCGCTTCGCGTAGAAACAGAGGAAAATATAAAATAGTATTTAATGGCATATAAAATGCATGTAAACAATAGAGCTATAGGCAATAATACATATAGGCAATCGAGTTGTAGGCAATAATACTTGTAGGCAATAATATTTGTAGGCAAAAGTTACTCCGTTTCTAAAATTTTTATTTGTGCACAAATGCTTGTAGGCAATTGACCTGTAGGCAATAATACGTGTAAGCAATCGAACTGCAGGCAAACGATACTGTAGACAATAGATTTGTAAGCAAACGGGATCTCACCATTAACTTTATTGCCGCGGATCAGGTGATTCTGACTATCTATGTATTTGCTTATTTTACCAATATCGCTGGTAAGGTTTCTAACGATACTTTAAGTATTGTCACGTTCACCGATCAATGACCGTTAACATTCGAGTTTTGGTTCGTGCTTTGCCCTAAAGATTATTTTGTCGAACGTTTGCGAAACGAAGAAATCGTGGAGTCCATTGGACGTAAGAGCAGATTTTTGCGGTAAATGTGAAAAAGATGTCAAAATTCTATTTTTTAGTAAAGGAATAGAGCTTAAAAAATATATATTTATAATAAACATTGTGCGTTATTTTCATGAATGAAGTAGATATGTCATATTACATAATATACACTGCATTTTTTGTAATTTTTATACTTAAATAAATTTATTTTTTGTTACTTTTAATATCTTAGAATATCTTTAAATTACACGTTTAACTCTTAATACATATACAATTTTTTTTTACTGTGCATGATGAGTCGTTTGTATGTGGGTTAATTTCTCTAATTTGTGCAAATATACAAAAATTATGAATAAATTCTTATATATAATATTTTAACATCTTTAAAAAATATTTTGTTGAATTGAAGTTGTATATTTTAAAAAGAAGGAAAGGACAGAAAGAATTATTTGGTCAGGTATTTTGAAGAAAAATAACAAGATCCGAATGACTCATCTAAGTGAATACTCTAATGATAAAATTATACTATAATAAAAAAATAATATTGTTTGTAATCTGTATTATATATATATATATATATATTTAATTTGTAATATGACACAGAAAAAATTTTATTTTAAGAAATTAAATACTGTAAAGATTATATCATATAATCTTTTTTCCATAAGGGTATTTATTTTTGTCGGCGAGCGCCATTAAATTAAAAGAAGAAAAAGAAGAGATTTACACCGAAGTTACAAGTAGCATATTTCAGATCAAATCACCAAAAATCAAAACTTGATCTACAGCCAAGTCAGGTCATTTCTCATCAAATATTTACATCAACGGACCTAAATAATTTAGGTCGAATTTGGGATATTGACCGTAAAGTTCAAATTCACGATAAACCAGTGTAAACGTAGCCATTAATACAACGTAGCCATTAATCAACATTACAACTTTCTTCTCACTGATATGTATATCATAAGTTTAATTGATTCAGAGATTAATACATAAGACGATAGTCATAGTTAGTTCTTATTTCAAAACTGTCTTAAAATAATAAATAATAATCCTCTGATTGATTCTTAAAAATGTACTTAAGACGATCTTAAATATGTATAAGAACTGACTCTGAACTACTGACTATAGACTTCTCTTTATCAACTTCACATTTACTAAGAAGAATCCAAAATCGAATCGAAACGTTATATATTTTCGATTTATGTGGCGATATATTGTTAATAATAAAACGATCGATATTACACGCGAATATCTGGTGCCCAAGGAATAAAGCAAATCAAGAAAAAATCAAAATGATGATTTTTGGTTACAAAATTTGACTGTTTATTAATTTTAAGTGTCAAAATAAAGTCATTATGATTTTTTTGTTGATTTATTTGTACATTCCTTGGATGTTGATAATTCTTATATTGGCATTATAATATTAATTCCATCGAGCCTTATTCAATTTAATTATTAAATTAATTAATTAATAATATTAATTTAAATACAATATATATATTTACATTTTTGTTTTCTAGTTTTACAAATCAGAACTGATTGTATATATGTATATTATAAGTTATAATAAAAAGTTTTAGAACTGCTATTCTGTGTATTTAATGGCATTTAATTGGATCTTAGATCTTAAAAAACATCTAAGATATTTTTCATTATATTCATAAGATATTTCTCATTATATTCTCTCTTATTTTTAATATTCCGCTTCTTATTTTAAATCTCTCCCTGTATAGTTACATTGTTGTCTGATCGATGAACGCGAACTTCCCATTTGAAATTGCACAAGTATTACCAAATATGTCACCACTGTGCCAATTAGCTGAGAGAGATAATCAAAATTATTAATTTAAAAATTTTAATTTATTGAATTACTTACATGATATTTTCAATATTCTCACCGAATGAAGAAAAGTATTATCGAGCGTAAAATATCCGTTAGCTGTAAATTGTATTTTGCGATGTAGCAACTGAAGCGAAAATTTCTTGAGCTGTAACATATCTATGATAAATGTCGTTACGATGAATACCGTTCCTAAAAAAGTTTTATCTAACTTTGTTTTTTACCTCTACTTTTGTCTCTTTCCCGATTGTACAGTTTAAAAGATCATGCACTATATTACCCGTTTTCTTCATCTATAATAAATTTGTAATTGAAATATTTCGTAAAATATTTGGGATTTAATGTACTGATAAAAATATTTTGTTTCATTAATTGAAACGATCTGATTAAAATGTGATCTTATTTTATCCTACCTCGATTAAAATCTTGGTAATTCTATTGGTGAGGAGAAAGATGGGATAAATCAGAAATATTATCCAGATGATAGTATTACTAAGAGTCTCATATTCTAAGATATCATCAGTCATCAACAGAGGCGAGAGAAGATAGTAACCATTATATATGAGTGTCAGAAAGAGAAAAACAATTCCGAATAGTACTGGTAGTGAATAGAAACTCGACACATCTTCAGAAATTTCACAGAGACGACAATGCACATCTCGCAATTGCAACAGTTGATGAACGATCGAATTGTTGACTACCATACGACGCGTTTGATAGAGAGACTGCAGTCGAAGATCAGATATATTAATTCTGGTGAGGTTTTGTATCGCTCGATTCACATCAGCGAAATCTGTTTGAATAACCGTCACCAATAGGAAGTACTGTATCAATAGCCAACCCACATGAAATGTCGGCAAAACGTCTGTCAGCCATGAGACTGGGCCCGTATGGAAGGCCAGGTTCTCAGTGAACAGGAGAAGTATCAGCAAACAAATCTTCAAGATGCAAACGATGGTCATAATGCAAAAGATACGTTGTCGTCGTAACGGATAATATAGATTATACAGACGATTTATCTCGTGCTCGATGATGATTAATCGATTAGCGATCCGCACCAAGGACTTCTGATCGATGCAGTAACTAATCAAAATTGCGTAGATCACTAGAGCACCAAATACAGTTTGCAGAACCTCGATGCTTACAGTCAAATTCGTCTTGTTTTCATAGTTCAAATTAAGTCTGAATGGTATAGATATATAGTTTGAGGCTATCATTAAGCTACTCAGCACAACGTTGTAAGCGATTCCTAATTTACAATATTGAAATGAATATGACGTTCTCTTGTTGTATGTGACAATTCGGTGGGTGAATGTAGCGAGACCGATAAACTTGAAGAACATTATCAATATTCTGAATTTCCAAAATAAATCTTGATGTAGCTCTGATTTTATTTTGTTCACTTTCTGTTCACTATTTTTTTCCGCGATAGAATTTTCTTTATTTATATTTCTAAAGAAATTGGAGATTTTATTGACGTTCATGAAAGTTGATGAATTCTTAACCGAATCAAAAACATTTTTGCAATTACTGTCTTCTTCCATAATTTTTTAATACTAAATTAATATCTACTTCTTTTCTTTATTACGTCTTGTCGATTTATCCATATTGTCTTGTGTTTCATGATCTATAAATATTTTCTTTGTTTCAGTTTAATCTTCTTAATATTTATCTTTTCAAGATATTTGTATGTAAAGATTTTTTTAAATTTATATACTTTAAGTCTTCTTTACTAAAACATTTCATGCGTAATATCATATCATTCATAAGAATAATTTAAGAGGCGTCCGTTTTATTTTATGGATATCTGTCTTTCCAATTGTTCTGAATCCAAATTAATTGTGATCGTTTGAACGTCAAACACAACTAATTGCGAGTCCAGTGAATATTCACGTGTATTCTAATTGGCGTTGCGCTTTATAATTTTTACGAAATAGCACTGAGCATGTAGCGATGCTTCCTCAAATACCTTTCTCGCAAGCATCGCGTATGCAAAACATTATTAAATATTAAATTTGTGAAAGTCATAAATGCATAAGGAACATAAAGTCGATAATTTAGCTCTGTATCAGTAGACACGAATCTATGATGAAAATATCTGATTGTTACGTATTATTAGAGTGACATCCATTGGAATATTTATCATCTGTACATATAACATGATATACTCACACGATAATACGTTCTTCGTAATTTCTCCAACTGTATGCTTGTTAGTTATAACGCGAATTTATGACTCAAAATAATAGTTCTGCATAATTGCATTGTAGTATAGTCATCAATGTTAATATTATATGATCACCAATGTCAACATTATTATCATCATTTGGAATTCTTATGGATTATGCAGACATTTTAGCATTAAATTAACTTCTGCCGTTTTAGCAAACTTCTTTTAAAATAATGAGAACATACATTTTGTGCACGGCTCGCAGTTACATAAAATATTTTTTTTATGTCAAAAAGAACTTTATATTACTTCAAAAAAATACTTATTCAATTAAAAAATGACTTATTGAATTAAAATATGAATATATTCATATTTTAATTATAGAATATAATAATTTTACAACTATTCTTCTAGACTATCCTCAAACTATCAAAATTGTAACAAAGCAAAATATATTCAAATTCAAATTAGTGTTTAAGTATCGATAAAACTCTCGCAAGAATAGAGTGAACTAAACTAAATCGAATCAGTGGATGTCACTCTAATAATAATACGTAACAATTAAATATTTAGGATTTGTATCTACTGATACAGAGCTAAATTATCGACTTTATGTTTTTTATGCGTTTATGACTTTCACAAATTTAATATTTAATAATGTTTTGCATATGCGATGCTTGCGAATCTTGTACCATTTTATAATTTTCGCAATAGTTAATAAGATATTAATTACTAAAAATCACTATATATAGAATATTGGTTTGAATAATTTTTTACTCGAATACTAACAACTTTATAAAAAAACAGCAAGTGGCAAAAATAGTTTATTTTTTCCTCGAATTCTTCCTCTCGAGAATTTTTTCAGAATTTTTAATACCACATTTTTTCTCATGTTACTAAAAATAATTGCCAATATACATATATATAAGAAAATGCGGTACTAAAAATTTGACGAAAAATTCTGGAAAAATTCTTAGAGCTCTATGAGAAGAAAATAAATAATTTTTCTCTCGCTGTTTTTCTGTAAAGTTGATAGTACTTAAATAAAAAATGAAAAACCAATATTCGATGATTTTTTTAGAAATTGATCTAAGAAATTGATCTTGTTTATTGTATAAAATTACAAAATGGACGATTTTTCAACTCAGTCCGTTCTACTTCTTTGCGAGAATTTCATCGTTACTTATCAAACATCCTGTATATATTCGTGGATTATCTATTCTAATTATCTATTTAATGCAAGTACATATAAATCATATATTTGCATTAGACTTTCTAGTAATGTTTTTATAAATATAATTTCTCAAAATATATCTCTTGAAAATTATCGAGGTTTATAAAATGATAGCTAGAAATTCGCATTATTGTTCTATATTAATTAATAATTATATAATAATTATATAATAATTAAATATTATTAAATATATGTGTGCTAAGTTGTTCAACAAATATAAATTAAGGTAGAATTATATTCTTATTTTTAATAAAAATAAAATAAAATAAAATCATTTTACATATCGTTTTCTTTTTAAAAAATATGTATAATAAATTTTGATATTACTTTTTAATATTACATAACGATTTTTTTTATCCATTCTTACAAATTGCTAATCAGATATAATACGAGGCGCGTCCATTATAATAATGTTCTCATAAATTAACAAATAACTCAAGTATTTTAAAGGCCTAAAAATTTATCAATATAAGCCTATTTAAAACACATAGCGAGTCATTCAAAAGCTCTTGTATAGCACATGCATTTATTACAACTCAACATTTATTATAATAAGTAGTACGTCAGTTTTCAATAATATAACTATATATATCATTGTTGATTAACTGAACGAATTAATTGCAGTCGTGTGATAATATAAGCAATTATTGCACATAATATACGAACTATAAAAATTAGCAACTGCTTATAAGGTACGACATACATCGAGATGATCATGAGTGATTATCACAGTGTGCAGCATATCCTTCTTTTTCATTAGAATTTTCCATAAGAATAATAATTACATCTAAAACAAATATTGACTTCATAGTTCTTTCTTAAAAGTAAATTTATCGTTCGATTCGATATTTCACTTGTCTCAATAAATTTCAAAAAATTACTGTAATTTATAATAGATATATATATTAGGTGTTGGAATTCGTAGCGTTTTTTAATGAAAGAATGTTATTTATTTCACATGAGCATTAAAAAATACATTAATGAAAGTACTTTCCATCACTTGTAAAACGCTACGAATTAATTCCAACACCTAATATATATATATATATATATATATATATATATATATATATATATATATATATATATATATATATATATATATATATATATATATATATATATATATATATATATATATATATATATATATATATATATATATATATATATATATATACACACACACACACACATATACACACGTATAATATAATATAATTACACGTGTATAATTATATTATGAATCAAGTAATTTTCGTAAAGTTTGTAAAAACATTTATCTTATGTCAAACAACATCGATAACAATAATAAAATATAAATTTAGTCCTATAAAATATTAATCAAATATTTCAAATGTAATTGGAAACAAATATATTTAGAGAATTTTTTTAGAAATAAATGAAAAATGCAATAAAAATAATAAAATATTTCATTATAAAAATCATAAATTTAAATTTTGCAATTTTATGAATAAGATTACCTTTAGAAATTTGCATTTATCAATGAAGGATTATAAAATATAATTATGATGTGTTTATTAAATATACACATTTGAATATAATTTTCCTAAAATTCAATATAATTAAAATATCTGTTTTATATTTTTATGGAAATTAATTTATTTATGTGTGACTAGCAGGAAATAAAATCATAAAATCATAAATTCAAACCTAGGTAGATTGTACTCTTCATTAAAAATAAAATGTTAACATTGATAAAAGGGAACAGCAGAAATGCAGTTTTATTTAATTATGCATGATAAGGAGAAAAAAAGGAGACACAATCACTTCTCTTCTGGAAATGAAATGCGCATTATTTTCTCTCTCTTACTCTCCTTCTTATATTTTTAACTATGTATATATTTTTGTTTTTCAATGTTATCATTAGTTGTCGCACATGAATACGCAGTCTATCTACATAAATCTATGGATAAAATATATTCAACACCATAACTTCTTTGCTACAATAATTTATTTTAATTTTCGACAAGAAAATTTCAATACAAAAATTACATTATTACTAATTTTCTGTTCTTTTTTGTAATATATTGGATATGTACTATTAATTACAAAATAAGATTTAATACTTACCAATCATGAAATGTTTATAGTAATTGCCATTGAAATCATCAATGACCCATGTTGCCCATGTCAAAGATGTGATAATGTCCGAAAATGTCTGTTACTCTAATTTGTACAATTTCACAAGCATTTTATACAACTGTATTATAATCATTGTAATAGTAATGACTTTTTAATGAAGACAATAATAATTCAATTACACAGAATAGAAGATTGATATATAAATTGAATAATATTTTACGAACAATTATATGTTTATTTATATCATAAATATTTTTAAAGAAACATTAGCATGCAGTAATATAATACATATTTTTATCTTTAGAATGTAATGAATATGAGTAATGTTTTCATTTGATAAAGAAAATTAAAGATAAAATTGGAAAACTTACGTTAAATTGAGATGCAAATACTAAAAATTGTATCTATCATTCATTGCGCTGTAATTCTTATGTATTTATTTTGCTACATCAATTATAATAACTAAATAAGTAAGTTTTGCGTGAGAGTAACAATGTTCTGAGTGCTCTTTACAAATTTTTTTCATGGCACTGGCTGAATATACAAAGATTAGTATCTCGATACATGACATCACAATATTACTGTCAAGTAAAAATACTATGTGTCTTATCTAATTTTATCCACTACATCAGCCATTTGTATTCGATAATATCTGACAGTGAAGATTTACCTGATATTGTCCAGTTAGTGATTGCAGATATTGCATCAAGTAATCATGTGGGTATATTGCAATCATATTATGCAAATATGTGATCATAAATTCATGAAATAAAATACAATAGAACTAATTCATAAGATTAATTTTCACGTACGTAAAAATGATATCGATCGCATTCTCACAGAATTGTTTTAAGATTCTTTTATGATTCTTAATTCTTCATTTGATATTATTATTACCAACGTTATTGTAAGAACTATTTGCATGATTTATATATGTAAGAGTTAATTTTTGTTTTATATTCCCAAGGTTGGTAAAAAAAACGTGATTTAAATGTGTTTTAATAGTTCAAAATTATGCTTAATTGTTTTCATATATTTTAAATGTTTTGTATAACTATTCAAAGCATATTTGAAGCATTAAAAACATATTTAAAAAGAAACACAATATTTTATTCTTAAAAAAAAAGAGAGAGAGAGAAAGTATTAGTCTTTACCAACCTTGTATATTTCTATTAAAAGTAATGCAAATAGAGGAACAATAAATATATGTAATAAACTCGTATAAATATATAACGAAAGTCAACTGTTTAGTTAAATTTCAATACACTTCTTACATAATTGCATATGTAAGCATTATATTGTATTCAACGTAGATAATAAGGAAGATAATATGAGATAAAGTATGTTAGTTACTTTTCACTAAAAAAAAGTTAAATTTTATCGAATTTTATCATTCTTCCCATAATTATTGCAGAAATTACATCTATAAGAACGCATTTTTAAACAATATTTTGCCACATATGAAACAGAAAAAGAATCATAAAAAATTATTAGCCAAAACTTTTTATGAATGCGCCCGATGTATTCCAATTATAATATCTTCTTTTTTTATAGTACCGTAATGATATACAAAAAAAATAAGCAGAAGTTTATATTATTAGATAAAAAAAGTTTTACATATGTTACTTTGCTGTTTCATCTTTAGGACTCTCAGTTCTAGTAGGCACTTCTGCTTCTGCTTCTACTTCCCTTTCAGCAATCTCCGATTCTGACTCTGCTTCCGCTGTTGTTTGTGTTGTTGGTTCGGTTTCTGTATTTGTTTTTGGTTCCGTTTCCGCTTCGGTTTCAGTTTCATACTGTGCCTCTCGTTCCAGTATTGGCTCTGATTGAATCACATCTGAATCCAATTGATTACCACTGTCATCTGCAGGTAAATCTTCCGATATACTTGTATCTACACATCAATATTTAATAATACATATCGCATATATAATAATACATATTAATAAATACATATCACAAAATACATTTTTTTTAATCTCAATATATAATTTCTAATTATTTTAGAACTATTTTAAAGAAACTATTTTTAAAAGCCTTATGAATCTACACTACTCATTATTCATTTAATATAAAATAACAAAATTACCTGAACAAGAAGGGTCAGACATCAATGAAAATACCTTTTCTTCAGGCATATCTTTTGTTAATTTTTTGAAATGAACCACTTGATCGGAAAATGATTGCCAAAATGATTGACCTTCAGGTATCGTAAACATAGCCTATATGTTTTTCAGTTGATAAATATAGAGTAAAAATTGATAAATATAGAGTATAAATTTAAATAAGTATATTTCCGATTTTTTTTACATATGATATACTACCTTATATTTGTTATATATATGTTCAGCTTTTTGTCTAATCTGTTCAGCTTTTTGCTTGAAAATAGCCTACAAAGCATGTTACATTTATTATCGCAGAGTAGAAGTAATATAGCATAACCGTATTCAGTAAAATATTTATATTGAAATTGTTGGACATTTTTTCGCGTTAATTGACTTTATACTTTTAGACAATATTAAATCTTATAGGATCGTATATGTGAGAAACATAAGCTATAGAAATCAATGCCTTAAATGATCTAGCTAGATCTTAAATGCTTGTATAATATTATGTGAATTTATATACTATGTATGTAGTCCTTTAAAAATATGCGCTGAAATGATTTTTCGGTCTTTGAAACGCAAATTCTACTAAACTTCCACAGCAATATCAAAAGAATTAATTATTTACAGATTTTAATATGTCACTCAGTATTATTAAGATCATTCTAAGATGTGGAAAAAGCATTAAATTGTTAAATCGCCAATCAACTTGTGATATTACTGCGGTAGTGGAGTTTGCATTTCAAAGATCAAAAAATCATTTCGACACGCATTTTTAAAGGACAATATACGCAGCATATAAATTCACACAGTATTATATACAAACATTTAAGATTCAACTAGACTATTTAAGGCATTGATTTTTATACTTTTAAATGTATAAAAGATAAACAGTCTTCTCTTATCTCAGCGAAAAAAAGTTCCAATTGTAAAATAAGCATTCTGCTAAACGGCTAGCTATTGTATATGAACAAATTATGAGATTATGCATTCCGTTTCGTATGATGTGTATCACATTATTTTAACCTTTTTTAACACTCGGTAAACAACAAAAATAAAATGGGATACACGCATTCTTTAATATAAAGACATATATTACTCCTCTTTAATATAAAGACATACGCTATTTTATACATACCCCTTCTTCTTCACTTAATTTCCACTCTCCTAAATTTCCAATATATCGTCGTAGCTACATATATATATATATATATAATGAAAGTAAAAACAAAATTACTATAATTTAATATTATAAAGTTATTAAAAAATTCGATGTATTACTTACCCTTTTCACTGTTTCAACAATATGAGGATGTTTCTTTAACATTAAAGGATCAATTGAAAGAGACAAAATTTCATCCATCGCTTGTAAGCATTTGTCTGTATTGGCTCGATCCAGTCCAAGATTAGATTTTATTTGAGCATCTAATTGTAAGAGTTGAGCCTCTATACGAAGCCATCTAAAAAATAACATATAATAAATGTAAATACTTAGTAAAAATCAACACTGACAACACAAAAAAAGCTACACTTTAAGCTAAACAGCGAAAAATATCTCATCAAACCTCAATTTATATGTTTTGCGATGAACAGCTCCATCCTTTGTCAAAAGTCGTTTTTCATCTTCTGGGACGGGTACATTAAAATCTAGAGAATCTTTCACTCGTTCTGGTAACATTTCGCCACTCTCTAATTGTGCTTTGAGTTTCATAGCTTTTGTAGCAGTTGACCAATCCCATTGTGCTCGAGCTTTTTCACTTTCGAAAGATGTCGGCCTATCTATATCTAACTTAATACCCACATATTCACCAGCAAATGTACGAGCCAAGAGAACTCGGTTTGATGTATCAGAAGACGTACCACTCGATACTACAGTTCCATCAAATAAGGAGCTTTCATTATTTCTTTCTATAAATTAAATAAATGATGTTTTTAAAGATGTAACTAATTAAAAAAATGTTTTAAAGTAAAAAACTATCTACACAAATGCGTACTTTCAATAGCCGCTCTTTTTTTATGCGTCACAGGTGTCATTTGATGCTCATTAGAATCTTCGTTTTTCGTTTTACGACCTCGACCAGTATGTTCTAAACAGAATAACATTTACAATTGCATTATACTATAATTTTAAATACAAATATATAAAAAAATAACCGACTTTTTTTTAAATAAACTTTGATAAACATAAATATATTTTTCCCCAAGATAAAAATTAAGTTGTTAAAAAAGAGAATTCAGTAGAACTATTATATAAAAGTAGGGACATAAATAGATAAACAGTATTAAAAAAACAAATATTGAAAATTTTATTAATTAAAAATGATGTAGGAATTGTACAGAAAAAATTTACAGGTTTACATTTACAGATAAAAATTTAGATTTCTGTATACGAATTAATGACAGCTGTTCCAAAAGAACTAATCTTTTTAATTCTTTTGTAGATAAATTCCGAGTTTCATTGGGTTCCTTAAGTCTTGAATATTTTTCAGATATTTCTGATGAAAAAGTCTGGGTTTCTTCATCCACCATTAAATGTGATATAGGTGTCTTTACTGTGCTCCTACCTTTAAATATTAGTTATTATCAGGGAAATTGATTTTAACTTTTGCAAACAATAACAGTGTATTGTGATATCGATAAACTACATTTCACAATTGAAATGTGATTAATATTTGAACTCAATGCGTTATTAAAAACACATTGTGCATTGAATTGAAAACAAGAGCTAATAAAAAGTCGATTATTTAATCATTTATATTTGAATATTTTTTATCCATAAAGTTGTAGAATAAATTCTTTGAAAAACGTATATCGTAATAAAAGATGTTATAAACACAAGTTCATACCTATATTAGTTTCGGTTTCATCTGAACTCGAAAAATCTGCAAAGCGTTTTGGTTTGATCTTGCGTCCACTGCGACTAACTACCTCTTTTGGTGATTCCTCACCTTGTGAATCTAAAGCACCTTCTGCCACCCTTGATGTATCACTTGAAGCTTTTCCTCTACCACGTTTTTTCTTTATTTCTGGAGTATCTTGCTGCATTATTACATATATTTATTAGATATAAACTGATATATGTATTTAATTTTATATTCATTTATATATATGTATGAATATATAATATATGTATAAAAGTATAAGGAACAATCGCACAAATTATTTAAACTTTAAAAATATTTGTCGGCAGTTCCTAAATTTTTTTTTTGGAGTATATTTAACCAATAACTATTTTCTTACACAGTATTGTAAAATATATGATACTCCAAAATATTACTTTGTATAAATAACAAAAGATAAATATTGCTTACAGCAGGATTGGGTGTAGATGTAAGAACTTTCCTCTTTATTGATTTCTTTTTTTCTCCTTCGTCAATTACCAAGGAACCAGCTTCTATGTCACTATCCGTAGCGCTGACAGTTGGTTCTGTTGCTTCAGCACCTATCAAAGTATTATTTATAATAATCAATTTAATTAAAAAATATTTAATCTATTTGAATTTTATTGTCAATAATGATAATTACTTTTAATAGCATCAATATCTGCCAAAGGTTTATTTCTGTCATTTTTAAGTTCTTGTTCAAGTTGCTGTATACCTTCATGAAAGAATTTTCGACGACTAGGTTTGCCGAATTTTTCTTTGTTTTCAACATAGGTATACAACTCGTCAACTTTGCAAACAGCTCTGAAAGATTTAATATAATATTTCATAAAAAAATATCCTTTAATAATATTCATAATAGAGAACTAGAATTATTTTTTATATTATAAATTACTTACGTTTCTCCTGTACCATAAAAATAAACACAATATTTAGCATTCTTGGAATTTGGATCATTGACTTTTTCGACCTGCAAACAGATGAAGTGAGATGCAAAACAGATGAAGCAGCATGTATTAAATTTTAATATGACAAACAGGGACTATCATGGAACATATCAGAATGAATTCCGATCAGAATTATTTCGTTTTCCCTAGAAAACACAATAGAAATCTAGAAAGTAATTAAATAATTCCAATCGGACTTATTCCATAACAGGTACCCAGAATTGACATATGTTCCTTCATGGAAAATACATTAAGCCTATTCTAGAATGTGCTTTTTGTTTCCTATTTCTTGTTTTTTTACTTTTTGCTTTTAACTTCTTTGTAACCGCTTTATCGACAATTGTATTTCTTGTTTCTTTCGTTAATTCTTATCTCAGGCGATATAAAACAAAAAACCAAATAAGAAGCAAACAGAAAAGATGTAAAAAGCAACTGGAAACAAAAAGCACATTGTAGAACAGGCTTTATGATGCATGTCGAAATATAATTTCCAAGAATACATATATAACTGATAAATATAGTGAAATGTTGATAGAAATATAACTTACGACGCGCGTTTATTAGCGTAATTGGTAACGTGCCACTTGACGGATTATCGTTAATGTTATCTCGCATTCTGCATGGATCCCGCGTTTTTCTCGCTCCTAAGCGAAAACCACGGTCATCCAAGACGCAGCCGCGAGTAACAAACACGATCTGAGCCGCAACTTTTGAATAATTTACGTCACCACACCCCGCAACATCCCTATTAGTCATTCTTGGGGGATGATGAAATAACCTACGTCTAACATAGCGGCCACCGGGACATTCGTCCAGGTAGCATCGTGTCTCGATACGAACTTACCTTGGCTGGCCATGGCGGATAACCTCGAACTTTGGCGAATACCTTGTCACCGGCCAAGAATCTTTTTAGTAGCTTCACCATGACTACGAATAATTCGCTATTGCGGCACCGATCCGCTTTATCGTATGTTTTCGATCGTTAAATGTTACAATAACGATGTGGCGTAGTTAATTTTGCAGACGCATCGCACAAAACACCGCAACAACCGCCATTTGCACGACAAATATCGAAAACACGCAGAAAAGATACGACGCTCAGCTCGGATTGGCGGGATTGGCCGTGGCGTCAACGAGTGGCTGATCTACCGCGCAAAGTCGAGCAAAGCAGTGTTGCCAGTCGTAAGGATTTAATAGTTGATCTAAAAGTTGATTAGCAGTTCTCTGAAAGAAACCAAATATTATATATTAAAAATTTAAATGAATATTATCTAAAGGGCCGGTTGCTCCATCTTTTGGTAAATTTTACCTGTGAGGTAAATATGGTAATCCGCGCATGTAATTGGATAATTTTGCTACTTACCCAACAGGTAAAATTTATCAAAAGAACCAACCCTAAAGTCTTGTGTCCTCGGATGAAGAAAGAATTGACCAATCGCAATAGTCAAATCAAATTGTTCAAATGTGATTAGTTAATTTTTTTCTCTGTTCAAGATCTCGGACCAATTTCTAGCATCGGGTTTAAGAGATCAGAAAATGTCGTTATTATAAGAATTTCAACCTGTCAGAAATCATATTGGGTCATCTAAAAAGTATCCGCGGTACTTTGTCACTAGATATATGACCATCAACACACATCTAGTGACAAAAAACCGCGGATACTTTTTAGATGACCCAATATATTGTGGAATACACAGTTTCTAATAGATTGAAATTTTTATTCTCTGTTCTCTGTTCCTTTTATTATGCGGAATTCCTTATTCCCAATAACAAAAGGTTTATTAACTTTTTACAAATAGATCATAACGTATATTATTAAAAAAAAATTGCAAAAATTGCAATATGGTATGCAAAGGACTTTTTGACTCAGTTATTTTACTAATATTATAAGATATTGTATTATTATTCATAATATATTTAAATATAAAAATATGAGAATAACAGACTACTTTTAAATATAGTGAAAGACACAGGTCAAAAACTTTTAATTTCGAATTAGTGTCGTTCCGTTTCACGCATGGTGCGTATCATGCATTATTTATCCTTGTTTAACATTTGATGAATAACAAGGATAAATAATGCAGCATGCGCGAAATGGAACGCAACCTCTGAGACCGAGCATCGTACGTTACAAAACAACAATGCAATAAGGAGTACGAACGGTAATAGGTGTAAAAACACCGACACATTTTCGATTTCAAAACATCGACCTTGAATAGCTCTGAATCGTAATACATCATTTAAATCATTTTCTTATCACATTAAATTAAAAGTGTTTATCAAGTTTTGAAAATATAATAAAATGAATTTTTTTAGACTATTATGGATTCACAAATTAAGCATTTTAGCATTTTTTCTTGGCTGCACTATCGCCCACTAATGCAACACTCAGATAGTGTACCGTGTTTCCACGGCTAGTGATAATCGAACACTGGCTGCGTTCAGCGGACTCAATAGTTGAGTGAACGCTCGTTGTTATTGATGTATTCTTTTAGATCATCCAAACATTTTAGATCTGGAAAAATACATCAATAGCAACGAGCGCGCATTCAACTGTTGAATCTGCTGAATGCAGTCAAAGTAGCATATTCTTTTTATTTGAGCCGAAATGCTGATAGTCGTTCTATTGGCTATTTCGACCGCCATTTCGATTTAGTTGTCTGTAGTCCAATAAGCGCTTAGTATTATTGAATCATTCGTCAATTTTGATCGCTATGTGATCCTTTTTGTTGTTAAAACAGGAAACAGCCGGTTTGAGTAGTTCGTGAAAATTTACCTTAAGTGCCAAAAGTGTACACTAGTGTTATTAGGGATCGATTCCGTATCTTGAAATGAGGTAAAAATTATAAAAAATGAGCGAAATTACTAGAATACTGATTATTTCATTGGTCAACACCTAGTAACCTTGCTCGCTTTTGTAATTTTCACCTTCTTTGAATAGACCCCCTAGTGGTTTTCTGTTCCTGCACTAGACTACACTAGAAATCTAGTCTCTTTCTCGCTTTCGACAAATATCAAACAATATATCTACAATATTTCATTTCAAGTTCCAAAAGTGTGTATACACTGATTCAGCTACAGAAAACACCTTAGTTCAGCCCGTTCAGCCACAGAAGATAGGTCTATATATAATTATTTCTCAGCTGTGAAACTATGCATCATACTTTTAATTTTCCAATATATGCAGATAAACAAACAAATTGGTTTCAAAGCATTGATCGTAATATCAATGCTTACATGCGTGCACGAATTTGCAACGACCATTTTACGGAAAATGATTATAATAATAATAAAAAAAATAAATAAAGAAAACTGCAGTTTCATCTATTTTTATGCAAAAGTAATAATATTTTGTAATAAGATATTTTGTTTTATAATGACAATATTTTATAAATATATATATAAATAATACATAAAACAGCTGATATAAATAAATATTTTTCTAATATGTATTTTTATGTATAATAGATTTTGTGAAAATGTAAAAAAAGATGACTTGATAATTGAAACACAACATGACAAATGACTCGACAAGCAGTATTCAATATGACGATCAAAATAAATCAACAATAGACATTTATAAATCTATGATGGATACTCAACGTGATAATCAAAATGAATTAATGGACATCCTACATGAATTTCCAATGGATATTCAAAATGAAGTTATAGTTTTTAATGAACCAACACATGTCACAAGTCAAGAAAGATAAATACGAAAAGGCATTTTAATTTATTTTAATTTGTAAATATTATAAATAAACTTTTTATTTCAGAAAACGATTTAAAATTAATAAAACAGAAAAGATGTTTTTTAAGAACTGGTAAATATAATATAGAATGCTTTAAAAAAATTGAGTTTTCTGAGCAATCATGGTTTAAATTTACAAGATACATTCATTATAATAAACTTAAACAGACTTTTAGTAGCAGAAAACAAACGTTTACAAGAGAACATTTTAGAAATGCAATCTATAATACAAACATTTACAAATACAAATTCATTAACAAATAATTTCATTTATATTCCACAAGACGACGACGACATTGTATTACTTAATATTATATTATCTGATGAATATGTGAGAAATGAGCAAAAACTTAATGAGCAGCAAAAAGCAAAAGTTGAAGCAAAACAAGATTCTGTAAATGTTTATATGGATCATGATTATTTTATACGAATTAATTGGTACTTGACTGAATATGTTGAAATAGTAATTACATATATATCTGACTATATAGTTTCAACTGTTATAAAAAAAATTAATTGCCTTTTTTGTAAACAATTGCTCATTTCAAGAAAGGCACATAAAGAATCAAATACATTTATTGACAAGCCGTATCAAGCATCATGTGATGTAATTGAAATATGCAAGACAGCAGAAAAGATTTTAAGACATAATCAAGACAAATTATTTAAAACTGATAATATATTATCTGATTTAATATGTCAATCTTTACGCACACTTCCTTCAAATATATTTAATATGAGTAAACATATTGAATATACTGTTACGTCATTTGATCATCGAAGTCAATTAATACAACTAATTTTGAAAAATTTTTTAAATGTGCGCCTTAAGCATGAAATTACATTTGCAAATTTCACTTAAAGAATTTCACTTAAAGAATACGAATGAGAAATAACAATTTCTTAATCTAATAAAATGGAAATTGTATTCATGTAAAAAAATCTTAAAAAGTTTTTTCTAGTATTATTTACTATTGATTATATCAAGATGTATCTTAAATAACCCATTAATAATTGTATAGCGTTATTACTGTTAAAAAATTGAGTAAAAAATCAGTCATTTTCCTTAGTCATTTTTTTCTACGCTCAAATTCGAAGCAGTTATTACCAGAGTAAAGTTAGTAATCCAATTGGTGCTTCTTTCCAATTGGTGCTTCAATTATTCAGACAGACGCACATCCGTCACAATAATTGCTTTACTCTGTAATAACCAGGGTTGGCAAAGACTAATGTGTTTTTTTTTAAATAAATCTTTTTTTCTCAAATATGTTTTTAATGCTCCTAATATGCTTTAAACAGCTGTAAAATAAAAAAACATATTTTTCACCAACCTTGATAATAACTTTTATTTTATAACTTTTATTTATTTTGCATTGTAGAAACAAAATAGCTCAGGACTCTTTGTTTTAATTTTTGATGAGAAATAGCGCTATATGTATATGATTAGTGGGCGGTATTTAAGAAACACCTTTTGTAGTACTATTAAATATATTATACAGAGCATCTGCAGATAACACAATGCTCGTATGCAAATAAAGTGGACTAATGACTCCTGCACACAGTGGCAACGCTTTCCGCGCGACGGAAGTTGACTAATCAGTTTATCGTTTTTCCATAAAAACGGACGGTTTTTCCATAAAGATATAAAATGATTTTCTGCTGTGCTAACTTCCGCAAGTGTTGCCGCGTTCTGTATAGTTCACCTCTGTGTAGTTTTGCACCAGCAGCCATAGTACAATTTAAGAATATCTGTTTTAATATGTAAATCTACCTTAATTTATCGAAATAAGTAAATTTAGTAAATTTAATGTTCTTGGCTACGAGAGAGAAAGCCTATATTAGACTAAGCTAGTCTGTAAGTTCTTTGAAAAGATACAATATGATATATATGCAAGTACATAATATAATGTATATTATTGTATGTTTATTGTAGTAATTCAAGATCGAATTATTTAAAAGCAATGAAGATCCAGCTTTGACCGTAATAGGCATTTGAAATTTTTAGTATTCAATTTTTGTTTATTGGAATTTAAAAATTGTATACTGTTGAATTACTACAATAAACATACTTTTAAAAAAATGATGATGAGCGGTCCTATCTCGCCACACACTTGTACTTGGCAGTGTTATTCAGCGATCTTTAGTCATTAATAACTCGTTAACAAGCATACGAGCATTGTGTCAATAGTATTAGACACTTTGTATATTTAAATGACGTGGAGAAAGATCTTCCCGTAATATTTTTACCAAAAATGTTATTTTTTTTCTTAAACGGCCTAGCTGAATTAAGTAATTATATTTCTATATTTCTCACATACGGTCCTATAAGATATGAGTGTTTCTCATGTACAATCCTAAGATATAATATTGTTATCTTTTCGTCATGGCTGTAAAAAGACCTAGCTTGGCGTATTTAAGGCTGTGAATAAAGGACTGAGATTATGACAAAGCGAAATAAACAGTTTCAACAATTTACGTCGGATACTTTTTTGTTCGAAATCTAACGGTCGAATCTCTCTTCTCTTTGTTCTCTCGTTCTCAATACTTTTCGACATCTTTCTAAAATAATCAAAATATTATATCCACAAGTCATTGTTATTTATCGTGGTTTACATTTATAATTTTAAATAGAGATGTTTAAGCTCCCGAAACAATTATTTAACTATAAAAATTATGAAATTTATACATTTATTTTAACTGAGCAATACACTATGCAGAAGAAGATACTCGCGACGTGTCAACAGAACTGCAAAAATAGAAAATGTGTTTAAATGTTTATTGTCTTTGCAAAACAGAGTCAGTCAATGTACAAGTAATATAATGTATAACTGCGTGTGAAGTATATATAATACAATATGTATACGAGAGTCCGTGTCTATATATTATTACTAAGAACTATCAATTTTGATGATTGTAACAATGTAATAATAATCGCCACATCAGTGTTAATAAAAATAACAAAGAAAACACTTTTTATTATATAGTCAAAACTAATCTTCAAAGGCATATGTATTCTTTATATGATCAGCAACTAAAAGGTTGCAATACTTTTTTTTTAATAAGTTTCGGAATCAATCTACTTTTATGGATCTATAAATAAGAACCAATCACTCAATAAGTAAGCTGAATTTTGTTAAAAACTTATTAAAAAAAAGTGTTGCAACTTTTAATTACTGATTGTATACATAATCTAATCTATCTAATTTCGATCTGAAAAATTCGGCCGCATTTGAAAGGTAATTGATGTATTCATTTAGATCATTCGATCAGTATTTTAGATCTGGAAGAATACATCAATGGCTGCGTTCAGCATAACATTTATTTTGCAACTGTTGCAAATTTTCTTCGCGCTGATTGGGTTAGATCAAGAGAAATGCTCCTATCTCAGCAGACAATAAAAAAATGGTTGCAAAATTGTAGTGTTCTGCTGAACGCAGTCAATAACGCTCACTCAACTGTTGACTCATTTGCTGTTATTGATGTATTCTTTTAGATCATCTGATCAGTATTTTAAATCTGGAAGAATATATCAATAGCAGCAAGCTCAACTGAGTGTAATCCGCTAAACGCAGCTATTGCTCCAAGATCTCGGATGAGAAAGAATTGAACAATTTGTGAAATACTCCAAATGTTTAATATTGGGTCATCTAAAAAGTATCCGCGGTACTTTGTCACTAGATATATGACCATTAACACACATCTAGTGACAAAAAACCGCGGATACTTTTTAGATGACCCAATATATTTATTTTTTTTCTCTGAGCTCTCCGAGCGATTCCTAGCATCAGCTGTGTTCCCAAATTTACTGCCTATACTGAAAATCTATAGTGTACGTGATGTAAACTATAGATTTTCAATACTGGCAGTAAATTGTGGAATACAGCCATCGTCAATACGAGGCTTAAAATTTCGCGCCATACGAGCGGCAATCGTACGATAAGCAGCTGTGTCGCCATCGATGCGTTTGTGGACGCGCAATTAGGACGCGACTCAATGGACACCGACACGGGTTGCCTGTCATACACGGGATTCACGCGACGCTTCTTTCGAGTGAGCTTGGCGGCGTTCTGAGGACATGGTGCGATGTCGCATCCGACGGTGGCCACAATAACGCGCGTGAACCACATTGAACTTCCACGAGGACCGCCGAGCAGAATGTAAGTGTATGCCGCTTCATTTGTAATGCACATCGCGCGCCCTGTACGCGCGATGTTTCCCCTTTTTTAATCTCGCGAATTTCCCATGGGATGCGTGTCCCAGGAAATCCCGACGTGCGACGTGTTAACATGCTCCCATTCGCGTCGTTAAAAATATATCATTCTTCCTTTGATATCGTGCGATCGTCTCCCGTTCGATATTGCGTTCGCCTGACCATGTAAAGAACTCTGATTAATCAGTCATGTCACAGATGAGATCTCGCATTACTTTCTGGTCGTTAGATTTGCGTGACACGATACCACGGAATAGCTTAAACGTCTGCGAAAATTACTGCGTATAATAGTGGAAATTGGATTAAAAATGTAACAGGTATATTGTAAAAAGGAGTAGAGTGTGTTCATTGAATATATATTATGTACATTATATATACGTATATTTGTGTTGATAAACTCGAAAAAAAATTGACAGTATATTGCAAAAAAGAGTTGAACATATATACTATATTTGTGTTGATAAAGTTTAAAAAAATTGATATATTACAAGCAGAAAGTGAGTGTGATATGTATATTGAATGTTCTATGTATATTCATATTATGATAAAGTTTAAAAAAACGATCGATTTTGCGTAATATGATTAATATAAGTTATTTAATTTCTGATATGAAGATCAATATTATTCGAAATTCAGAAAGAATATATTTTATGCATGATAGCTTTAAATGCAAAATTCAAGTTGTATATAATTTCGTTGTCTTTAAATATCACACAAAGACTAATAATATTTCTGATATAGTCTCCTATTTTTTATATAATCTCTTATTTTTAAAAGCAGAAATACCAATAAGATGAGAAACTGTAATATATAATCTTTTAATTCAATTTTATTAATTAATTATATTAATCTTTTTTTTTTGCATTATATTATGAGCAGATGAACTCAGAATCTCAACGGCAGCATTATGTATTACTACGATGAAAGATGCTAATTCTTAAGGAGCTCTGCTTCTGTTGAAGTGGTTTTGGTTCAAGAGGCCTGCTAAAGCACAATGAGAGCCATTGTATCAATCGTGCTGATCACACTGCTGTGTGGCATAAGCTTAGCTCCTATTAATGCCATTAGGAAATGTGCCAGTAGAAAGAAAAATGTTGAAAATCTTTCTTTGAAACAGAATTCAGCAGGTGTATCTGAAGTTACATCCAATGATCACAATGTACGTTTTTTTCATAATAAGTGCTTTTTGAAAATGATGATTCTAAAATTATATAATATAAACAATATGTTCACACTAATAAAATATTTAAAATATATATCTGACTTTTAGATAAATGAAGATGTTAAATTTGAAATATGTAATAATTTCTGTCATGCCTTATGGCAAGAAGATAAAACGGCAAATGGCACTGAAATAACTATTTTGTCTCAAGGTATATATCATGTAGGAGTTATGCATAAATAATCATTGTTAGGTATAAAATATTATATTATTATTGTTTTGATATGAATTAGGTTGTTGGAAACAGTCTGGTGAACAAAAATGTGAAAATACAGAATGTGTTGCACTTCAGAGATCTACAAAAGCTTTGAACAACACAAAGTTTTGTTGCTGTCACGGAGATTTTTGTAATCTTAATATTACAAGTTCTAATCTTGCAGATCCGGACAACAAAATATTTAATCCTCTTTCGTCGCAAAAGAGTCAGCCAAGTAAGATAACAGCAACTATTAATTATTATATAGTAGAATATTTTATATTTATTTTTAGCTTGATATTTCATAGAAACGATAACCAGAAAATATTTTTTTTAAATACATTATTTTGTAATATTTTTCAGCTACAGAATATCTTGAACAGTCAAACTATGAACGATTGTTGCTTATTATAGTAACCTGCGTAGCATGTACATCGCTAGTAATATGTACTATATCCATGATTATATTCAAATTCTCTCATAACGATATTTTAATAAGATTAGGAAAGTCATCTTACAATGATCAGTTCATGGATAGCACAGCATTAAGAACTGGTACTTACACTGTTGATCATTTGAAACTCGCAAATATTGTAGGTATGTTCTTTTTGATCAAATTAATCAATAACCCTTATTTATATTTAATATTACAATGAATAAATGCTTAATTCCGTTTATTATAATGTATTATAAATACAGGTCAAGGACGATACGGATCAGTTTGGCAGGGCAGTATGGGAGACCAAGATGTTGCAGTTAAAATATATCCATCACATTATCGCAATTATTTTCAGAATGAAAGAGATACTTATTGTCTACCTTTTATGGAACATCCATCATTATTAAGCTATTATGGTTGGCATTTTTTATTGAATTTAAAACAAATTATAAAAACCAGCGATATAATATGAAAACATTTTCTTTTTTTAATATTTGATTATTTAATAATAGAATATAAAAAAATTAATTAATATTTAATTTATATTTCCGTTTTAGGTGTGGATGAAAGAATAAGCATGGAAGGTAGTATTGAATATCTTTTGGTACTCAGTTTTGCTCCGGGTGGTAGTTTAACAGAATTTTTACGAACTCACACTATTGATTGGAACACATTCTGCAAAATGAGTCTTTCCATTGTTAAAGGACTTGCGTATTTACATACGGATATACGCAAAGGTGGTATGTATTGCATTACTTGTTCAGAAAGTGTGGAAATATTCTTAAAATATTTAAAATATTCTTGATTACTGTTTTCCGTTAAAGTAAAATATAATTAGATAATTCTAATATTAATATTTATATAAATATTAATTTTTAGACAAATTTAAGCCATGCATTGCACATAGAGATATAAATTCAAGAAACATATTAATTAAAGCTGATGGTTCTTGCTATATTTGTGATTTGGGATTAGCAGTTCAAATCTCTGGATCGAAATATTATTCTAATGGAGAGGAGCAGCATGCTGAACTAAAATCAATTAATGACGTGAGTATCAAAATATAA
Source organism: Acromyrmex echinatior (assembly GCF_000204515.1). Next base: position 2,807,164 of record NW_011626806.1, on the reverse strand, counting down.
GATGTATATTTTACAATTCAATCTCTATCAAAATCTATTATACTAGGTGGGCACTTTGAGATACATGGCGCCAGAAGTGTTGGATGGCGCTGTTAATTTACGGGATTGTGAAAGTTCTTTAAAACAAATAGATGTTTATGCAATGGGTTTAGTTCTTTGGGAACTGATTACAAGATGTTCTGACATTTATATTCCTGGATCAGACGTACCGCAATATAAACAACCATATGAAAATGAAATAGGTTTGTGTATAAAAAATATTTTTCAAAATCGTGATGAATTTATATCTTATTTAAGTTATTTATGAAATATTTTTATTTATATACTTTTTAGGTCTTCATCCAACGTTTGAACAAATGCAAGTCTTAGTATCACGTAATAAAGCAAGACCACTTTTAGAAGGTAACTTAGTAGATAGACCAGGAGTGCGTTTGATTAAGGAAACTATAGAAGATTGTTGGGATGCTGATGCTGAAGCTCGTTTAACTGCTTTGTGTATAGAAGAACGACTTTCAGAATTGCAATCTCATCGTGGTAATGCATTTATCATTATTTAGCAAACTATGATTTTTACATTTTCTAAAAAAAAAAATAAATTGCAGTAACGATGCACTTTACTGATGGAAGTCCAATGGTGAATTCTCACTGCACCTTAGTGCCTTCAACGACAAACAGTCTTTATAGTGAGTCCTCGCATCATGATAATGTACATGTTGTTCAACTTGCATTGAACATGGTGCAAGATAGTAATACTAATGACAATGCAATAGCTGAAAACTTAGTTACATTATCACCATCTGACAGCGTTGCTCATGAACACAGTTGTAAGTAATTAATAATATTCATTTATTTTAGTTATTACACAACGACAAACTAAAAAAAATGAAGTTTTCCTGAAAATGAGTTTATATAAATATTTTGAATCATTAAAATTTTGTAATATTAATTTTTAAATATGTACTTTTGATTTTGTAATAATTGATTGTAGAAGAATAAAAGGTTGTGATCCGATTCACGCTCGCAATATTCATGAGCATCATTTAGCCTTGTTTAACATTCAATAAACAAATGATTCCAAGAGTGCAGCCAGAGTATGTTCTTTTAATGTTTAGATGTAATATCTTACAGATACATATTTGTCATGCCGCGATTTAATCGTAATGTTACTATTCTTGTATTTTTCATGTTTACTCATATATCAAAATTAATTTATTTCTGTTTATTATTTGTAAATTCAAATTGATCATATGTCTATTTCTTGCTTCAAATTATTTTTTGTTTCTTGTATACAAGTTATTTTTATTTTTATTTTGTAAGACTGTAAATAAAAAGACTGTATAAAAAAAGTTTAAAAACTAAATAAAAAAAGATTAAAATAAAACGTTAACTTATTGATTAAAAATACCTTGAGTCTGAGAAAAAAGAAAGTTAAAAAACTCCTAGATTTTCGTAAAATTTTTAGTATTGTACCAAATTAAATAGCTGGGCATGTATTTGAAATATTTTTATCTAAAATACAGTATTTGCAATATAAATATATTTTTACAAAATACACTTACAAATACTGTTTTTCAAGTAAAAGTATTTCAAATACATGCCCAGCCCAGAAATTAAATTTTTCATAAGTTGTTTTTTTATAATCAAGAAGTCCTAAAATTAATTTTGAGTAACAAACATAAATCTTATTATTATCTACAAAATCTTATTATTATTAGACAAATTATTAATCAAGGATTCGGAAAAATCTCGGTTCGGATGGTTCGAGACTAAATTTCAACTTTTGCTTAACTTTGACTTCCAGTTCTTTTATCATAACAATTTGGATTTTGGTTTCGGTTATTACATATTTAATGGTTACTGTTATTATAAAAGAACTAGAACTGATACCGAAACCGAAATTTGGATAGCCTCGAACCATACTCATAATCAAGCCGAAATTTTAATCCATAATGTAATTTCGGTCCGAGTCCCTGGTTATTAACAGAATACATCTCTGAGATATATATTTACGTTTTTTATTAGATTCTCGTTTTTCTTTTTGCAAGCAATTCAAATGACAATTTTTTTAGTTATGTCGTTGTGTAGTATATATGAATATGATATTCAATATCTATTACACCATCATTTTACATTTCTATAATTTCATTTTTCACACACAATTATTTTTAACATATATAATAATTTCGTTTCAGTCAAAAATTCAAACGAAATAGCGACATATAATCATACTCAAACGCTTCAGCCGTATCAGGGCAGAAATCCGTGTATGGAAAGAAATTTAATGTTACAATCAGATTCGTTAGAAGACTTAAGCTGTAACGGTAATGTTCTCGTCGATAAATCACTGAAGCATGCGTGTAATGATCAATATAAAACTGGAACAGAAGCACAAGGCTTAGTTTCGCACGATTATTTAAGTCAACATACTACTCAATTAACACAACTTAGGCCGGCAACGCCTATACCATATGTTCAAAATGTGATTTCTGATGAAGGATCATCTTCTTATGGTAAGAGAAAGCAGACAAATGTACAGGACACATCTCTTCAAGAAAGCCCACGGAAAAAATTATTTGCCTGGCCCAATTTAAAGAAATTGCTCATCAATAAGAAAATGTATCCATATAGCAGATACCAAATAGATAGAGAAGATTCTAAGTCAAATTTATTATCAAAGCAAAATGTCCAGATTAAAACTGTAGAAACGAACGTAACAATTTCGCCTGGCGGAAAGTATGTAAATGGTATTATTGGTAAGACTTCTACTTCGGCGATGCCAGTAGAGAAGAATGACAAAAATATCGCACAAACGGGGAAGCAAAAACAGTATGAGAATGATAATGCGATGTCTAACGCGCGTCCTTCCACTTTGCCTCTCGTAAATTTAAGAAATAAAAAACGAGAAAATAATCTAAGCAGGCAAGAAAGCATAGATAAATTTAATGAAGTTTTTAATGTGGGTTCGAATGTAAACAACGCACTGAAGGATCCACATATGAGAATAAAAACACCCGGTGATTTGCCGCCGTCTGTTAGGAAAGTTCGCGGTCGAGCGCAATCAACGGCGCGATTTTCGCTTTACGATGATCGCATGATGTGCAATATTTTGAACGAAGAGGACGATCAAAGTGACAAAGCCATTTGGAATTCTGTGCCATTTGGTATGGATCTCGGTGATAATGATGGAAAACATTCACCAACGAAACTTGGTACCAAAAATGTTACGTGCTTTTAATCAGATATAATATTAATGTATTTGTAAAGTCTTTATGTCTATAATATATAGAGTCAAGAAAAAAAGGAATGCTGTAAGGTATCTTCAGCTTCGATTTATGTACAGAATTTGTGTATAAGAATAAGTAAGATTTTATACTCGATGCAAAATATATTACTACGATACAGATTTAAATAATGAAATTTAAAAACAATTAGAAATATAATCAGAAGCTCGTGCTATTAAATTGATTTGTCATGTTATATTGATAGCATACTTTGGACGTAATGAATGCTTTTGATGAAGTAGATGATTGGGTATGACAAGTGCACATAATAATTACGGATAAAAAATAGAAAATCAAATGGACGTAATCTATATGCGCTGAAATGTGAGAAATGAGTTTATTATGAAACTGATTTCATATATACGATATTTGTGATTTATTATTATATTCTCAATCTTTTCGATTTAATAGAATTGATGATTTCAGTGTAATTGATAAACATGGACAATCAATATTAACATTTACATCACATTATAAGATATTAACATCTCAATGTATAATTGTTTTTTACTTTTTTCACAGCATTTAAAGACATAATCTCTGTGTAATGTAAAACAATTTCTTAATGTCAATATTTACAGAATATTCTCCATCTGATATTATTAGCTCAAAAACTTGTGAAATTGTGGACGAAAGTATGTAAAGGCTTTTATTATCGATTTTGTATACTTTTTCTTCACGAGAGGAGACTGTATTTCCTTCCTTCTATATATATATAATTATATATAAAATGTAATTTAAGTTTAAAACAAATCGTGCAACAAGTTTGTTCATTAATATGCAACGATATATATTTATCAGATATATATAAATCTACTATTAATGCAAAGCCATGGATATTAATATAGGTGATTGTAATTATAAAAGTAGAAATAGTAAAAAGATATATTTGAGCACAAAGTATAATTGTATCGGGTTATATGAAAATTATTTTTCCTGATCCCGTAAGCTCACTGTAAATACCTATAGTATAAAAAAATTATTCAAATGCGTTAAACATATTTGTTATGTTATGTTATGTTGAAGATATCGTAAAATCTTATGTTATACATTTTGCGATACTTTATCTTATGACATGTTATTATTGACAAAATTAAGATAAATATGATTATTCGTAATAAAGTATGTCTTCTGTCAACAATTTTCGTTCTTTTATTTAAATTCTAAATAAACATTTACATATAATAATGTAGAATGTTTGACATAAATTAGAATAATTTTTCTAAAAATATTTCAATATTTTTTAGATGAAATAAAAATCCATTTAAATTGTTCAATTTCCTATATATTTTTAAATTCTTGTATAAATGTTAAAAAGATTAACGTTTATTTTATTTAATAAATTACATTTTTTAGTGTACTTATTATTAAATATTCTTAATTTTTTTTTTCATTAAAAACGCGATTTACTTATATTTTTAAATAATAAACATTATAATAATAACATTATAACAATTTGTCATTAATAACATAACAATTCATTAGATAAAATTGCGTGTATCATAATATGTATATGTGTAATTTATATATACACAAATAAGTTCTTTTTTAATTTAATTAACTTTGCGCATCACGTCTTACATCACTGAAAATTTTGATTACACTATTTACACTTTGGGTAACATGATCGACACTTGCGAATGACTTGGGTTAGACGCTGTGAACAGTGAGTACTTGGGTACTTCACGTGGAATTGTATTAATAAAGTTTACATTTGTAAAAAAGTCTTTGATATTAAAACAAATTGATAATCATGACTATCGTAACTCTTTTAAGTCGCAACATCAATTTGAGTCAGTTATCGAAGCTGCGACCGTGTATTTACGGAGTAAGATTTTTACCTTTACTAAATTTTTAGGTTATGAATTTCAATCGCTTTTGCATAATTCAATAACGTAGAAATTTCAGTATGATTTACTATGCTGCGTAACTTTTCTTTCAAGCAAAATGTGCGATTTTTTGTATCGCCCGTTAAATTTGCTGAACACAAACCGTTGGAGAAGCTCAGGAACATTGGTATATCGGCACACATCGATTCCGGAAAAACTACTTTAACCGAACGTATCTTATATTATACTGGTAGAATATCCGAGATGCACGAGGTAAATTTAAAATTACACGTGTCTTTGTAAATGAATTAATTGTTTGTTTCTATAATGTGTTTCTGATTACAATGTTCTAATTCAGAAAAAAATTAAAAAAATATTGTATTGAAAAATTGATAATTTGGAGTCGTGCTATCAATTTAGCATACACACACACACACACACACACAGGATGATTTATATAAAGTGACTGATTTAATTATTAGCAAAATTTATATGAAAAAATAGTTCATATCAACGTGTTCAGTATAAAGGGGAACATTATATAGTAGAAACAATTATTTTATGGAGGTGTTCGAGACATTCAAAGTTAATTTTTTTTTAATGAAATGCTGTATTTTTTATTTCATTATACGAAAGTGAACATTGTCGTACAATGAAATAAAAAATTCACAAGTTGTGGATATTTTGATAACTTTTAGTAAATATGTATAACTTTTAGTAAGATGTATAACTGAAACCTGCAAGAGTACCAAATGAATGCCATAGGTGATGGTGCAGATGTTCTTAAAGTCACATAACTTTTGTCTGAAACTTTTCAATCCCATATCATCTTTTCGAAATATTTTAGCATTATTAAAAAATGAAACAATCTGTATATATAAATTATATATAATAACATTAAATTTTTGCTATTAGGTAAAGGGAAAAGATAATATAGGTGCAACTATGGACAGTATGGAATTGGAAAGGCAAAGAGGCATCACTATTCAATCTGCTGCCACATACACATTATGGAAAGATCATAATATCAATATCATTGATACACCAGGACATGTGGATTTTACAGTGGAAGTCGAAAGAGCTCTGCGTGTTTTGGATGGTGCTATCCTCGTCCTATGCGCTGTAGGTGGTGTCCAGTCACAGACTCTAACTGTGAATCGACAGATGAAGAGATACAGCGTACCCTGTTTAGCATTTATCAATAAACTGGATAGAATGGGTGCAAATCCAGAAAGAGTTTTACAACAGATGAGGAGCAAACTGCATCACAACGCTGCATTCATACAGTTGCCAATTGGTTTGGAAAGTAATACAAAAGGTATAGTTGATATAATTGCGCAAAAAGCAATTTATTTTGAAGGAAATTTCGGAGAAATTGTGAGGGAGGATGAAATTCCAAAGGACATGAACGCAGGTATAAAATAATTAAGTTCAAGATACATTTACATTCTATAAAGTTTTAAAATTTATAAATTTACTAAATTTGAATTATGTCAATTAGAGGTAAATAAAAGAAGACAAGAATTAATCGAGCACTTAAGCAATGCAGACGATACATTTGGTGAATTATACTTGAATGATACAAAAATAACTGAAAAAGATATTATGGATGCCATACGCAGAAGTTGTATAAAAAGAAAATTTACACCTGTGTTGGTTGGTACTGCATTAAAGAATAAGGGAGTTCAACCATTATTAGATGCGGTAATAAACTTCTTACCAAATCCAGGAGAAATAAAGAATTACGCTCTTCGAGAAAACTCTGAGTAAGCTTTTTATATTATTATGATTTGCTTGATATATACGTAATAATCTATGAACAAATTTTAGTGGTGAATCTACCAAAATTTTATTGGATTCTACTCGTAATGACAAAAACCCTTTCGTTGGATTGGCATTCAAATTGGAAGCTGGAAGATTCGGTCAATTAACGTATTTTCGTTGTTATCAAGGAATGTTAAAAAAATCGGAAAATTTATATAATACAAGAACACAAAAGAAGGTAATTATGTATATAAACATACAATATTCTCATTACAATTATCACTAAAAAATATTTTTTAAAAATATATTTTTTATATTTCAGGTACGAGCACAAAAATTAGTTAGACTTCATGCAAAACAAATGGAAGATGTTACAGAAGTTTATGCGGGAGATATATTTGCTTTATTTGGAATAGATTGTGCTTCTGGTGATACTTTTGTCAAAGATTCTAAGCTAGATTTGTCAATGGAATCGATTTATGTTCCCGATTCCGTGGTATCTATGTCTATACAAACAAAACATTCGAAAGATCGAGATAATTTCGCTAAAGGTATTGGCCGATTTACTAAAGAAGACCCAACCTTACGTTTTCACTATGACACAGATAACAAGGTAATATTTTTTACATCACTTTTAATAAAGATCACTTTTATCTTTGAGATTTATGTTGTTTTAACTCATATCTTTTAGGAAAGTATAATTTCTGGTATGGGCGAATTGCATTTGGAAATTTATGCACAAAGGTTAGAACGTGAATATAATTGTCCGGTCGTTCTTGGAAAGCCAAAAGTTTCTTTCCGCGAGACTTTAACTGAACCGTGTGAATTTGACTATCTTCATAAGAAACAATCTGGTGGTGCTGGCCAATATGCTCGCGTGACTGGAATTATAGAGGTATAAATTTAATAGATTTGTATCATTAATGTTTATATTATTTATCGATATCGCATTTTGAAATTTTTTTATTTTTCAATATTTTTTTTATGAAGACAAATTTGTTTTTTCAGCCCTTGCCACCTACGAAAAATACAATCATCGAATTTTCGGATGAAACTGTAGGAACCAATGTCCCGAAACAATTCATTCCAGGTGTAGAAAGAGGTTTCAGAGCAATGTGTGAAAAAGGTTTGCTCAGTGGTCACAAACTCGCTGGTATTAAGTTCAGATTACTCGATGGCATGCATCACTGTGTCGATTCTTCGGAATTTGCCTTCTTCCATGCCGCGCAAGGTGCTGTTAAAGATGTTTTCGAAACTGGTATCTGGCGAGTTTTGGAGCCGATCATGATGGTTGAAGTAGTTGGTCCGCAGGAATTTCAGGTGCAATAATATTGCCTATATTTTGCATTTATATCTTACTACTTTCCAGAGTACACACAATTCTTCACGTGTTTGTTTATAGGGTTCAATATTAGGACAACTCACTAAGAGAAAAGGAATCATAAACTTTACGGAAGTAATAGATGAATGGTTCACAATCACGGCGGAAGTGCCACTTAACGAGATGTTTGGTTACTCCGCTGAATTGAGATCGAGTACCCAAGGCAAAGGAGAGTTTACTATGGAATATGCAAGATACAGTCCTTGCTTACTGGAAGTACAGGAACAACTTGTTAGACAATATCAAGAATCACTGGGAATAGTAATAGAGAAATCTCAAAAATCGAAAAATTAACTATAGAACAAATAAATACTTTTTGTTTTTTTAGTGAAATTGCGCAATATTATCATGAATGCTATAAACGCATTATGTTAATATACGCATTGTTTATACTTACATATTTAATATACTCGACGTAAATCGATAAGTAAGTTATTAGTAATGTATATAATTAATGAAAGGTAAAAAAATTAAATATGCAATACTTAAACGTGTACAAATGTCTCAAGTTGTAAATATTAGTCCACATTCAAAAATATGTGATATAAAATACGAAAAAAATATATAGAAAATAATTTTTATCTCCGTATACGTGAAAAATTGTTTTATTTTACCATTTAGATAATATTTATTTATTTTACCTTTTAGATAATATTTATCTTAATGTGTTATGTATATACATAACATTCTTAATATTAGAATAAAAGTAACCAAAATGACAGGATCATACATTTTTTTAAATTCTAATTTATAATCATTTTCTGAGATCTCATGATTTGTTGTAATATGTTAATATTATTATAATAACCCTTCTCTGTTTATTATTATTAATTTATTTATTATAAATAATTAATTTATTTTCTTCAAAATGTTATTTCTTTTTTTAAAATGTGTATATATATATATATATACACACACATAACACACACACGTAATATATATAGATATAAATTGTTGATAGTGTCCTAGTATTAATTCTAACAACAAAAAAAAAGTTATAATTCATTTATGTTCTTTCTAGCTACACTTTATGTAATTAGAAGCTATGTACTTTCTTCTAATTATCATCTTTCTTACAATACTTAATTATGCTTATTGTAGAAATGCGAAAAATGCAATGTTGGATAGTACAAAAGATCTACTGAAACCAATATCAAATTACGCAGCATAGATTGAAGATCGCAAGTTAAAAATTAGAATGTGACCAATTGGTACAAATTTAATTGTTCGATACCTATTTTTCAATTCGCAATCTTCGCAATCTTCGATTCTTGATTGTTTCATACGAGCTTAAAATTTGAATGACGCTCCCTCGGTTGTCATAACGACGGTGCCTCGCCCGACGTCAGGTAGCGTGGCGATCGCTCACAGAATGCGATGAACGCGACGCCGTGCTCGCCATGTAGCCGACACCGAAACCGATTACCGAGTCGGTGCGCGATCAGTAGCGGCACTGACATTCGAGGGAGTGGACGGCGTGGTACCCGTGTACTCCTCTGTCGCGTTCCCGTAACACGAGCGGATCGGAGCGCGCGTCGCGCGCGGGTGCTACACCAGGAAGGCCGCTTCCGCCTTTCCGGTCGCGCATCGTCGGGGCCGCTGCATTGGCTGCGGACCGCGTCGCGTGTGCTCGTGTCCGAAAAATGTAATATGGCGATGGTTGCGTCGAACATGAGCGGCCACATACAGAAGCAGCTCACCAGGAGCCTCGAGCGGATCCTGGAGGAGGCGCACCTGAGCGGCGAGCTTAAGCTGAGCGGCCGTAAGCTCAAAGACTTCCCGAAAGTCGGAAAAGCCGGCGTAGTTAAATACAATCTGCAAGATACCGTAATCGCCGGTGAGTCAGTCATTATTTTTTCCCGGGGTTTTTCGGAATCATCCCCTTTTTTTTTCTTTCCGCTTTCTCGTCGAGCGCTCGAAACACGAGAGAAGCAGGAATCACTGGTTGAAATATCGATTTTTGCGTTTTGTAAAATTTTGTTTATGTTCTCTAATTTTGTTTGCTGCGCTTCTTTACGATGCCGCCGCGCGTCTTATGTCACGGTGAACCCGCGTGTGTTCAATGCTCGATGGATTGACGGCGTCGTGTTGATGCACGCGCTATTGTAGCTCCGAAATTTTCAATGAGCGCGTGAACGTTTCATAAATGGCATTTATCAGGGTGTTTACTGTCTGGGAAAACGTAGAAACTTGGAATTTTCGGGGGATTTTTTTATCCTTGAAAATCAAAGATTTTTTTTTCATGAAATTTTATCGAGACATTTTAGATAAATTTTGGAAATTTTACTTTTAAATTTAAATTATGTTTCTTTCTGAAAACAACGTTTCTTTAATCATTTTTTCTTAATAACGCAAAATGTCAGTTAAGAATAAGAATAACATATACATTCGTATATTTATATACGGTTCTTGTGTGTTTCGCGTATTTTTTTTATACAAATATCAAGGTAACATTGAAAGACAATGAATCGATAAAGTAATAATTTTCCTTATTTTATACATTTTGTGACTAATTGTAGAAAATGATAAATATAATCTCGTTGAATTCTTATCTTCTATTAATTTTTAATATATGGTTTGTGCTTGACTTTGGGTTGTGCTTGACTTCAATTTATTTTGAAGTTGCATTAAGAGATTTTCTAATCTTAATCTGACATTTTGAACAAAAATACTTTCGAAATATGAGAATTCTTTTATAAGATTTCAGAAAACACTCTGATTATGCAGAGAGGTGTGATCCAAGTTATTCCGCGATCACTCTTGTTATTTTTAAAAATCTGTATCTAAATATAATTATTTATTTTCGGTAAATATGTTCGAAAGTCTTTTCGGCGAAAATACAAGAGTTTTAGAAAAATTTCGATACTTCTGATAACGCTTGCATAAAAATATTGATCTAAATTTAGTCTCTTTATTTTTATTTGCACTTTAAATATATTCGTAAACATACGAAACTTTAGAAAAACATCGATACTTGTATTAAATAAATATTTTTAATATTTATTTGTGTATCCTCGAATAAGGTTATTCGTTATCTCGATGGATTTGAATCAATGTTGTATGTATTATAAATGGAAATCGAGAATTTATAAATTTTTGGTGATTTTTCGCGATTTGTAATTAGTATTTTTATCTATTGCATTGAAATGTGTATTTCTAATATATATCGAGCTTTTATAATATTTTAGAGATTAGTAGCTATATATTTAGTAGCTAATCGAAAACCGAGAATATACTATTCAACAAAAATATCTGTTCCAATTCTCAGCAACATAAAAATCTCTATACTTTCTCTGATGGAAATAATTAAAAAATTCCTTCAAAAAATTAGGTTTCTTCTTTGAATCTTCACATCTGCAAGATTTTAATCTGCAAGTTAAAATGTGTAATATTCGCTCAGTGTTTATCAGAGTAGCTCAATTAAAAATAAAATATATAAAAGTTTTCTTCGAATTATCGGTAGTTATTATAAAAAAAATTTATATTCATAAGGGAGAATTATTTCTTGGTGATGAATAATATTTCATCGGGATACTGCAGTTAATTCCCTTGGATCATTCAAGGAGCGAATACATAGTACCGTTTGTGCCAAGTGCAATGACCAAAGAAACCTTTAAGCATTACCTAACGCATGTGCACCTGCCAAGTTCGACATCTGGCGTGCATTACTCATCGGTAATTGCAACTGATTGCAAGGACTTTGTAGCAAACATAGGACTGGCAGATTTATTAAACATTCTGCTAAGCACTCAGACGGCACTTTGAAAACATTACAACGAATTAGATTCGCATTCTCATCGCATTGCATTTGTGCTTAATGTCTATTCGTCGAGTTTCATTTCATTTTTAATCCAATCTGAAATATGAGTATATTTATATTTTGACTATTTTGCGATTATAAATAGTTAAGTCTGAGTTAATAACGAGTTAACGGTAAATCATTGGGCTAAAAATAAGAAATATAATAAATAATGGTTGATGTATAAATAGTATTTAATTTATGTTAACAATTTATATTAACAGATTGCGAAGAGATTCTATTTTTTACGCCAGATTGCGAAGAGATTTTATTTTTTTCACTTTGTAAAAGATAATAAAAAATCACATTTGTTATTGAAATATTAAAAAAATAATCAATTAAAATAGATATCTCATTATATTATTTATGTAATCAAACATGATATATATACATTTTTATAAATATATCTAAATTTAATATAGTATCGTAGTGTATAATTTTATTTTAAAACTAAATATACATTAAGAGAAACAAGAATCTCGTGGCTCGATTTATTTTACTCGGTATAATCCCTGCACTGCAGACATTAAAATTCTTTTTTTTGACTGCGCTATTTACTCCCGCACGTATCCCTTGGCTTCGCACATAAAAATGCTCATAAAATTCATGCCACAGGCTCCCGGGAATCAAACTCATATCTCTGAAGTTACTATTAATTCTTTGTATACCGATTAGCAATAGAAAAAATACTGAAAGTACTGGAAATTCTGGAAATACTGGAAATACTGGAAATTGTTGAAGCTTAGATAAAGTTTATAGCAAAAGTATATGGAATTCACTACACTGACGTATCATTATCATAAAGAGACATGTCTGTACAAGATGAACACAAACGGCGTGACAAACCGGATTAGGGAAATGTAAACTCGTGGGATCTCTTCATAATGAAATTACACAAATAACGCAGATAACACACATGTATATACATATTCTTTTTTTTCAACTACGAGGCGAAATAATATTTAATTTATCACATACGATATGCTCCATGTTAACAAGATGTAATTATTGTTATGATGACACTGCTTCGTCCGTTTGAAAGTCTAACGCGAGTATCAAAGATGCAATATTTCATTATATCTTATTATTTTCAACGTACATACGTTGCTAATTTAGTAAACTATTTTGACAAAAAATTATTGTAGATAATAAACAGATAATTAATAGATACTAAAAAAAATCTAAAAAAAAATATTCGGTATCTACGAATTGTTTTAGCATTTCTACCCTTCATAATATTTTTTTTCCTTATTGTTCCACTTTCTGCAATGGTAAAATCACGTCGGCGAAATTCTCGAGACGAGTGAAACGATGAGAAATAAGGAAAAAGAAAATCAAGCGCCGAAGTTATGCATCCGTGGGCTTATTTCTGTCGCGTCGCATAAACGCCGTGTGCGCGACCATGCAATCGTGTCCGTAACTCTTTAACTCGTCGAGCACAAAAGACTTTCCGCGTTATAATTTTCGCGCCCGATAGATCGACGTCCTGCTTCTCCTTTTATCACCGTAGTTCGGCCTGAATGTAAAACGCGGCATGGCCGTGCGGCGACCGCGGAAAATCAGCCGCGGGATTACGTTATCGCGGCGCGCCTATTATTTCCTGTTGTCGTAATAAGTACATGCTTGACAGCCGATAATTCCAAGAGTAACGAGAATTATGCGCCTAAGTATTTAGAGCTCGCATGTCAAAAGTTTTGATATTATCATTGTCAGTACTTCGACAGCAGCTCGTCGAAATTTATGAAGTATCGACAAACACTTTTTGTGTCTTGTTATCATTCAACTATTCTATTAAGATGATATTAGTATCCACAAAATATTATTTATTCTAGACGGTGCCATTTTAATTCTTTTTATTCTATGTGCATCTGTATAGATACACATAATACACACACGCGTGCGCGCGCACACACACACGCACACACACAGATGGACTGACAATATAAATAAGATTGTATCTGTACTTCCCTCTGTAGAAAAATCCGGAAACGCGCATTTTTTAACATATATTAACGTACTAGATGTTTTTTATTGAGGTTATTTCTCTCTACGAAATATTACAAAATTTTATTTTGCGTACTTTTTTAATTATTTTTTCATATATATTTTCGAAGAGAAGAACCTTATTTTGTACTCCGCTATATTTTGTCGCTTTTAATTTTGACATAATATTAACGCGCAGTGAAAAACGTTTTGTGTTAAAATCGGTCCACTCAAGTTCTTGTTAAAATTTTGTGTTGAATTTTTAACATATCCGAGTGTCAGTTTAACATAATGTGATTGTTATTTGAATATTTTGTATTTTACATTAATATTCAAAATTTGTTCAAATAATACAATTTATAAATACTAACGAAAGACATAAAAATAATATTTGTAAAAATGTAAATTCTAACATAAATGAATAAAATATAATACATTAATTTAACATATCATAAATGTTAATTTTACTAATGAAATGTGCTTCCAATTTACTTACAAATTATGTCAGTATTACACTTTTTGTATTATCTAATTTTTTTATATAATATTTGTGTTACTTTCTAACATATTCATCTTATATTAAATTAACGTATAAAGTGAATCGTAAAACATATGAAATGTATACTTATCGAAAATTTTTCAAATGAGTACGTTTAACTAATATGTGATTTTCGGATATTTTGAGAAAGAGAAGTATCTGAAAAGTATATTTCTCTTTCTAATCTCCAGACACTTCTCTTATGCGGAAATTATCAGTCTATGTCTATAAAGTGCGTCTACAATGAGATTTTAAAGTGTATAAAACTTACGCCTTAAGTCGTAAGAAATTAATCAATCACAGTCGAAAGAAAAATAATTGACTATGAATGATTAATTTCTTACGACTTAAGATTTATAAAGCTTAAATTTTATGCCTCAAAATCTCATTAGTCATTACAGACGCCGTTTACGGTTTGTAATTACACTCGATTAAGTCAATTAATGTTGATCTCGTCACAGCCCTAAGAATTTCGTCATGATAACTAAAACTTATTCAGTATTCTTATGTATGTGTTAATCCACGTGTGTAGAATTCTGCAAAAGTAAATGTATGTATCGGACGGTGATTTGAATCGACACGCTGCAGCATTGAGGCCGATAAATTACGGGTTATTCTGCGGCGCCGGGAAAGAATCTAACCGATTCTAATTCGCGGCCAGTAATTTCACGTATTGAATTCACTATTATGTTCTGTTAGATTTTACACTGCTGATTCATAATTCTTAAGCGAAACGCAGGATATTCGCGGTCTGGTTTCGTCGGCGCATTCACGCTTTTTTCTTACGCATGTAATTCACTCACTTACATGGTATTCACTCATCCAACATAATGCCTAACGTGTCAGGAATGCGAGATAATATTGCGCGTGAGATTTTTTTTACAGTCGCTATTTGCGAGTTTCAATTAGCAGCATACATGGACTATACGGCACGCTAATAATATTCTTACTTTCATGTTCGAGCCCAGAGTTTTCCCGCAGACACATTGCCCTATATTTTCACCGCATAGTTGTAATTAATGCTAAAGCGACGCTAGTTGAATGATAATCAACGGCAAGAGTTTGCATTACTTGGTAACTGCCACCCAGAGAAAGTAAAAACACTTTCTTACTTATTTCTTATCCATACTTTCTTTAAAAAGTAATTATAAGGAGATAACTCAAGTAGCCATTCATCATATGCGTCTTAGTCTAAAATTGAACACAGTTCATATTATACAAAAATAATATGATATGTATCTGCATATATTCGTTGAATTCTTTGGCCAGATCGAATAACAGACTTATCGAATTTCGATGACGTTCGTTGGGAGATGGACGGGGAACGAAATCGCGAATTGGCGTCCCTGGAGGATGCATCGGTGGTCCAGAGATAGGGGACCATCCTGCATCCTTCTCCGTTTTTATGTTACTACTTTCCCAATTGTTATCGAACCTGCCGCTTGCCTGTCCATCGTATGATGAGTCCCGCGACATTCCAAAGGGGACGTAACTTCATTAACGAGATCCCCCAGGTCTCTACAGTTCGCTTGATGAGAGATCTGACAGCTTATTCCCACATCAGACCCTCCCATGAAACATGCACGCACGCCAGTTAACGTTACATTTTTCCTCTTCTTTTCTAGGAAGTTCTTTTCATAACAGATCTCATATTGTCAGTTCTAATTTGGCAATAGTTGTAAAGAGAGATGTTTCGTAAAATATACATACTTTTATTAATTTTTTCATTAAGTTTCATTTGGAAAATTAAATTAATTAAAAAATTTTAATTTTATTAATTATTTTAAGTGACTTTTGCGTGCGCGCATTATTTAATTAACATTTTTTTTTTATGGAACATTGAAATATATAATTTTATACCATTTTTATACCATATTTCTAATATTATTTCTTATCTAGAATTTTGGACAAAAATACTTTCAAATAAACTGAGAATCCTCCCCTCCTCCCCTTCGAAACCTTTAAAAAAATACTGAGAATTGTCAAAAAATTCAGTTCACAAGATTTCAGTAAACGCCCTGTAATATTTCACAATTTAATACATTTTTTTGGTTTAATACATTTCTCAATGCACAAACAAATAATTCATTCATCTCCTCGTTCATCTCCTCGTTCATCTCCTCGTTCATCTCCGTTGGCACCCCATTATTCTTCGATATTACTGGGTCTCTTTATTCATCTCGCGTCGACTTTCTTTTTACATAAAGCGTCAGAACTGTTATCGATTATGTCACGGTATACCACGCGCATTCTTCACAGAGTGTAAGGAAGAAGGGTGTGACACCCCTTTCTGCGCCATCCTTTTCTATGCACCATTACTCCATTTACTCCAGGCCGGTAATTCAGTCAGCGGGGGATATGCAACATCTGTGTTATATCCGTAGATTTTAAAATCAGTGTTTACAGATGAGACTCACGCTTTGGCGGTTTGCGCGAGTTTCTCTGCCAAGTGCAATTTCAATGCGATTGCATAGATACATAAATCCGTACGTGTACATCACACGTTGTTGCAAGAACTCGAATGTATTCATTTCGAGCGAGCTTCGGGCTGTATCTAATTTTCACAAATATTACCGTCCTTCGTTTTAAGAATGTACACATGTGTACATATATACAGGGTGTCCGTGAATTGATAGTACAACTGGCAAGAAGGTGATTCTTATACATGAAAAAAATTAATCGAAAACATAGAATACAATTTTTTCACATGAGGCTTTGTTCTCGAGAAAATCGGCTTTAAATATTCGTCCGGATTTAATATTGGTGAATTAAAGTATCAAAACACGTTAGAAAGTGTTCATAAAAATTTAGAGCAGAACGTGTATTCGACAAAATGAGCAACATCTCAACAATTATAAGATAATAAAATTTATCGTGCGTGGATATACTGTTTTTATTGTATGTTCTTACTAGTACAATAAACACAAACATGAATAGAAATAATAATTTGCAGAAAGATATATTAAATCGAGACATAGTTAAGTGCACACGTAGGATAAAAAATCGATTTTTAAAATTGATTTTCTCGCAAAGAAATTAAGCCTCATAAGAAGAAGAAAATTTATTCTACGTTTTCAACTTATTTTTTCATGTAGAACTATTCTCTTCCCGATTGTGTACTAATTGTATCACGAACACCCTATATATATATATATATATATATATAATCTGGAAGATTAAAAAACATATGGCACTATGTTTAACGAAGTTTCACCTTAGCGAAATTGTTGACTCGTTTCTTTTAACGATTTACACATTTTCGTACGCATTGCGGAAAACTGATATGTGAATGTTTCTTGTGCTGGTCATTATGATTCTGCTGAATGGTGCACACTGCAACGTGGACGAATAAAAGAAATGACATTCTGTTTTACATTTGTTTAGGACATGGTGCTATTTCTCCTAATTGCCTTCTAGTAGTTCCAGTTTTCTTTAGTGTCTTTGTTACAATTCTGTCTGTCATAAATTCTCAAGGATTAAATGTACTATCAATCATCTATGAATTTACTATTCAACGAATGAGACAATGTACCCTCGATGTACAGTCGCATCGATCCACTATCGATCGAAGGAATCCGAGAGCAGTAGTGCGTAAAATAAAGCTTGCGACTTCGTCGACCAGTCGTAGTATCTCAACCATCTAATTTGTCGAGCATGAATTTATCGGACGTTTATCATACGTTGCTTACATATGGTATATACATATGAGTTATCGCACAATAACTTATCAGAGACTTAGTAACTAGCGGTCGCAAAGTTGCAAATAGGCGACCGCTATTCTTCAGTGCCAGCAACTATCTCGTTCCAAGAACTTCTGAACATTCATTCTCCGTTTTATTATGTGATACTCATAATTTCTTTACGAAATTGTTTTAAAAAGACGGAGAAAGATGAAAAGAAAAACACGAGTACACTGATCGTGCTCCACCTTTCAGCGGATCACTTCGCCTTTATTTTGTTTGTTTTCATTTTCTCTCTCTCTCTCTCTCTCTCTCTCTCTTTCTTTCTCTTTTTTTCCCACTCATTCTCTAACATCTGTCGCGCTACGAAGGATTGACCAACCACTGCAACGAAAAGTGTTTCCTTCCTGAATCACTTTAGAACGATCTCTATAATACTCGAGCGTATTAAAGAATTCCGATTCGATCCGCCGAGAATGGAGAATCACGTCCGGGCACCGTTCATGATGATTTCACAGTGATTAAAATTATTTGTAAACTGCAGTATTTTCTTATGACGCATCAAATTTTAAAAATTAATTTGGCGAAAATTGATGGAAACTTTATTGCACTATTAAACTTATAATATCAATTACAATTATTTTTAATCATTTCTAGGTATATAGTTGCCACTGTTCCTATTCAACATATCATTAATTTAATAATTTAACTCAAGAAAATATATTAAATTTGACTCAAATTTAGTTTATGATTTGCTAAATACGTTAATATGGATGATCACTTTGAAACCGTAAAAATGGATTAATTTACATTTGACACATTTGAAAGTTAAAAATAACAAAATGTTATTTAATTTAATTTTTGAGATAAATTTCTAGTTGAAAATGAATGAACTAGAAAATTCTGATCAATCAAAATTCTGGTTATCTCAACTAAAATTATAACAGATTTAATTAGAAAACTTTGATTTGTTTATTTTCAACTAGAATTTCAATTAATATAACTAGACTTTTTTCAGTGCTTAATTTATATAATAGATAGAAATCTTCTCTAAAGTGATCTTCATCCGCTAAATAATGTAAAAAAAAATCTTACTCAAGAAAAAACCATGTAAGCTTTATCGGAAAAAAAAAACACGAATGGCATTTCCGGTTTCGACGAAGAGAAAGTCATGAATTCTTTACAATTGTTCTCTCCGGTGATCAATAATCTCGAACGGAAAGTCCCTTTTTGCCACCGATCGACATTGTTCTCATCGTACCACGAAAATCCGAACGGTATATAGAATTTACTGCCAGGGGTGGTAACGACCCTCCGAATTATCTCCAGCGATATCGAAACGCCACGTCCGTCCGGTTTGTGAGGGTGAGAAGCGCCGTGTTTTTACAGGGGTGGAGCAGCATGCATGCAACTTGCGCGCGTGCCGTGCTGTACCATGAATATAAGAGAGACATTCGTGTACGAGCGTCCGAAGAGCTAAAGATAGAGACACCGCAGCTGCAGAGACAGGGGTGCCAAAAGGTCGATACTCCACAATGTGTTATATTGTGGAGTCCGTGGCGCCTTTACTCTCGGGTTTTGTTTATCAGCGTCGGAAGTGTTCGGCTTACTGCCACCCCCAAAGCAAGTTGAAGTACGGCACTATATCTTCTGCCAGAGTAAGCTGATGCGAAACAAGAAAACGTGGCTATGGTACATCTAGATATGTCAAAGTGCATCAGATTAACTCTAGAACACGTATGAGATAATACAGTTTTAGCTGTGATATCAGAAGATTAGATTATATTATATATCGTCTTGCTGGGAATAAAACTGATAATACTAATTGTTAGTGGTAGTTGATATCGATTACTGATTATTATCATTTATTTGATGTGATTTTCATTGATAATAATTGAGAATGTATCAATGAAAATTTGAAGTACGTATTATCTTAGCATTATTGATATAAATGATTCAAAATTACGTCAGAAAGAGTAATAAATAAATACAATTTTTTTCCTCATAATCTAACAATAAGATAGAAGTATACATAAGTCTACATATATCTTATTTTTCAATATATTGAATGGAAGGGTAATCCTAGTAATTAATCGATGCAATCGTAAAAGAAAATTTAAAGAGCTATTTTAGAGCGTGCCGTAAAGCAACTTTTGTCAACGTAATCCGATCCTGTCGTTTATCTACAACACTCGTCCCTGCTAAAGGAATACTCTGGCGAGACGAAATCTCTTGCATGCTTTAAGAAGAAACTCGACGAATTCTATTTGCGAATATATTGTACATATGTATAATATAAAATGTCTCGATTCATTTGGCTACCGCGATATTTTGATGTCATCTCAATCGAAAATATACCGACTCAAGAATATCGCAAGCGATATTTTCTTTTCTACTAGAATAATATTAGGAGTGTTTATTATTATTCTATGAAATATTTCTAAATTTTTATATGTATTCTTGTACATACATATAAAATATCTACTTGTATATATACTATATAAAACTTATAGTAATATAAATATCGTATTTCTCTCTCCCCGAATCTCTCGTCTGCTCTTTCTTCCATAAAATACTAAATATTTTTTATTGTGTACACACACACACACACACACACACACACACGCACACACACCAAAGATAAACTATTTACTAATTGTAAGTAATATATATGCACTAGACATATTTATATACACATTTATATCCTCGTTAACCTCGGTAACCTTTGGAGGTTATTCATCTTCCGGTAATTTACGTTTATCAAGATTAATCTGTTTGATGTTAATTTTTTGAAAAATTTCAAAAGGAATATTATGTTCAAAAGAAGTATTTTTGTAATTAAATAGATCAGCGAGGCATTAAGAGGTTTCTTTAATCGGTTTATTTTCGATTGATACAATAAAAGTAGTAGTGGCTTTGCGAATATCATCCACACACTATCTAATCGTTCTATAATCCGACAAATACATGCAATATGCATGTGAATGAAAATCATTGACAAAGCATTTACATTGACAAAGCATTCACGGTTTACCTTATGCCGGAACACGCTAATTCACATTGTTATCGAAGCGCAAAATAGTCGACTAGTAATCTTCTAGACTAAATTTACAGGTATATTATGTAAAGCGCATTCTTCCGATTGCATGAATATAAATCATTCATAATAAACTGTCGCGCTAATGCATCGATCGTTTCATGTAGACCTTACCATAAAAAAGCAAATAGAAATAGATATACTTTTATATGAGTAATTTAACGTTATTTTATTCTTTTATCCTTATACATTTTAAAGTTTATTTATTATTATACATTAATTATTTTATCTAAATAGTACATAAAATTATAAATTTTATGTTACACATTGCATCTAATCTCATTTATTATTAATTTTTATGCAATGGAAGTGAAGTAGGCATTTAACATTTTTTATTTTTTAAATATAACTCTAGAATTATTTTAGATAAAAGTCAGAATCTTCAACTATATCGAAATATTAAAAATACTAATTTTATAGAAACGTTATTTAATCATGATTTTTTTATACATTTATGTGTTAATCATTACATGATTTAGTAATGAATATATGAAGACGAGTTTAGACATTTAACTTAAAGGGATTAATCGCTATTTTCATAAGACATTTTGCGCGTCATGAATGATTAATTTCTTTCCGACTCCAGCTGCGAAGGCGAGCATGACCTTTCTCAGCCCTTATCCCTAATTTGTACTATGACGAATATGAATGAAAACAAGGAGGTCTCGTGCCAAATGTGGTGCGACACTTCTACGTAATGAGACAGTCTGGAGGTTCTCTATGCTTGCCACATTTTGTGAGATCTATGCCTTGAACATAACACACGTGCACCAACTAGTCACCAAATGAATGTGCCCGATATGGCGTTGTGCTGGCGTCTCTCGCATGCCTTCGGACAGCTATGCGTTTATTGTCCTTTGTCTGTGCATATATAATGCACACCGGCGAGTAACAATAAGAGAAATATCAGCCACTTCCTCTGGTATTGGCAATACACGCTTTAATTAGGTTCATTGGACGGGAGTCTGAACTACCTTGACACGGCTAGAACATTTCTAAACAAGCTTTATATATTGCCATTGAATAGCTGTGATAACGTAATGTATTAGGAAGAATAATATCTATTTTAAAATTAAATAAAGGATAAAAATGTAAATATATCATTGAAAACTATTATATATATATCCACCTTGAAATTAAACAAGTTAATTATTTATTGATATAAATAAATACAATAAAATAGTACAATAAATAAGTACAATAAAATTATATTATTAGATAAGTAATATTCCAAATTAGCAAGCAATGCAAAAGAATTATTAAATTTGAATTAGAAATAATAAGAAAATATTCCTTGGATGTTTTAAATTATATGAACAGACTTAATGTGTTTTATTATGCAATATTTATGATATAAAATTAATCCTCTTCCATTTTTTTATGCTAAAATTCGTGATGCCAAGAATGGAAAACACAAAAGGGAAAAATAGGTCGAGATCGATTTCCATTGCTCTGGAGATTATACGCGAGCATGATGTACCATCGTGCGCTTAATAATAATAATGATTCGCGGTTAATTAACTAGAATAATGTAATGTGTATTTTATCATACGCGTTCGTAGATCATACAAATCGGTCGCGGTTATTCCACAGCTTTCAGCTGATTCAGACGCCTTCCAAACACGAATGTATCGCCTTTGCGAATTAGTGCCGCACGCGAGAGCAAGCACGCGAACTTATAGCGGCTTCTTGATGAGGCGTATTAATTCAACACCTTCGCGTCCAGGCTCTAATTATCGCACGATGGATAAAACATAAGATTATAGCGGAAAAATTAATGGAAGCGCTGGAATATAGCGTAGTTCCGAAAGTCCCGTAAGATTTACTCTTGGTAAAAACTTCACGAGCGAAATCTGTTTTACATTAAATTGTTTTTTATACATCCAGTTTGATATATGTCTAATCAGTTTTTTACCATAATTTTAATGTATTTTCTATACTGAGCAACTCTTCGCCGTTTTTCCCTCGTTGTTGCAAAAGCGTTTAACTTTTTATTCAGTAAATGAGTTTTTCAGTAATCGTCTAACACTGACCTTGATGCGAGGTAATCGCTATTCGTCCTATAAAATAGCGTATCGCGACAAGGTTGATTTTTTTTTTATATGCTTTTCGCTATTCGCAGCGGTTTATTCGTCATTTACGTATAACGCGTGTCACCGTATCATATGCGCCACCATTCCTCGTGTATATCGCATATGCAAGGCAACATGGTGGTTTCGTTGCCGAGTTATAATTAACTCTATCGCAGGGCCGCACATAATATCATCTCTGCTCGGTTCTATATCACAATTTCGTGCAACTGGTACTTATTATATGGTGAAAAAGTACAGTAATTGCCGAATACGTCGCAATAGCTCTTCATAAAAATTGTATGAAAGGCAATTTTATTAACGAAGAGACAGTGTTCACGCAATCTTCCTGCAGTCTATTCCTGTAAATGTTGATTAAAAGTTAATTAAAATTTTATAGATTCTCTCTCTCTCTCTCTCTCTCTCTCTCTCTCTATAGTAATGGAACTATAAATTAATTGAACTTATTTATTTTAGTTAACTGCAATGTTATGCGAATTATTATACGATCTTTTTTTCATTTAATTACATTAATTTTGATTACTGAATTCTGTTCATTTTTCAGTTCATTATACAAGTTTAGATATTATTAATCGCCATTAATTAATTCAAGTTTCTTGTTAACAAGATGCTTATCTAAACCGCGGAAGTTTTCGAAAATTGCTAATCCAAAAGAAATATTCACGGTCTATAACTTAGAAGCCTTTGTAAAGAAGCTGCATTAACTCTCGCTCCGATGCATCCGTTGTTCGAAGATAAAGCATCTTCCGCAGGTTATCGATGGCTTAGAGGAAAGCTGTGAGCCATGGCTTAACTTTTTTCCTTTTCAATACTGGTAATCGTGATACGCCGATTGTAATATTTGCTTTTATCACTGCAATTATCACTTATTTCTTAGATACATCGAATGTGGACAAATAAAAAAGAACATTTTATTAAATAAATATTTTATAAATAGAGCAAATTTTTCTTTGTAATATATACGTACTCAGTAAAAAAAATGTGTATATTTGTGTTGGAAATGGTCCACTCATGTTTGTGTTAACAGTTTGTGTTGAATTTTTTAATATATTCGAGTGTTAATTTAACATAATGATTATGTTGTTTAAACATTTTTTTGTGAAATTGATATTCAATGTTTTTTTAGTCTCAAAATGACACAATTTATGGGTAAGTGAACAAGTAACATCAAAATAATGTGTTTTAAAAATAAATTCTAAAACAAATGAATAAAATCCCTGTTAATTTAACATATTCTAAAAGTTAATTTTCTGACAAAAAATATGCTTTCACAGTTTGGTTTACAAACTGTGTCGATGTTATCTTTCTTTGTATTTATTCTCTTACATATTTAATATTTATATTACCTTCTACATATTCATTTTGTATAAAATTAACTCAAAAATTTGACTGGACACGCGATTTGGAACATGCGATTTATGTTTAAATTCAACACTTTTTTTCTAACTGTGTATATAATAGTTTACATAAACAAATTAATAAAATACAAAACTATTTAGACAATTAGTATCAGTATATCTAAATAATATATCTAATTTCTAGAAAAATATGCATATTTTCTAAATAATATTAAATATTGAGTGGTAAATTTGCGAAAGAGGGAGGATGAAAAAAATAATGAAAAGTATATAGATTCTTAAGAAAATGCGACGCTGTATACTCTAAAAAATATTGGTGTGGATTTAACCCATATGATATAATTTTCATTGTGTTGGTGTTAACATCAACATTGTATTTCAAACTTCTAGTGTTTATATCAACACCATCATTGTGTGGATTTAAAGTTCATGATGTTAAATCTACATATTGGTATTAATATTAATATCAACATAGTGAGAATTATATAGTCATTGCTATTTTTAAGAGTGAAGTATTGCACGTGCCATCTTGTACAACTCAACTTTAGATAGAAATGGGACACGTTGTTTGTATCATTTATACTAAGTGTATTTTAAGACTTGAAAATATGAAAACTTGAGAAAATATGCAAAAAGAAAATCAGGACGACGGATCCTCTATTTAGCATTCAACGTATTTTAAATGTCATTGTGTATATACACCGCAAAGGAGAATTTTTGCTTAGATCATTGTAAATAATGGAGACTGATTTCCGTTGTGATTGAGTTTTCATTTCAATCGTGTGCATATAAATTGACAATTCATTATTCGAAATTCTCTGATTTCGTTATAAAGTATAACTATAGGATTAACTTTTGGATGGATTAAAAATATCTAAAGCAAAAACTAAATATTATCAACCTAAATATTGTCATTAGTTGTAAACATCATTGGCATATTAGATAAGTTCTGAAACTTATTAGGTGTAAATCTAAAGAAATTAATCAATCACATAATCGAATATGAGAAGAATCAACTATAATTTCTTAAGGCCTAAAGTTTGCTACTCCAATTGTGTTTTTAGAACCAAAATATCTCCTGATATTTTTTATTTTCTGTAAAATTGAGATTTAATATTTCTTTAATTTCATAATCATATATCACGTCAGTTATCGATCATCCGATTAGTTGTTTTTATTGCCATTAGTGATAATATACGCTGGTATCTAAACTATTACGCTTCGATATGGAAAGTAGTGAACGTTAAGATGCTTATAACGTTTAGTATACACAATCCATCGCGTGTATCATTATGGGTATGACCCATATATCGATTCATCGACTGCAAAGTCGACTCTTCGGCGGTGTTATCTAAAGATACATTGCCGCGATGGAACGTCAACAGCCGCCGATGATGTTGTGCCAGTTTCTACCTTTGCTTTGTTACCCACGACTCTGATTGACTGGCCATCCTTCGTATTTACGAGCGCCATAAAGACCGATTCATTACTATTATTGTCGAGTGTTTAATCCAAGTGAGTAGTCATCCTACAAGCGTTTCGCTCGAATCGAAAATTGTTTTCTTTCAACACGGGTTATCCTACAGATTTCTTGGTTAATTTGCTATTCTCAATCTTTACCATTTTCAGAAAGGAAATGATCGCAGGAAAGACCACTTACAGATTTCTCGGTTAATTTGCTATTCTCAATCTTTACCATTTTCAGAAAGGAAATGATCGCGTTAAGAAATATGTCTTTTGAAACTGATCATCATTATGCATGGTTTCAATGCAACCATAATCAAATGATATTAAGCTTCGGATATATCCTTTCATGCCTCAGGCATATAGACGTTTATGCATTCATAGAAATTCCTGAAGACTTTTCAAGATTTATCTAACAATAGACGCATCCAATATTCTTTTTTTTTGTAAGATATGTATATTCGACTTCAATCATTTGACCTATTCTTTTCAATTGTATATTACGTTTTCTTCTACTTCCTTCCTCTTTCTCCAAAAGTCTGAGCGCACAACTGTGTTATTTGAAATGCAGAAAGTGTCAGAATAATTGAAAAGAACAGGCTTTAACCCTATCTTTAACTTTCCGATGTATACACGGAAGTGAGTTACTTCAATCCTTTGTCCTCCAGTCACGTAGCTATTAGCATAATTTGTTAAACTTAATTTTACACCTAAATTTTACTTGTATTCACTTTATATTGCCATTTTTATTTTATTTGACAAATACGATAAAAAATTTTCTAAATGCTAATTACTTCTATTGGATATTGGGAAAGGAGTAATTCTCCATTTTCATTTTAAAACAATTGCAGCACTGTTAATAAAAATGAACAATCCATCTATCTCTCGGCTACAACAAAAATTTAATTTCACAGCCACGCATGGTTTCACAGTTCATGTACTGCTTCATGTACTGCTCTATATTTTTCGTTTGTACAATTTTAATCGCATGTTTGTGGCGTATTTAGGTCGTGATGTGCAATTTCTCGCGGACTTTGCAAAATTTCGAAACTCGAAAATTCTTTTTTAATATTTTATACGTTCCATTATTTCTGAATGAAATTTAATTCTTTTGAGATATGAGCAGATTGTGTGAAAATATTTTTCAGCAATAAATTACCTCATTTTTCATATGAAAACAATTTTAAATATTATATTTAAAAAAGGGGGACAACAAAAGAAATTTTTATATTGTAATGTGAGCTAATTTTTTCTATATAATTGATTTGATTATTGTACGTCTAATTTGCTAAGAATCGTCAATGTCTATCGCATGTATCGCCAAAAATGTTATCTCCATTGGTTGGCTTTCATTGTTATACTCGTAAAATATCGCTTCTGCCGATCGTTCATTGTTCGAACTCGCCATAGTACTCCCATTGCGCGAAATTTATCTGACAAGATAAAAGGATGAAGTTATCAGTGCAACCAATCTGCGATATATTCTTGCTAACGTAATTCGCGATTTACGAGATTACGAGGTTTCAAGACTAATAATACAAAAACCAGTAAATTTATTTTCTAGTCTCTAGAAGATTATAAATTTTCGGAGTTAGAATTGATGCAAATGAGTTTCAACTAATTCTTAAGTCCTATTCTCAAGTTATTAATTAAAATTCTTGAATTTAAGCTAATTTAATTTTCAATACACACTTTATATCTTTAAAAGAGTGGATTTTATTATTATTATTGATGTTTTAATTCGCAATTGCATTTGAATAAAACATAACGTACATTTTTCTTTTTTAATATGTAATTTTTGATTATGTAATATATAAATATTGAACTCTGATAAATAAAAAATTAAGCTAAATCTTGCCTTGATTTGATTTAATTTGCAATTATAACAATGACAATAATAAATATTGTGTCTTTCGTGTCTTTAGTCCCTCAATTCATACAGTAATTTCTCTGTAGTTGCGGGTGACATGTCTCAGCTTGTCGAGAGTGAATACTAACGATCGAAAGATCAAAGCTATTTTCTGTTAGATGCATTTGATGCGTATACGCGCGATCCTGTACATGATCGAAACATTTGCGCGCGAATCCTACTTGAATGTACTCGCTAATGTGCGATATGAGTGAAAATGCGTGAATATAGAGACTGAGATGACTTACGTGCATCTCTCATGTTCCTTTCGCCAAGTGCCATATCTGCGCCTGAAAATATACAGCCTCCATTTGTAAGCTGCACTCTTTAGCTCAAAGCATTATCGAAAGTGGAATAATGTATCACGAATGACGAATGAAAGTCGCGATAGCCAAATGCGAACAGCTCATGCATAGAAAATATATGAGGCGATTCACTTCATAGCTTTTCATCATTATTCTATGAAGATTCTCTGTATAAATGAATTGGAGAAATTTCTTAACTGCAGTTTTTAAATTGAAAAGCGGTTTCGTGAATAATATCAAATTATGCAAATAATAAATGAAAAACTTTATATTTGTTGTATATTTACATATTTATTGATGATATTATTGATCATAAAGTCGCTTATTATAAAATTTATAATAAATTATAAATTTTATCTACACATAGGTCAAAGTCTCATTACATGGAGAGAATTTTTTCTTAGAGTTTACCCTGAAAATATGATAGTCATGGGACAATATTGCATTTCGAAGAATTTTAATATAAATCTTTCTCATTCATTAATAAAATTACAATAAAGTATAAAATAAGTTTGATTAATTTTACTGAAGTGCATGGTAAAAATATTTAAAATATTGTGTTGCACCATAACTATCATATTTTCAGGGTAAATTTTAAAAGAAAATTTTCTCCGTATATAAATGTTTTGAAACATTTAATTGATGAAATTAAAGCATGTTTTGCTAAATCGGAAGAAAGACTTCTACTAACTGACCAATTAAAAAATGCTTCAAAGTATTTACAGCATCACATTGATCGTATTCATAATTATCTCTAATAGGAATATAATTATAAGTTTTTTTTCATAAATATATTTATTTGCATGTCTCGAGACATCAGGCATATCAATCGTTCTTTCTCTTCCACGGCGTCATCTACACAATCGCTCGATAGCACGTCAGTGATTGGTAATTTGTAGGCCGCCTCATCATTAAGGCTAACTCAATTTACGAAAGCGCGACTCTTGGCTTCGCTGGCTTGGAATTGGAAGATGCGACCACGTGTGAATAATACGCGTGGGGACCGATGAATTCGTTTCCACGATTATCTCAAGTCGTCATTTGTTAAGCATAAATGACGATGAACAGAGGCGTCTTTTAAGCCCTTCGCAGTCGCATCTCAAACTGATTCATACGAGATCGCGATAACAGAAACGGTACAGTGATAGAAGAGATGTAATCTCAAAGAAGTCTGTCATACATGTTGCATACATGTTGCAATTAATAATGTTTTTGTAACATTTATTAATATTTTTTATAACACTATCTGTGATACAAGATGTAGATAATTGTTAAGACTCCTGCGTATAGTCATCACAGCCATATTGAATCGTTATGTCAGAAACGATAAATGACACGTTAATTTTTATTGCATGCCATTTATATATAAAAATATAAAGACTGCAATTTCAAACCAAATGATGAGATTGCTTTATAACATTTGTAAATAAAAATGGATGAAAATTATGCTTATCTCTTCTGACATTCAATAAATAATCGTAAAAAGTGATAAAAGACATGAAGAGCGCGTAGCTTTTCATTTACACGTGTCTTTTATCACTTTTTACGATTATTTGCTGACTATCAGGAGGAATAAGCATAATTTTCGTTCATTTTTACAAATGTTTTAAAGCGATTTCATAATTTTATTTTATCCAAATTATCTTTATTTACAAATGGCACATAACAAAAATTAATGCGTCATTTTTCGCTTCTGATTCAATTTGACTGTAATGACTGCAAGAGTCTTAACTGCGATCTAATGACATATATATAATACGTATAATAATTACACTTTGATTTCTCAACATATGCCTAAACTAAATTACGATCTTTAATAACTACGCAAATACACAATTATAACAAATTTATAATATGATAAACTTAACTTTATACGTCAGAGTATAAATAAAATTCATTTTTTGTAATTCTATTTTTACGTCGCGCGTCGTAATGAAATTTTCACGTTTAGCCTTGCGCTTGATTGCGCTTCCATCGGATATTATCTTTTCTCGAGCTTTTCTCTCCAGCATAAATTCCCATTTTCCAGCATATTGCTTGTTTCCTTTTGCATTAAGTATAACAACATGGTAGGATGTATAAAATGAAAACATGCTTGACGTTCATTATAAAGCAAGAAAAAGGAAGATTTTCCTATTATAATTAAAAGAACGCTGTAAAAATATTATTTGAGACTCCGTTGCAGGCTGAGTATAGAACCTACACGGAAATAAGTGAATATATAATCAGCAACGGAAATACTGAGTGAAACCGCGAGTATTCTTGAAATATATTTCTTATACGCGTATCCAATATATATTCTCTAATCTTAATGATGAATTTATTCTTTGCTTACATTATTTAATTCATAAAAATGCCTTTTATACATTATTATATTACATTTATATTATTATATTACATTTATATAATAGAAAAATTATTGATGCTTCAATACTTCTGTTAAGAAGTAGTTGATTAAGCATATAAATTTTAATCAAAGAACCGGTTGGCAAAATAAAAATTGATGCGGCTGAGACACCCTGTATATCGGCACCAGCGTAAAATCGAAACATTCTCGACGGGGAAAAAAAACGTCTCCTTTGTTGCCGTGCATGTTCGTGCATATACACTGGCACGTTTACCAAATGTACGTACATCTATAATCACGCACGGTCGAACGCGTGGCCAGAGACTGCTGCGTCCACAATACAACGCACTGTTCGACATGCATCAGCCATCTCGTTCACGTACAAACCGGATCGTGAAAACGTGAAATTCAGAAATATCATCGTCTCTCCCATTTACGAACTTTTTCAACCGAAATTTGAAACAGGTTCTGTTAGGATTGTATATTTATTTCTTAACTAGCGATTTCTTTTTTTTTCTTTCAACACCCAGAGAAAGGTTTCTTCGATTTTAAAGAAATGTTTCTTTGCTATACAGTTAAAGAAAGAAATTTCTTTGATTTGAACATTATTTTTTGAAATCAAATAAAAATATTCATTTGATTTAAAGAATCATTTTATATTCAAATCAAAGAAATGCCTCGGCTGTTACTGTTTTTATTGCTACGTAATTTAATTCTCTGCAAGTTTCTATTGCTACGTAATTCATGTCTGGTCGAATCGTCGTGTACCAGATGGTCAACGATTCGCTGTCGTGGAAATTATCTCTGACGGTCGGCTTAGACGGAATCCAAACACCGTCCATCAGAACGCGCATACGAGATTTCCAGGCGTTACAGAGTCGGCGAATTCAATTTTGTTAAAAGCATGAAAATGTTCCGACAAAATATTAGCTTTAAACGTGCAGATTCGGCTGTGTGATATCACAGAGGATTCTATTTTATTTCATATAAATGCAAATAACTAAACTTTTAAAAATAACAACTCCGTCTATCAATATTAGTTTAACGATACTTTACTATTTTGATACACAGCCTTTGTCAAAAATGTTAGGCGTCTGTATTTTTTTATTTATCTGCAGGAATTCTTTTACCCGTATTGATATTATATTTACATATTATATTTAAATTAAACCAGTGATGCACAATCTAGCTTTTTAAGAAAGGCCATTTTTTAAAATAGATAAAATATTTCGGGTCGCATAATGTTTATTTCATTTCCAAAATAGAAAATATGATTTTATATTTTTAATATAATTATATGAACTGGCAGGCTATACAAAATTTACAGGTGAGTCGCAAGTTGCACATTATTGATTTAAGGATTCTCGAAACAAAGAATAATTCACAACAAATACTAAAAATAAATTTGTGAGCTAAAATATTAAATAATAGTTAATAATACAATTTATTTCAGCTTATATTGTCAATTATCCATTCTGTAACTTATGCCTTTATACAAAATAACAAAACTATTTATATTTTTCTAGCTATTACTGTACCCTAAGTCTACTATTATCACAAAAAAGGACCAAGTTTATATAAACAATAATGGTTAATAAGATGTCTAATTTTGATGTCTATTTTTGACCAAATCTGTATATATCTACATAGAAAAATAATTGAAATAAAAGTATACCTGAATAATTCTTATAATCGAAATTATTGAAAAAATGTAGCTTAGTGTGTAATTTGATTAAAAAATTCTTAAAAATTTATTAAGCATTATTATTAGTCACTAATGGCCACTGCGATAAATAACGTCAGCTGGTGAATGTCGCCGAGTTTCGCTGATGGCTCTTGAATTCCGCATGGTATTCGATCGAGTATGCGAGTCTCGTCCGTACTTGCGTCCGTGCGTCGCCGGAAGTTGTGGCGGTCCTTACAAAAGCGATGAAAGAGAACGAAAGAGAGAGAGAGAGAGAGAGCTCCCTCCTTGTTCCCGCGCGATTCTCTACCTCCTATACCTCTTCGTCTTTGACGCGATCTCACCCGCCAATGACACGACAATCGCGATGCGGTTCAAGGACATCACGCGACAACGAAGAAACGTTCTCAAGTTGTCGGACGGATGCACCATGAACTTCTTCTCTCTCTGTGTGCACAATTCTTCTCTTTCCCCGCTTCTTCTCTCACCGGTGCTGTCTCCCGCGATGTCGTTTTTCTTCTGGCCTCCACGGCGACGTCATATGTCGCCACCGTGACGATGATGGCGAAAGTCAATTATGTGAGAGAATCGCGCTCTACTAGACATGCGAAGTGTGCGATGACTTTTGCGAATTCTCAAAAGAGTGCTTTTGCTTTGCCAGAGAAGGATTTGTTGATTTTTTGCTCTCCCGCTGGTTTGTCCGGTAACTCTGCGTCATACGGAACTCACGAAGTTTGCGCTACGTCACAATGACAATGTCAAACACGATCTAGAGGCTTGAACTATGTTTCCTCGTTCTTATATTTATTTGAGGATCTCTTAAACAGCTCTTAGACGCTCAATATTATTGTATAATTTTAAGTTTAAAAACATTAATAGTAATATTGTATAATTATAATAATATTGTACAAAATAATTATACACATAAAATGTTTATTAATGTCCCCTTTAAACAACTTAAAATTGTATATGTTCAGTCACGTCATAATAATGTTCAGCGTCTGAGATTTGTTTAAGATCTTCATTAATATATTAATACCTACTTCAAATAAATTAAAACAAATAGTTTAGAGACTCAATATCACCTTTAGACAATTAATAATATTGTATAATCGAATATTGTGCAACAATGTTGATTATCTAGAGGCAGCTTCTTTATCTTACTTTAAGAAGATACATAATATTACATTTGAAATCGAATGAACATAGACATCATAGTCATGTTACGAATTCAAATAATAAAAGAGATACAGTGTTATAATTACAGTATTAAATGATCGCCTTCTAAATAGCTATTTTGTTTCGGAGAAAATAATGAAATAATTATATTGAAGGAACGTTCGTTGATTAAATATCACATAATAGTATATAATTTCAATTATAATTATTCAGAAAAGAGACACATAAAGACATTACGATCTCTGAGAGGTTGAAGAATTGACACTTAAAGTAGAAAAAACTGTTTAGTGATATTTCTGTATTCTATTTTCTATGCAAACAGCTTTCGCTGCAAGTGCAACTGGCGCATTCTCGTACGGTGCATTTTGCAGAAAGTTTCCGGCCAGTCTCCCGCAGAGGTAACTCGGTCAAATTTCACGCTGATAAGACCGTGAATATTTCACTTTGTCTCGGAGCAGAATGCACGCCGGAGTGAGCAACGCGCACGCGGAGCACCTTGCGTACTTGACTGCGGCAACCCCATAGGCAATATTTGCCACCATGGGGCCGTTATCGATCGTCCCTTCTGTTACCACGGTTTCAAGGCGGCCCTTATGTAGACTCTTACGGCCCCGCACGTATCCTGGAGCAAGATAAATTAACGACGTAAAGTCACGCTTCTTCTTGAACGTGTGCCAGCGACGGATCTCTTTTTTCCAATCACACTTCTGCGTTTGCAAGTACCTGACGACAGTAAGAAAAATCTAAAACTTTGTGTTCACGATGCTAGAAATCACTCCGAAATCTCGGACGGAGAAACATGGAAAGAAAAATTTAGATATAGGTCTGAAAATAAATTTTGTTGGACTATCAAAATAGTTATGTAAGACATTTAAGCTGATTGCTAGAATATGCAAATATTTTGCAGCGTTGCTCATCACGCTTGAGTTTTCTGTATAAATATTTTGACCAATTTATCTTCAAATCTGTATCTAGCTAAATTTTTAGATAAATTTTCAGAAAAATCGTTCTTTCCATGCGTGAATAGTAGAAGACAACACTTGAACACATATTTATGATTTTTTTCTCTCCTCTGTTTCCATTATTAAAAGATATACTAAAAGATTTTCTCATGTTGTCATGAATTATCATGTTAG
Organism: Acromyrmex echinatior; assembly: GCF_000204515.1. Next base: position 2,772,340 of record NW_011626806.1, on the reverse strand, counting down.
TTCGCTTATATACATAGTTGATAGAAACTAACATGATGATTACGGCGCCGGATATACTTATCGCTGGCGTAATATTTATCACCGATTGAATCGTAACGAGCAAAACCGGCCAACGGAATTGATATTATATTACGTTGTTGCAAACAGTTATCGTGGCAAACAGGGTCTGTCATTCGACAGAAATACATTCCTGTGTTGGCAAACATGTACTAACTGTGTAACATCTACTGCCAAAAGAAATTCTCAAATAAAATAAATTAAACATACAAACAAAGAGTAACTTTCGAGAATGTCAAAATAAATTAAAATAAAATAAAAAAAATACAATAAAAGAACATGAAAAATAACCAAAATTTCTTTTGATTATGACTGAAAAATGTTATGTGATACTGTCATATATAAAGTCCGAAAAATTTATCGAACTTTTTTTATCTGTAATGTTTTACCCTTATATTTTCTAAAACAAGCCATCGCGTCGCTACGTTATGTCTATTTTTAGACGGGTATTGCACAATAACATCTTTGATAATGTCGAGCGATCAATACAGCCAATTTCCGCCTTCAAAGTTTGCATTTTCCTACGTTGGAGAAGAAATCCCCGACGTCGGTGCGTGACACGTTCCAATTAACGAGAAGTCAATTTTACCTGCAGCTCATGGCCGACGACGTGTCACGGAGACGCGACTTTTTCACGCGAGACACACCCAGAAACCGAAGGAATTCGTGCTTCGTGTATCGGGGTTTATATTCATACTCAAAGGCAAGGCACATACGAGCTCGTAGATACATCAATGTTGCACGCGTAACAACCCGATCTATCTTATACATGAATGAACTTAAGTGATTTCACTAGTTTAACCATATAATTCAATTATAAACAGCTAATTCTGCGTTGTGGCTTAAATTAAGTCTTGTAATTGTATAATATTCTTTGTTGAGAGGGGCATAATTTTATATCTTATACATATTTTTTTTTATTTTGCAACATAATTTTTAAACATAACGTGCATCAATGTTGATCGCGATTTTTATTGTCCCAAAATTCGCGATCAACAACATTGACGCACTTTGCATACAATATGTTAAATTACAGATATAATGTATATTGTCAGTTTCCTTACTTCTTAAATGAAACAATATAAAGTTAAAAAAATATTGAATTTTTGAGTATTTTTAAGTAATGTGAATATCTATAAAATCTTATGAAACTCATATTTTGTAAGAAATATGAATTTATTTTATGCTTACAGCCGACATGTAAGAAAGAAATTTGAAAGAAATAACTTTGCTTATAAAAGAAAGTAAACTGCTTCTCTGCAAGGATGGAGCAAGTGTTTCGAGTTTGATCTTTAAGTCGAAATATATTCACGGTCCCTTCTACAGGTATTCAAAAGAACCGCTTCGTTCTTAACTACTACCACTTCGTCTACTAGTTTTGTCGTGCGTCATCCTCAGGTGGTAGGGACGCGGTAAACCGGCTCTCTAAGCCTAAACAAACTCCTCTATCCATTCAATAACGCCGTTGAGTAGTCTATCTCGCCCCAGGGAAATATATATACTCGCTCTATATCACGTATCCTAATCACTATCTGGATTCATATTTGTAATTGAATTCTACATTTTGCATATACGTATCAGTCTCGTACACTGATACACGCGAATAAACTTGAGGTTTTATTAGTATAACTATAATTCAATTACAAATTATTGATTCAAAAGTATATGATTATTTGAATTCTACATTAGTTCAATAAGATATAATTAAATCTTGTAGTTATATTTTCTATGATATCAGAATAACATTTACATCTTATATTACACAGAATGATGTATTAACAGCATGAGTCTAATTGGAAATAATTTTATTAACTCAATATGGTGTGCTCTTGTTTTAATAAAACAAGTATTTATTTTGTTAATATTTTTATTAAATTAATAAGATTATTTCCGATTAAATTTAATACTATAGTATCATTTTTCCCGTGTATTTTCTCTTATTTTATTTTAACATAAATTTTAAAGAGGTAACATTTTTATTTTTATCCCGTGAGATTCATAGAAATGAATTATACATGCATTTATATTCCTTGCATAAATCCAAATGTGTAAAAAGTGACTTTAATATATATGCATCTAATTAATTTTTCGTGTAAAAATAATGCACTGCACTGCATACAAAAATTTAAACATGTAATATAATGTCATTTTTACATGAAAAACTAAATCACACACACATATATTGAAGTCATTTTTTAACACTTGGATTTGTAGTGTATTTCTTATTAAATTTCGACACAGTTTTTTCTCATTCGACCAGTGATTGTTTGTTCGTTGCACTATGGCGGAATCGACTAGTTAAGATACGAGGAAATGACTAGACTCAGCCTTCAAGGTTATCTGTTACGATAGTGTACGTTTCCCACTGGTCGCATACTTAGATGGAAACCTGAACGAGAGAAAGAAACGGTGGGCAGAGTCGCAACCAGACAAGCGTCAAAGAGCGACTGTCTCGCCTAGCCGCACGTTTATCCGGGCCGTTGGCCTCGTGTGCTTCAGCATGTGGAAATTAATGTTGAAATTGCGAAGTAGACGTTTTCCAATTTTGCTTTCTATAAAAGCAAAGCTTGTCCTTTTTCGCGTGAAATCCGTTAAATAAACAAGTCCCTTTCATCATCTTTACAAGTTGCGACTATCTCTGATTTGTACATCTAATATGAAATTTTTTTCATTTTTAATAATCCATGATTCTCGTCGAGCGTAAATAAAGATTCTATATATTCAAATTGAATTTTTATGTCAACCAAATTCGGCACTATGTTATTTTAAAATTTAATATATGCTAATCTCAATGATCAATAACTCAGTATTATTGCAACTTGCAATAATAGTGAGTCATTTCGATAGAAATGAGCACTTTACAGATAAATGTATACAGTATTTGTGTTTTAAAAAATTAGCTGTTGATCCCTCAAGTATGATAAAAATAATATTTTTATCTAGTAAATAAGATAAATAGTTATTTATTTCTTAATTGATCATTTATTAATACATTTATCTTAAGTGAGATAAATAAAAAAATAATAAAATATGTACGCGCGAATTTAGAAAACTGCCACGCCCTTTATCAGCAAATAATGTCACTGTATGGGCGTCACGCAATTGCGTATCGATCCTCAACGGTAGAACCTCGACCTTGGTCCTTGAAATGTCCCGGTCTATCGACCCTTTCTGAAACATCCTGTACAACTACCGCCAAGGGCACGGCTGCGATATTTATCGTGTTCGTCTGACCGTTAGGAACGGAAATGTAGATATATTTATAGAGAGTCTTTTGCTTGCAGTCGTTTCGCTTGATTTTTATCGGCCATTCCTAAATTTGAAATCGGCATGACTAACTTCCGTATGTTGATATAACGCGTCTAGAAAGATAAAATCTCTCTTTTATAAATTACAGAGAATAATATTACTTCGTAATGTAACTTAATAATTCAGTATAGAAGGTAAAACTGTATTAACGATTTTAATTAGAGCAGCTTTTTAGATTATAATATCCACATTATACTTATCTATTTTATATTCTAATTGCTATTAATATTGTATTATATTTATCTTTGTCCTATCTTATTACTAAATGCCATCATTATATATAAAAATATATATACCTATGGATAATATTACTATACTGACTATACTAATATGTATAACTATATATAAGGTAAATATAATACAATATTAACAGCAATTAAATTTCAATTGTAAAACGTGAAATACCATATTTATTTAATTACAAAGTTATGCGATTTGAACAGAAAAATCTAATGATATACTTATCTTCTTTTTATCTAAATATATATATTTTTTCTTTTTATCTATATATACACTCTATAAATACCTTGAAAAATAAAACAGCAATAAAAAGCTATCTTTCTTTAGATAAAAAGAAGATAAGTATATCATTAGATTTTTTTCTTCAAATTGCATAGCTTTGTAATTAAATAAATATGATATATCACGTTTTACAATTGAAATTTAATTATTTGATAGAGGAAAGTCGCTGATACTGAAATAGATTTCTAAAGAGCCTCTTTATTTCTTGGAAACTAACTATTGTACTTTATTAATACTGATAAAGACATAGAGAGAGTTTGCATATATAATTAAAGAAGTAAAAACTCATAATTCATATATTTGTGACTTGTTTTTGTACAAAATCAATTAAAAGAAATTCTACGAGAAATGCGAAAATAAAATTCTTACGATTTTTTTTGCAAATTGCATAGTTTAAATAATAGTAGCTCCTACTATATATTAATATTACATTATTTTATATATTTGTAGTTTCCTAAATCAGTTTTATTTATGTATTTTTTATTTTTTTTAGTAATATATTTTTGAAATAAGAGTGCATATATATAAAATAGGAGTGCAACGTAAATCGGCATATCTGTCTGTAAGATAAAATAATTTAATCTTCACAGTCTTGTATTATAATAATCCTATTAGAGCTGAAGGCAATCATATATTTGTAGAAAAACTTTCAAAAAAAGGAACTGTCGCGTTACATATTTGCGTCTTGCAGAACAGCATAAAGTATGCATATAAATCAACAAAATACGTTTTATATTGAAGTGAAAAGATTCTAAAAAATCTTACATTCATTCACTTATATTTTATAAGTGACTTCTATGAAAGAAAAAAAAACAGAAATATATAATTTACTACCTACTGTGTTAATTTTGGAGCCCATTTTATCAGACGCTCATTTTCTCTTAGCTTATAACGAAGTTTATTATTATTAACTTTAGCAAAATTAGAAACGGTATTATAAAAACTGCTATATTATCTGATAATAGACACTTTCTAGTTTGTATTTTGTTCCTGAAGTTTTATTTTTAGCTTTTGTTTAAAAAATATTGTCTAAAAACAAAGTAGTCATTGTCCGTGACTTTTCTTCAAATAATACTTTTAAAAAATGTAAGTAAAACTTGAAGAATAAAAGCACAGATTTTTTGCCGACTTCTAGCGCATTAACGAACATCAAAGAATACATCATTTCAGAGATGAGAATCCTTGCCTACTGCCTGCCATGCTTTCACCGATACAATTTTGTCTCGCGAAAGGGAGAACTAGAGAAAAAGGAACATACATCTCTAAATCTATATATGAATTATGACATGTTATACGTTGTTGGAATGGATTCTACAAAGGAGGACCACCTATATCTATATGTCGATGACGCGACTGTTCGCCGCAAAATTTTGCCACTTTGCACAAAGAGACAATGTCGAGAGAGAATTCAATATTGCGTGGGAGTTGCTCATGGGGTTGGCAAGGGGTTCTAACCCCGTCTTCGTCCGACAGGCCGACGCCCTTGCGCCATGGACATCGACCGTATTCTACCAGACTTAGAAATGACCAAACTTTTTTCATTAGATAAAAAATATTTATTTTTCAACAAATTGTAGTAATACTGCAAGTATTTAATTAAAAAAAAATTTTTTTTTAAATATTTTTAGTATTGAAAATTTTTTCAATACAATTTCTTCACTAATAATCGAAAGGAAAGTCGACTTTACAATAATAAATTCCCGAAAATAAATAAAAATAACATATATATATATTATCTACTCTTACATAATAATTATTTTATTTATTTAATAATGTCCAACATTTCGATTGTGTCGATATTTTTTATTAAAATATCGATTTGCAGCATTGAGCGTCGAATAAAAAAAATAAAGAGTCAAATATTTTGCCATGAGATGAAGGTGTTGTAAGCATCCTTATTCATGCATCCCCATTCACGCCTCGAATTTCTTCCCCATCTAAATTGCTCCGGTTTCAATACGCTTAGTTCGCACAGCGTGTAAGAATCGAGATCGATTAACGAAGTTACGCTCGTCAAGACACACCCTCGGGTTGTAACCGCGTAAATTGCTATATTTTTCGACGAATGAAGACGAATTGTCTTATGCTATAGTGAATTACGAGCGCGATTCGCAAGATTGAGTTATTCCAGTCTGCGATTCCACTAATTACGTATATATCAACAAGAAAGAAATGATAGAGAAGAAAGACAGAAAATTTAAAAATAAATAGACATAATATTATCAATTTGTATGAATGAATATATTGTTCTACTTATTATTATTATAATTATTGAATATTTTATTTTATATAAATGTAGAAGTAATTATTACTTGAATTGATATTTTTGAATGTAATTCACGAAATAATAAATTTATAAATAAAAATTTATGTGAACAAATGCTCTTTATTTATTTCGCAAGAATGACGAATGACGAAAATTGCTGAACTTAATTCTCGATGTCGTCAGAGGAAATCGCGTATCTTTCGCACGCGATGATTGCCAATTTCCGTTGATCGTTCGACGAATTCGATGGAATCTAATTTTCTCCTTCCAAGCTCGGATATATTTGGAAAATTTCCGTAAATTAATCTCCCCGATATACTACCATAGAGAAAAAGAACAAAGATGCGTAGAACAAATTGTATAGTATTATACAAGTATAATACTAAATGTCTTCACAAAACATTGTCTGTTGTATCGTTTCAATTAGTCTGTTGACATCGTATATTAAGATCAAGGCTTTTGTATTTTAAGACTATTAGAAGACCTTTAACTATTATGACCGTCATTTAAATGTCAAGTACATGCAGGAGTGTCGTAATAACCGCGCCCTTCAATCTACATTGATGATAAAAATATATATGCCTAAGAAAAAATATTTAAAATTAAGGAAAGATTAAATTTAATATTTTATGTCAAATTTTAATAAACAAGAATTTTATATATAGAAGGAGTAACAATTATTATATAGTTACCAAATAATCTAGGCAAAATATCAATTTCGTAACATCTTATATGACTACGTGCGTAATTAAAACACGCTTGCGACATTTTTATACGTGCTGTCTGGATTAAAAGAACAATAGCTGTTTCGGAACTATTCGACATGTGAACTGGCTACGTCTTTCGCGAACGGTTCCGTAAGTCTCGAGGACGGCTGTTATTGATCAGAAAGAAGGTTTGAAGCCAGGAATAGCTGAGTTACCCTTGTCTTTTTCCTGGGTTTCGAGCCTGCGTTTCGCGCACGTGGCCGTCGCGCCCCATTCATAACAACCCCCAGCAACACCCTAAGATCACCCTAGTCGAGGTATACAGCTGTTGCCATGGGAGACATATCGGTACCTTATTAAGACAGTTCGATAATACCTATACTCCTCAACGTTTTATCGGCCGATCGTACAATATAGGGACCGTTTATTGCTTGAGCGATGCTGTTACGATGCGGTGAACTGTTTTAATGAGAATGCGGAGTTTGATGTCGAACGACAGCTCTTAATTGCAAATCAGTTTTCAGTAGCGTGAGATCTGCTTTTTTCTCATTTATGTATTTATAATGCATTCTAATTTCCTGTTGAAATTACGCGACGCCTGTTGATGTTACATTCGTTTTAATAGCGGAAGTTGCGACGATCATGTCTTTATCGTCTAGCACATCATAAAGATGAGTATCTGCTTTCTGTTACAGACCTTTCGAAGAATCGTTTCAGTGAGTTACCGGAGGAAGTCACAGAATTTTCATTCCTCGAAAAGCTGCATCTTTATCATAATGCCATAAGAATAATCCCGGAAACCGTCGTAATGCTCCAATCCTTGAACTACCTCGATCTTAGGTTGGTACATAAAACACACACACACACACACACACATTACATATTGAACTACGCGATACAGTATCGCAGGCATCCTATATGATATGACGTTGATAACGTTAAGCTCCTGCTAGACTGCGCGCAGCATAGTATAATTAAAAATTTAAAACACTTTGAAAGTTATTGGAAGAATAATTGATTAACTACGTATAATTGTATAACTAATTATTGAGAGAGTGTACTATAATTATTCATTAAATAATTCTTTCGATTTAAAAAAATTTCAATGAAAGAGACACATTTCGAATAATTTTTGATAAGTTATATCTATTATAAAAAATTAATTCCATTTCTGAAATATTCTACAAATTGTTCATAATTGTTAAAATAATTTATTAAAATTAAGCAATTGATGTTTCTATAATTGATTATCCGTTTGAAAAAAGTTTCAACTTGCGAATATAATTTTAACGAGAATTTATTTAAAAAAGATATTATAATTCACAGTCGAAACCAATTGACGTCGCTACCTCGAGAGATATGCAGGCTACCCCTTCAGACATTGCTAGTCGCACACAACAGATTAGCATCTTTGCCAGATGAGTTGGGCAGGATGACAGTATTGGCAGAACTGGACGCAGGTTGTAACGAAATCACGAGTCTTCCACCTCGAATGGGCGACCTTGCGCAACTCCGGTCTCTAGACTTGAGGAGCAACTTGCTGGTGCACCTGCCTATAGGTAGGACCACCTTTTTGACGCGATCGCGATGTATGTGCAACAGATATTTATGACGCTCGAATAAATTCACTGCTTTAATCGCGATTAAGAAATAATTGAATCCATCTGTGTATATTGAATCAATCTGTTCAATAAGTATTTGCGAAATAGATCTTGCCAAAAATCTACTGGGAATTTCAAAGTTACTCTAAGTAAATTAATTTTAACAAAGCCAACGCTCGCGAAAGAGAGAAAGTCAATTTTTATAAATTAATTCTAAATGAATCTTTTTATTTATTCGTTAAGCAAAATAAAAAAAAGTTAATTAAAAAAAAAATGAAAAGAGATTTGAAAGAAATTATTAAAGATATTAGTTATGATTGGTCTGTCAAAGAGATTAATATCTCAGGATTGATGATCAAGTGCGGAAAATTAAGTTTTTTAATTATATTTTTATATAGAACTGACGTACCTGAGACTCGTGAAGCTGGATATTAGCGGTAATCGAATATCTGTGCTTCCAAACGAGATGAGGAAGATGAAGAGCTTGGTGGATTTCAAATTGTCCGACAATCCGCTCACCTCGCCGCCTGCCTCGGTGAGCATTAACGATCATGATTCGTCCGTGTTTTTCGCTCAAATCTCCTTTCCGCAATACATATTCCTACGCTCTTTCCTCAACGGATTCTTTCTAAAACTATATGCGATGTTACTTCAATTGAACTGCCGTTTCACAATCATAGACTGCCTACGGAACTGCTTGCAAAACCGATGCCTTTCGCTTCGTACTTCATTCGAGACTTTATTTAAATTCATGAATCAGTATCTCACCGTTTGAAAACGTTTAATATCATTCTGTACATTGCCGGAAGGCAACAAGATACAAAGGAAACGCGAGACGTCTTTCTTTCGAGAATACCAGTCTCATATGCTAAAGTTCTTACTGCCGGTTTCAGCTATGCATTCGCGGGCGAACGCACATTTTCAAGTACTTGGAGAGGCAGGCAGCGAAACACGAGAGGGCCAGAGGCGGTCGAACGCGACGGACACCTCTGGATGCAAGAGGTCATGCGACGTTGGACACGAGGTCGCATCGACGACACAACGTCGACAGTGGCTACAGCACCAGCGACGGTGTCGACAAGCGTTGGTCCCAAGAGATCCACAGCGCGGTTAGTTTCACCGTCGCTCTCGTGGCCTTTTCGCTATCACTACATCTCCTGCACACACTCTACAGCTACTTCTTCGCGAAGCTATTCGGCGAGTCCGCCGCCGAATTGCCCATGGATCTCTGATCCAGTGCGGTTATATGAATAAATCAAAACACAAGCGTTTCCGCTTTTACTTTTTCGAAGGAAATTTTGAAGAATATAAATGAACATATTGTATTATATACAATTCAAATGGAATAAATGCTTTTAACTCTTTCATTAACGCAGAAAATGCTGTAAGAAATAAATAAGGATATTACAGCATTTGCTTATGCACATAGTTGAACATAGTTACTTATTTGTGTAAATAAAGAATTAGATATTAGTAGAGGTATCTATTAAAATATAACAATATATAACAGTATAATAAAATAATAGCATTGTAGAATATACTTTTGATTCATATTTTTAAAATGCTTTAGAACAAATGCTTTTGCTTATCTAGGTATTTCTTTTTTAGAAATTTAATTCTTTTATTCATATGAGTTTTTAGAATTGTGTTAGAGAAATTATTATATAATCTTGACCATAAATATAAAGTATACTCGTAAATATTTATTTTCATAACAATTTTAATACTTTGTTAGTCTTTCTCGTTAGTCTTCCTTTTATTACCATTTTTTCCAAAAAAATGCAATAAATTGAAGGTGCTTTATATCATAGTCAAGGCTGTGCACTTTTCTGTAAATTTTTATGCAATTTTTGTACATAAATTATATTGTATATAAAAAACAAATTTGTCTGAGAAATGCGAGCGACTTCGCGTTTGATTTTTAATATAAATCATTGTATAAAGTGCATGAATAAACTACTTGTGCGCAAGATGCACACAATCCACGATTTTACATGCCTCCTGTTGACCACCGTTTGCAGGTACACGATGGCGAAGTTCGCAGCTTGTGGCGGCAGGAATGTTCACCGCTCTCGATAACGCTACCGCACGAGGTAGGCGTGAACGGATCTTGTAGTGGCACGTCGACACCCAGCACGATTTCACCCGGGGAGCACACGTCCCTGGAGGATGAGTTGGGCAAGGTAGGCTAATATACATAAGATTCTCACAAAAACAAATTAGCATTATCGCTATTCTGATTATTTCAAGAAAAAAGGTATTTAAGTTATCAAGAAAATATTGAAGTACAATTTCTTAAATTTTATTAATAATAATATTGTTTTTTTATATTTTCATTTCTTCGATTGCTGTATTTGTTGATTTGTATTCATACGAATTATATAATGAAAATTAGTACATTATATACGATTATATAATGTTCGAATTTAAAACTAGAAACTGTAATATCTCAAAGTAATTAACTTTTATAGCAATTGGAGAAGTCAGGTTTCTATAAAAGATAGGAGTATAGACTGATAAAGTTCTGATAATTGATTAAGATAACGGAAAAATATATTTGTTATTATTATCAAGAGCTAATCGCACGATTTAGATTTCTGTCTAAAATAAGTGTTTGAGCAATAAACTGTAGTACAGAATTTAAAGGATGACATAGTCGCTATATTTAGCTGCCGAATAGATCTCAAGTCGAGCTACGATAATGATAATAGTCGACAAACCGTTGTTGGCTGTCGCTCAAATCTCGTTACAAAGTCTTGACCCAATAAAACATCATTTTTCAACGACGATGTTTCAAAATTATGAATGCATGCTACATCAATAGTAAATGTTCGTATATACTTAATGTATAGCGAAATCGCTTTCTCATATTTACTGTTTCTTTTATACATTGAAGATTGAGCTTCCTTTAACAAGAATTCATTTTGAAATCTATAATTAAAATCTATAATTAAAGTGATTGACAAAATATAATTTTGTGATAAAATGTAACGTTAATTAAGAGCGCTAATTGAAAACATTATTTCTTATCTAAAGATAAAGATTTTGAAGATGTTAAGATAAAAAAATAAAAAGACAAAGTTAAATTAATATTAAACTTAAAACTATTCTTGTTTAATTATTAAAATGATCTTATGAAATATCAAAAATTATAATTCACGTTCTCATGCGAAATCTCTTGCAGGCGATGGTACTGCACGATCAACTGGAAAAGAGGAGATTAGAGAGAAGCACCTCGGAGAATGGGGCAGATATTAGAAGACCAATGATCTCCGGCCTTCATCACACATCGATTACGCCACCTGGGTGAGTGAAGCCTCTCGCTAAGATGATCAATAGGTCAATTATCCAATTCGCGTGCTTTCCCTCGAAACAAACGAGCGCGTTCCCTCGATGTTTGCAATTGATATTGTGATACAAATTGTGTATATATATATATATATACATATATTTTTGCATGCGTGCATGTGCATTATCGTGGCTGGCAATCCCTTTTTACAGCCATCTGGAATCCACGCATTTGACGAGTCAGTCGCAGCAGATATCATCCGCACAGCAATCAGTACATCCGCTCCAAACTGCAACGGGTACCGCTGCAATGGTGAACGGCGACGATAAGAGGCCGTTCAATCATATACAGACGTACAGGTAACTTCGCTTTGAACCGTACCAACAAAAGCCCTTGTCCGTCCGAATTTATCTCATGTTATCACGTTTGCGTTACTCATTTACTCATTCGTATGACTATGGTAGGCGCGTCTGGTATGCTGTGACGTATTACATGCGTTGAACAACTACGATTGACCTTATCGTATCAATCCTCTTCAGAATCCAAATGACGGGCATTTGTGATTGTAATTAAATATTTAACTCTTCGGTATCACTCTCATTATGGCACACTCGAGAGGTTTCTTTCAATTTATATGTTATAACTTTTTTATTAATAAAGATATATACATTTGTTTGCTATCATTATATTTCTTAATGTCTGAATTTCTTAATGTCGTTTTAATTGAAAAAAAATTTATTACATGTTTACTTTTATGCAATATTTTTACTCAGTATCTATCTGGTAAGTATATGATAAAATGATATAGAGTGGCAACGAAGGTTTAAGAAAAAAGAATGTGTATATAAAATGTACATGCTGCATTTACATATAGATATATAAATTATGATATAATAAATATAATTAATCGTCTTTTGAGGAATATTTAGTTAATAAAAATTATTTCTAAAGTATTACAAATTAGAGGATTAATACATTGTGAGAGAGAGAGAGAGAGAGAGAGAGAAAGAGAGAGAGAGAAAGATTGTAATAATGCTTTCGGTATTTTATACATTGTCTTGCTTTACCATTCATACTCGCCAAGGATCATCAAATAACATTCGTGAAAGTTTCATATCATGTTCTTACGCAATCTACGACAGTGTTCGCTTTGATATAAACTATTTTATTCTTAGGGAGTACAAAGAAGCTCTGAAGCAGCAGAGGGCTAACGAAGGTCTAAGCGTATATAGACCTCGCGAGCAAGTGACGCCTCCAGGTAACGAGACGCAAAACGAAACCGACATGGGCAACAATAAAGAAACCATTGCTCTAACTGGCAAGCAAATTTTCAACGAAGATAACGCATTAAAGAGGCCAGTGCAGAAAGTTACCCCGTCGCGAATAAACTACCAAAGCACACCAATTATCAACGGTAGTAATAACGATTACAACAATAAGAACGGAAAATATCTTGAGCAACCTTATAAAAAACCTAGCTCGCCTATTAAAACTTCGAGTAGTATTCTCTCCACGAATACGAGTCCAGCGCATGCGCCCAGACTGGTGAAAACCGCTGTTGGTTACGTTGAAGGTAATCAATTAAATTAAACAAAATCAAAAAGAAAATTGTAAATTTGTTTGTAGATAGATACACTTGCAGTTGATGTATAAGAGCAATTTTACATTTTACAAAAAATTCTCTTATACATTTTATGCAATGTAAGAGAGAACTTTGATTACACAATATGCTTATAGTATGCGTATGTTTATTAGGCAACAACAGTCCCAGTAGAAACGGCGGCAGTCCGAAATCCCCGCGATCCGTCACATGGAATAGTAATGTGCCTGAAAAGTATTCCTTTACTATGAGGAGAGAGTTTGAACGTGCCAAAGAAGAGGCTGATCTTATCGAACAACTACGAAATGTAAGCATCATAACGAATAACAACTGTAATTACTTGTGAAAAGCAACTTTGTAATATAATCAAGAATATATTTATAATAGCACATAGAGACGAGATTGAAGATGGCACTGCCAGAGGACCTCGCACCAGCGTTAACAGATGGTGTTGTTCTTTGTCATCTGGCGAACCACGTTAGACCGCGATCAGTTGCTAGTATACATGTTCCTTCTCCCGCTGTAGTGAGTATTTTTTCGCCATTTTGTGATATATTCCATGTATCAATAGACTGATTTAATTTTTTTTTTTGTAGCCTAAGCTGACAATGGCACGATGCAGGCGTAACGTTGACAACTTCCTCGAGGCGTGTCGGAAGATTGGCGTTGATGAGGTAAGAAACATTCTTCTTGTTAAATAGTTTCAAAGAAATTTGTGCTTCTCTTTCGCTCAGAGTATACTACACATGCATGAGACGCGCTGTCATCATTAGTGTACAACATCATATTAATAGGGTGGATACTTCCATACCGAATAAATTAATCCGATGTGTTTCTAATTTTTCTTTAACAAATGGTGATGTGGCAAGAGAATCATGATAGTAATTGATCGACCGTGCGTGCTTCGTTGAAGAATAGAATGTAAAACTGGTTACGAGACTCAGTGCGAAAACTTAACTCTTTACGAAGCACAGTTACCAGATATTCTCATCGAGCGTTATCCTTAAACCAGATCTATCGAATATACTTGGTGAACAGTCGGGCGGAAAAATTTATCGCACATTATTCGTAATCGAATGTGTACATCGTGACTAACGCTTCGGCAATCTAGCCGTCACTTCTCGATGACACTTTCAACGACTACTAGTCAGTCCCCGAATTCGAACTGATTTTGAGCGAATTGTAAACTGAAAACATACGGTATAGTTATAAAAATATAAGTGCAGGAAAGAAGAAAAATGAATTAGCGAAGAAGCTTTAGTTGCATGTGCCTATAGATTTCAGTTCGCTTTTGTGTTGCTTCTTCGGGGAATAGTCTGTACTTCGGGTTCTCACCTTTCCTGCCATCATCCGAATATCTTACCGATTAATATCCATGGACTAACTATCCTAAACTATACAAACAATCCAAATAATTCTTCATTAATCATTATATAAAATATTACTATGTTACTGTTGCTTTTTCCTATCCATTCTTCCTTCCTTGATTGTTTTCTAGATGGAACTTTTGATCATTAAGGAACGAATAAATTGATTACAATCAATTTTAACAAGCATTATTACAAAGTAAAACTTCATTAAAGAAAATCAGAATCAAATAAATCAACTCTATCAAAAGTTCTTTTGCGAAGACAAATGATTTCCTTTTATCACATAGTGATAGGTCGGAGTGTAACAGAACGGCTATCCCCCGAGGAACGCTTCTTTTCTCATTGGTACAAAAGTAGGGCCTTCCTCGGAGAGGACAGAGATATGCGTTTTAAGGCCACGTGAGAAATGTTCTCGCAGTGCGGTAAAATAGAAACTGGGACTGAGTAGTATCGTTGTTGGTGTTGCAGGAGGTGTTATTGGACGCGGACGCAATCATGGACGTGGGTTACATGGACGCGTACGGGCTGGAGGCTTTGGCGCGTCTCGTCACTGCTCTTCTCCTTGTTCGCGATGAGGGAGAGAGTGGCACCGAAGAGCCGGCCGCAGATTCACTCCGTACGATTCAAGACCACGTTCTATCCGCGATGCTTTTTGCCACATTCCTATCTGCCCTAGTTCTGCTCTATCTATTCCCAATCCCCGATTAGTGAGACAATATTGCGAAAAAGAAGGATCTACGAATTAAAAAAGGAGAAAGAGTGCCAGGATGGAAACTACGGTGTCTTGAGACGGCAATTCTCAGAGTCTCCTTTTTTTAAATTTTGTTTTTGATACAAAATCTGGGAATAACCGTCTCGTTCGAACAACGATACACACGACACTTTCAATGTTCGTTTCACACTTTATCTTTAGGGCTACATATTATTTTCATGAACTTTATTCATACTTGTATTCATTAAATTCAAAAAAGTGTCGTGTCGAATTTGACTTTGATGTCGAAAATTCTCAATGGTGTTCATCAAATTAAATGAAGAAAAAATGTGCATTAATATTCGATAGATGCGGCACGTTTCTTTTCTAAGAAGACAGTTTAAATGTTTACGTAACATGAACAGAACACTATAGGGTCGTCATTGACATCAAAGTATTCTGTAATTTTTTAAAGTGTCTTTCGAAGAGGATACAGATTAAAAAACGGTTCGCTATCGCCGCATCTAGACGCTTTAAAGAATATCAGAACATATCTTTTGTCGCATATGAAATTGTTGCCAGGGGCAAAGTATTTAGTTTTCAAGAACCTATTCATCACAATAGTAGCTTTAACAAGATTGTTCGCTTTTTTTGACCTATGCTTACGTAACTTTCCTCGCTCGAGCATGTAAGCGAGGAATTTTGCAGTCAGCGAAGAATTTTCGGAGGTAGTTTTTAAGTGTTGATAGGCAGCTCGCTGGAATGTTTAATCGGCTAAATATTATGTGCCTTTTTTGTTTCAAAAAATCTTCATTCTTTATCGACAATTGCAAGCGGGAATATCAGCGAAAGTTTACGTAATAAAGTCCCCTGCAAAACACGAAGTTTTATTGTATTCTATATGCTCGTTAGTTTTTTCCGAGCTTATTAGGAAGCTTATTAACATAAAATCAAAGAGCGCAATCAAAGTGGAAGGCGCTCGCATATCACGTTTAGTTGTGAATGTACCTTACAGAATGAACCAGCTATATGATCGCCGCTTGTAATCGTACGAGTCGGCTGTCGTCGGCTAGACCGATGAAATGATATTTTGATAAAAAAAAAATGAAAGGTTAATGGAAATCAAAAGTTGATGCGCAATACTCGTTCCAGAATTGTATAAGTCGTATATCCCGTTTGACTTTCCGAATTCTCGGAAAGTATTCATTGCCTTGTATACGATGAAAACCTCAAAGAATCCCAATTAATTGGTATTGCGACATCATCTTTTTCATCTGGGTCTGCGATTGTCCCTCAGGAAGAGAAGAAAGAGTGAAGGGAAGGATAGCTACGATGCCTTTGACGGCAATATTTTTTTAAGATTCGACCAATAAACTGCCTGCGGCTTTTTTAAGATTGGTGGGTCTGTGATAGGTAGCCTGCGAGCGTTACAGGATTCACGAAAAGGTGCTAAGGGAATCTCTTTCAGTTCTAGAATTTTCTATTTTGGTAATGTAAGGTATAACAAAGGAGGGTTTAAAGATGGTGGTGAAGTTTACATTCATCCGTAAATTATTGCTTCCCTTCGCATATAATTTCATAAGTAATTCGATTGTCTTCTTTGTCAATTTGTCCAGCACAAGAAACAACGTTTTCGTTTCGGGATGAAAGAAACAAGACAGAGCAGTCTTTGATACTTTATCAACCAAACTGTTTGGTTGTAGTTTAAAAAAGTTACTTATTTTAGATTAATGTTACTTTGATCTCGGCATTAATTTTACTCGAGTTCCAATGCTTTTGGAAGATAAGGAATGTGAATTTTGGAATTTGAAAGAAAATACGAATATGAAAAATATATTTTACACCGAGATTTCAAAATCACGGTTAAACGTAAGACTCAATCTATACTAATCTATACGTATCTATACTAATTATAGTAGTTATTCGATCTGATTCTATTGTAATTGTAATATCAAAATTTAACTGATTGACTGAAATTAAACTGACAAAAACTGTATGGATACTTCAACTTTTCAACAAAAAGTACGTCGACTTAAACTTTGAGATAGTTATTTCCTATAGTATCTAATTAGCCATAGCTGTAAAAATAGTACGAAAAAGCAACCAATCGAGATCAAAGTGACAGCGATATACGATGGTAGAGACACGGTGCCTGCTATCTGCTAATTTATTTTCATAAAAACTTGATAGAAACGTAGAGGGCATAATATCATCTATAATATGTGTAAGCGTATAACTTATACTTTAATATTAAGAAAACATCCTTCAGATTTGTAAGACGGGATCTCTGTCGGAAAAAAAAAACAGATACCTACAATTACATCACATCTAGTTTATTGATAGACAGTGGGCTTTTTTAAATAATAATTTTGATACTAATCACCACAGTACTTAAGATAGTGCCAAACTTCTCAACATGTTCCATTGAATGCGGCATTACTTCATTTTTCCGACAAGATCCATGGTCGTTGAAAAGATCTTGATGTGAAATAACACTAATCTTATGAATTACCGGAACGCTTAAGTTGAGTGTTCTGGAAATTTTTGATAACTGCGGAAAGAAGGATTTTGCAAAAGATTAAAAAATTAATTAAATACAGATCTGAAAATTTTGTTGAATTATGGAAATTGTTATGTATAAAACTCAAACATAGACAAAAAATTTTGACATATTAACAACAAACTGAAGCATTCTATATAATTATTTCAATAATGTAATAAATATTTTCGGATCTGTATTTAGTTAAATTTTTAGATATTTTAGCAGAATCATTCTTTTTGTGTGAAAGATCTTTCAGAGAAGGACTGGAAGATTTTTCATAAAACAAAGAAATGTAGGATTCTTTTTGTAACATATTTCATAAGTGGACCTTATAATGACCACTAATATTTCAACAGACTATCATACAAGCATAATATTTACACGTGTATCGTTGCGAGTCGACACGTGCATTATTCTATGCAGCATGCCAGTGTAGTTTTTTAAGGGGTTGCAAGGGTGAGCCGTATCTTCCATGATTTCTTACGACTACTCGGATTCAGTTCGCGATCTTGCCGGGAGATGCATGCTTAAGCGGCATTGCATTTTCGCGTTTGTAATCAAGTAGGTTTTGCACTTTCTAGTCTACAACAATAGTATCGTTAGTTATAAGTCAAACTATCTCCGTTCTAGTCAGATTATTTTCTCCCCTTGCATTTCTTTTCTTTTCTGCGACAGCAATTTGTTGTGGTTTCTACGTATTTCATTTGCAACTGATGATTTCGTAGCTACTACTCATTACTTAACCGCAATAATCAGTTTAGTCAATTTAAAGGAATGTTGTATTTACTGGAACGCCCGGCGTTCATTTTCTACCTTCCTTAATTTATATCTTATTAACATCATTTCTTGCGTATAATTTATTTGTATAGAATATTGTCATATATAATTAATCTTTCGAACGATTCCTTTTTTAACCTTATTCGCTTTAATATTACTTCGCTACATTTATTTATTGAACACTAATAATTATCGAGAGAGGAATTTGCGTTTCTTTTTCTGTGAAACAAATTTTCTGTGAAAAATTAACACACAATCCATGTTACTCTAATAATATATAAAAATAACGATACGCAGTCAAATGATTAACGATAGTATCTATAGTAATGCCTCTTTAAAAAAAAAAAGACGAGAATGTCAGAAGCTTTCAACTGCAATTGTCGACCGTAAGTTAAATTGCACCGTCAGTGGACAAATTATTATCTCCGGGCGTTCCGAATCTTAAACGCATAATTAGGCGGTCCGCTAATAACTTCCGCGCTTACATCCAACGAGCGAATCGTCCATTATGGAATAATGAATGAACGGCCGGACGATGACAAGTCATCATTCGGATATTCCATTACGTTTAATCATCGATCATTACGACGGATGCCTAATGATCCTTTGCGGGGACGCGAATACGAATGGTCGCCACGTCACGTCAGTATTATTCTCATTAGAATTGGACGAGATGTCGAGGTATTGGGATAGTATTCTCAACAATTTAAGACTGGATTCGAATTTAGCACATACCATTTTATATCATTAGTTGCTTAGCACAACGGTCCACGATTGATGTATGTAATTGCTTTAGAGAGATATGCTAAATCTTATCTTTGCAAATGGACCGGCACAATGATTTTGTAATGCTATTAATAGCTATTATAGAAATTATTAAGAGTGGCCAGTTAAAAATCGATCGTTAGATTAAAATCAACATTTTATATGTATACAGTAAAATTTCTATATTGAATTTCAATTGGATCCAGTCGTACTAGTCGAGGATCAGTTTCGTAGATCGTAACAGTGAAATTCTATCAACAGCTTTCGCTTTTGCAAGAGGCTATATCGCTATTAAGCATATTCACGAAACAAAAAAGAAAGAGAAATACTTAAGAAGGGAGAAAAATACGAAATCATTCCGTTTGCGTTTAGCTTATGTGTATAATTTTTGTAAAGAAGAGAGAAAGCTTATATATGCAGAAATATATATATATAGAGATAGATATATTATATGAAAACAGATATATAGTTCGTTGAAACTAATTCTTTTACGTCGTTTCTGACCTTTTTTTCCATTTTTTTTTTAATGTTAACGTATGTAAGTCAATTAAATTATTCGCTAGCTCGATAAATCCACTTGGTGCTTGGTGTATTTTCGTCCATTGTTGTTTCCGTAAGCTTTTAAAGTTTCTCTTGTCTATTTATATACATATCTATATTTATTCCGTTTATTCTCTTTAAACGTTTCGTATTTGCACGATCGATCATACCTGCTCACTGAGCTGAAGACAATAATTCCTTTCTGAATAGATATGTGGCCTAAGCGGGGTCAGAAACGAGTCTAGCATGATCGACTTATTTCAATTCAATCTTTGCATATTAGGCGACAACTGATCTCGAAAAACGCACAACATATTTATATTGTTTCAAATTTAATTTCCATTACATCTATTAGAAATTATTTATTAGCATTTAATTAAAGAGAAAAAATATTTTTTAATCAAAATATTAGTAGATATTTGTAAAATATTAGTAAATATTTGAAAATTGTTCTGAAGTGAATTATCAAATCTTGTTTAAATACGTCCATTAATTTTTCGCTTTGACTTCTAAGTTCCTAAATTTGTTTCTTTCAAGAAATTTGGAAATAATTTTCAATCGAAAACATACATCTATATATAAAATATAAATATATATTGTTAATTTAAAGAATTTAAATTAACTACTATTAGTAATTATTATTTAATATCCTATTACTTTCAAATTAATCTATAAATTTTTGATTGTAAGTTTACTTTTGTTGCATTATACAATAAATACGTGTATAACAGTAAACGACAATCCAATGACTCTAGAATGAATTAAATTTTTAAATAAAATATTGTACTTAACGTACTCAGAAAATACGTACGTTTATTAATCGAATACTGCCTAGATATAATTTTAACGAGTACAATTATTTGACCCGAAGCAACGCCGTCAACAATTACGATCGAACCACCGATGTATCTGCAGGTAGACCGATATATTGCAGATATCATGTCTCGCAGTGTGTTTTGTTTTTCTGTCTTTCATATTTAATTTATTTATAAATTACTTATATACGACACTCGTCCGCCATCCCTAACGTTTTGTTATTAGAGAGAATGATCCTAGTGGCGAAATGTATAATGCGAAGAGACAATCATCGCATATTTTCTTTGATTTCCGTCGAATCGATCGACCAAAAATCTCTTAACTTGTTTCGCCACTTGGATACCATTGACCTTGTTTTTCTCCTTTGAAGTATTCTCTGTAACATTGATTGTATGGATAAAAAACATAATGATTGTAATACTATAGCCATTTATAATAAAACATCCTTTTCTTAAACTACTACGTTCATTCAATAATAGAACATAATTAATCGGAAAAATTGTGAACTCGATATCATCTTTTTCACTTTATTGCATGTTGCAAACATTTTTATAACAATTTTTGCAAAATAATCCTTATTTTAAAATTTAACGCACTTTAAACTATTATTATTTTTACCGATTTTTTAAATATTTTCAAAAAGCTTTTGTACATCTCGTTAGAGAGAAAGTTTCCTTACCTGAGTTTGAACTTGCATTTTTTTTAGATGTATTCTGTTATCTAAATTCACTTTTATCTCTCTCGATTCATACATTTATATATTCGCTTATTATTCAAACATTTTCTTGTAAGTAAAAAATCAAGTTTCATCATCTGATTTCTGATATCGTCTAAACACTTGATAAGAGCATTTTCGAAATTTATATTGATCATGGATAAGAGATTCGTAGTATTTTATTCTATATTTTTATTTGTAATACATATATTTAATCGAAATAAAGAGAAATACCCTAGGAGATATTTCTCATCTAGAATATTTCAATATAAGTACAGTTGTCTATAAAGGCAATAAAGTTACTTAAAAATGAAAATGTATAATTTAAAGCTTTTTTCATATACACTACCGTCAGAAAGTTTAGGACCAATGTGATATAATCTTAAAACACATAATTTATGTTAAAATTAATTAATGATATAATTTATGATAAAACAAGTATAATAGAGTAATAAAACTATAAAACAAATTAAATAGTAATTGTTTTTTTATTTAATTTATCTTCAGGGTCATATAATGTTATGAAAAAAAAATTGGACTTGCATATTTATATTTTAAATAAAAAGAACACAAAATTAAATCTTTAAAACGCTTGGTCTTAAACTGTGGACGGAAAGGTATCTTTTAAATATTTCTTTTTCCTTTAGATGTATTTTCGTCATGTTGTTTTTAGATTATAATTTAAATCAATCGCGCATTTTTATTTGAGACAGATGAAAATATTTGCGCAACAAGAGGTGCTAAAGACGCGTACGTGCTTCTTGCTAATTTTTCAGAATCTCGTATGCTGTGCCAGCGACGTCTTGGAGGGAGGTCGCGGGGTCGTACGTGTCGCAGTCACTGTGTCCGAACTGTTGAGGTTTCACCAAACACGTTCACCCCTACAGACGTCCTTGAGTATGCCGAACCACGTGCCTGCTTAGCGCCAGACTATCTAATTTGCGGGATCGCCTGGCGAGAGAGTTCGGAGTTCGGGAGAGAGTTGGTGAGGATGAATTGCGAACGAGGTGACAGCGACGGATGTGCTCGAAATGCACTCAGGATGCGCTCCTAGACAGAGACAGATGAGGAGCCCGACGTAACTCCTCTCTTCTTCGAATCGTAAGGACTGAACTGGAATTTGTTCGGTCGCTTCGGTTTCAGCGTAAACGATACCTTCGCAGGTCAGCAATTTGACACGCGAGCTGATTAGTCAATCCTTAACTGATCTGACTATATAATTTTACTGATTATATATGAAATTTTTTTAAATTTGATTTAAAAAGCGTTCAATCTTATCAAATAGTTAAAAGAGAATAGAATTTTTAACCGAATTAGAAATTTCAAATAATTTCATGTATAAATTTTGTATAACAGATTATGTAGATATCTCTAATACTCTCCCCCATCCTTCTCAGTTAAGGATTAAAATCAAAACTCGGAAGAAAACTAGGATTTAGGTTTAATAGCGATACTTAATTATTAAATATTAAACAAATAAAGACTTTTCAGATGATATACGCAGCTGAAAGACATAAAGACGTCAGAAAAAGATACCAATCTTTTAGACTTCCATTAGATATCTAAAAGACGATCTTTCATCTTAGGTATCTAAAAAGCACTTTCTGATCCATAAAATGTCCTTTAAATGTCTGAAAGATGCTCATATTTTTCGAATATCTAGGGGACATTTTGGGATTTTTGCGATATCCAGATTATCTCGAAACTAGTTCGAGAATCATTCTTAGAAATACAAGTTTCTGAAGTGATTCTTTATCAAACCGACAATAAGTCGCTTTGTCGTCACGTCTGTACGAACGCTCCGACGAATCGCTTTCGAAATCGCCACGAAGAGCGATTCGTCGAACGGTCGATCGTGCACCAAGCTAATCTATGTGAAGGAAACTCTTGTTTTGTATCCTTTCGCACGATAAGCAACTTTCCGATGTTAATATCAAGCGACGGATTTCTTTCTTATCAAAATCGCTACGCGAATCTTAGATACGCACGAATTCGCGTACTTAACGTAACTGCGATCAACCATGACACATTTAATTAGATATAACGAATTTTATATCGAAAAAACGAACACGATAATGCTTATTTTTGCTCGTAGTTGCAGCCGGGTCCTTCGAAATCTCGGGATGAAAACGGGGCGAATATTTTATAGAACAGCTAGACGGAATTTGGAGATATTGGAAGGACCTATCGAGATCCTTAGGTTGTATATCCATTTACAATTTTCAAATATCGTTTAATTATGTAATATTATCGTAAAACATAAAATTAAACGATTCAATTTTACAAATCAAGAATATGTAATTAAATCCTGGTCAAAGAGGCAAAGAGAGTCTAATGGACATTCAGTCTTAAGGATCTATTTCGCTAGGCTGCTAAAAATGTCGGAGCTTTCGAATAGTGTAGTCCTGTATATCCGTGATCCAATATCTCGCATGCATGCGTCGCTACAAGCTGAATTTATAGACTAGGCTGGCAACTCGTAAATACGAGCACTCCAAAGAAGAAATATATCTGCGTTACACGAATCTTTTATTTCGATCGCTTCATAATTATCGTTACTCGCCCTAAACGGAAATAATAAATATACGTAAATGAATTCATTCATTTTGAGATATTATATTTTGTATCGAACCCTCAAGTATATCCTGCTGACTGTAGATCCTGTACTTAATTGAATTTAGAACAAGTGAAGGATTTAATCTAAGAGTGGAGCTATTTCTAATGAAAAATCTTGACTTTATCTTGGACAATTGAACTGTGTATGAGTTTAAAGTATTTTTAAACAATATATTTTTATATACTAATTTTCTTATTGTGACTATATTATATAATAATTTTTTAAATCAACTTACTCTTAGAAAATATTTCCCAATGTACGTGAAAGAAATTGTTCATTTGATTGACCAAGATAATTAATAAATTAGCTAATCGGATATTGTCTGAATAAATTAACTAGAAAAAAAAATTAATTATATTTGAATAATTACATATAATTAAAAAATTAATATATTAATAATCATTTAAATTATTAATTGCTATAATATTGTAAAGGATATCCTTGTATTATTTAATATACGTTTTTACATAATAAACCTAAGAATAAAAATTGTTATATAAAAATATATGTACTTATAAAAAATATGTACTTGAGGGTTGATATTCGATACTTGTAATTCGCAAAAGCGATGTCTCATTCCCTTCCAAAGAAATGTCGCGTCAAAAGATAGGTAAGCCTCTGCACGAGCAGAAGATTAGTTAGGAACTTTCAAATTAGCAAATGATAATTGCTAACGATCGCTAACGATCACGAGACATGGGCATCGTTAATAATTGCCGATGTCGATGGTGAACCGCGACTGGTTACCGATAAGTGTCAAGTACGTTATTAAAGGCACGAGTAAGGGCCTAAGTACCAAGATAGTCTTATTGTTAGTCATAAAAAGTAAATCGTAGTTGTAAGTCAACGCACAATGATTAGTGTTAAATGTATACCGTATCAATCGTATAATATTAGACTTGTAACCAGTGATCACTTGAAATGCTATGTATGATCGATACGAAATATTTAATTAATTAATTAATTAAAACGCAAATTATTGTGTATTAACCTACGATCATGATTTATTATTATGATTAAATATACGATTATCTTTGTACTTAGACCTTAAGGCCTAGGTGTTCAAGCTGGTATACATAAGCGTCTCATGATTTCAGGGTGAATTGCACCAAGGGAACTTTCGATTTTTCACAAAAATTTTCTCAACATATTGTAAATTGTTTTACAGATAGAAATTGGAAACCATAAATATTAATGACATTAAAACAAGATATTTTTAATCAGATTCAGCTAAATCCGATTAAAAATATTTTTGTCTCTTGATACTTCCTTCTATAATTTTTTTTTATCTCGTTTAGTAAGCGTCGGTGCAATGCATTCTGAATCTTTTAAATCCTATGATTTTCTTCGTAGTCAATGCGCTATGAATCGGCGAGACAATTTTTCTAGGCCAAGCAGGAAGGATTTCTGTACTTTACTTTGCGTTATCGAAATTTCCGAATAGTTAATTGCGAACCGTTAATTGCGAATAACCCCATTAGGTGCTAAGTCTAATATCATTAATTATATTATTATCTACGTTACGATGATCTTTTAATTTCGATCGATGTGATCATTTCATATCAGCGTGAAGGAACGTGAAAGATCTCAAGTGTCGTGGCTCGAAGAAGCAAAAGAAAGAATTAAGAGGCCCGACCAGTGCGACAACTGCATAGCATTAGCCGACACGCGGATAACTGTAACGTTCATATTTATTGTGCCAAAGATGTCTTTTCTCACATTTACGTTCGAGGACGAATTTCATTTAAATAATCTTCGCCAGCGAGATTAAAGCAGGAATTATTATTAAATTAATATTATAACGAAGAACGCTTTCTTTGCATTTCTCTTTACATGTGCATTTTAGAATCTCCGTTAAACTTTTGTTAAAGCGCTGCACAGTCTTTTTGCCAAAGTCTATATACGAGAATCTCATTTTAATTTTTAGTTTTCCGTTGAAATTTCGGACTCGTCGGTGGTTCCGATAAACGACGAATTTTTTGTTATTCAAATGCCGATGATGTGCTGATCTGTATTTATTATGACAGTCTGAGATTTACTTATCCGTTTTCGTCGTGCTGTGCTGTGACTGCCTATTTTGCATTAAGGCAATTCAAATCACATTGGGAACTCAGTCAATCTCTCTATTGATAATGCCAATTTATTTGATACTTTGCTTTTAATCTTCTTTCTTTCTCCACTTATTTCTTTATTATTCTTTCACGTATTTATTTGAGAGCAGCATTTTGTTGTTTACGTCGTAATAGACGATGGCATACGCGCAAAAGACATGCCTTCGATTTCACAGTGATTGAAACTTACATGATCGAGATTGCGTCATAAAAAAATAGCACAAAGTTGCGATAACACGACGACATTGGATCACGTCGAGTTCCCATTTTAGTTTTTAATTTACGTTAGTTACCAATCTGAACTGTATAATATTTCGTAAATAAAATATGAATTTGTTAGAGTGTATTTCAGATAATTTCGCGCTATTCTGTGCACAGAATTCTATATCATAATTCATAAATTCTATATCTTATTTTTACGGGAAAATATACATATAAAATATACGCATATTTTGAATATTTACGTATGAATTTTTATATGAATGAAACAAACAAATTGCTTTTTTGTTTAAAATATTCTTTTTGAATTTATATTCATACTAAAAGCGAAATGGAGTTGATTACTTTTACATTAGTTATTGCGTGAAAATTATATTTATTTAATTTTTTAAATCTCTTTTCGCATCGGCAGAGTTTTATTTAGATATCACGAAGAATAGATATTATATAATTTTACGAATATAATTTTATGCGATTAAAAGTACGAAATTACGACTTCGTTACAAAATGTACAGCTCGTCCTCGAACTCCCGTTAGATGTTACATTTACGCATTTGCGATACACAATGGAAGCGCAACGTCCTTTTTCCGTATTCCGATTCATTCGAAATTCTTTTGCGTTGATCGTAGTCATGTAGGAATTTATAAAGCGACGTGTCACTGCGGAATTGTATACTTATATTCGCCCAAATTAATTGTGTTCGTCGGATTGTGCAGGACAATGTCTGTTGTCAAAATTCAGCGATGCGAAGCGCCTCAAAGGGCGATATTATTAGTGGAACTGTATCGAATGTGATCTCTTTCAGAATTGCGTTTTTATTACTTTTATCTTTACTTCCTTGCGATTTTCAACTTGTCATTGCGACCTACGTAAGTCGCTGTATATCATACACGGTTGAAAAGTAGATAATTCATTAAATTACGAAAAATCGTAATTACTTTCTGTATTAGTAATAAGTAGAATAAGTATTATTTTTACGCAAATTAAACAATGCACGAAAAATCAAATTATATTTAATTGCGATGACTTTTTGTAAATAATAGGCTTGAAAGAATTGAACTCATGCATCACGTATTGCGGAATTTTCTTGTATAAAAGCGTTTGTCATAATCAAAAACCTGTCATTTTGCAATCTTCTGCCGTTCGAGGTGCTTCTAATGGCTGGCTATTATGGCGAATTATTAAACGCACTACGTATTGTATTAAAAATCAATGAACATTACATATGAAATAAACCGAAGAGAATTACTTATCGAACTCGTTCACTTGTGCAAATACCCTCTACCGCAATGTTTTCCAATTTTCAAAGTTAATCTTAAAGTCCTTTTCCTTTTTTTTTGTCAAATACAAAACTTTCTGAGTTATTTTAAAGCTTTAAGGAGAAAAAGTCTGAAATAATATACAATAAATAAATATAGAAGAAAAGATGATAAAGACTCCTGATTCTAATGTGATTTCCATTCAAAATTTTGTTACAATTCAAACATCTCTTACAAAAAATCTTTAATTTGTTCTTAGAGTTCTTGTTCTAAGTATCGAAATTGTAAAACAATTGGCATCACATTGACGAAACTTTTGCATTGATAATTAATGTTTATCTATTACAAGATATAATATATCAAAGTTTTTTCGTATCATTTTCAATATAACAATAACAATAAAGGGATGCGCAAAAAATAATATAAAATATGAATTGATTGCTCCATCAATGGAGTAATTAATTTATATTTTACATTATAACAATTGCACACCCCCTCCTGCGCTGACTCTCAGTAGCCTTAAATTAGCTGTCATTGTTATTTTAAAGAGAGAGAGAGTCCTAGCTAAACATATTTATTTACTTTTTTAATCAATCTAACAAATTTAACATGATTTAAACAGAAAACTAGGACATTTCCGTTTTGTTATATCCAAAAATAGGATCACATGATTAAATTGATTTTAACATTTAGTGTAGAATATAAATATATCTTAGATATACGTAGATACAAATAAAAAATCACTTTTTTCACATTTCCAATTCATATTCTTTTTCTTCTTTTTCTTCTTCTTACGTTAGGCCTCGGGTCTGTGTTACACCTCTCTCATATGGTGCACACGCTAATTATTTAAAATCACGATAGCAGCATATTGGACCTACAGTTTCCACGCTGATTCCAAATGGCAGAGTTTTCGAGAGATATTTCTGTGAGCAAGGATACTCTCGGGAGGTTGCTATTTCCGAGAGGAGACACGAGCGTAAATATTTTGGTTCCTACCGGGACTTTTGGCATAGATCAGTGCGCTGTCTGTCATGCCACGCTAGCACTCGCCAATTCATATTCATGCTTTTAATACTACCTTTAATAGTTCAATGAGATTTGACAATAATCAAACTTTCTTAAACTCTTGCATATTTAAAAATATAAAATAAAAATAAACAACCTTCGTTTCTTTTTTAAAAAAAGTCTTAGAATCTTACGTTAAAAAGATTCAAAATCTTCCATAGATCACTATCACAACATTATCAAACCACCTTTATCATTTAAATTTGAAGCAGTCGAAAATTGACTCGATGAGATAAATAATTTCTTTTTACGGCAAAATCATCGAAACCGAGGCACTCGTTCGAGATTCACGTCCAAGCGCACGCGAAGCGAGGCAACCGTTATCTCTTCTCGTCAGAGGAAACAGCCTCCGGAAGAGAAGATTCGGCCAACCCTTCTCGCGGTCGTGGGTGGATCCCGATGGGCGGGCTCTCAACCTGTGTCCAACTCCATTTTGTAGCACGAAGGCGGTCCGCAGGTTCTCCACACCTTCCCCTCTACTACCTGGTATCACCTTGGGCAGCGCAAGCGATCGACCTCCTCGAAGTGGAGGGAACGCGACGGCGCACATTCGGCCAGGAGTTCGCGATACGCGTGTGTGCCGCGCGCCTACGGCTTCGTTCTCTCGAACGGTCTCTCGTTCC
Organism: Acromyrmex echinatior; assembly: GCF_000204515.1. The sequence goes on along the minus strand of NW_011626806.1, from coordinate 2,742,875 downwards.
GTCATGACGGAACTGTCAAGTCTGCTTTCGAGCCGGCTATCCGACCGCGTTCTGGGTGAATGTCGATGACTTGATCGCTGTTCGTTATGGAGAATGTGCCCGAAGGCACGCCGCTCGGACTCGGAAAATTAGAAAAGTGTACGTGATGCAAATCTCAATGAATAATAAATTCAATAGGAAAGGTATTCTAATTGGATACGGCACTTATGTGTATATCTGTAAATTAATTATGTTTATACTGGAAACCGCACAAATATAGTTAGGGAAAAATTTTTAAGTGATGAGAGGTGTCAATCTTCTATGTTAATGTTACTTTGAGAAGTTAAACAAATGTGCTGATGGACATCGTGGCGCAAATAATCGGCCCAATGAAGAATTATTGTGTTTTACGTGGATATGACTTTTACACGAACTTATGGAACAATAGTTACGAATTTTACAATATCTCGGAAGAGACAATATTGAGTATATGTATATACGTAGAAAAAAAAAGTGATATACCACTCTTTTATTTATAAATATTAGAGCCTACGTTGCGAGAAGGTTTTAGATAAACAGCCATACCGAGGAAGAGTTCCTCGACTTTATTAGAAAAAGTGATATTTTCTCTATATCGAGGAATTTGATAATATATTAAGATTGACCATTAATTTCTTAAAGACTGACTCCAAACGTTGCAAATCGAGTTTGCAATTAGCAATTTGTATGATAAAATATTCACGCGCTCTATTCATTTGTAATGTTTATATAATTACAATCATAATTGTTGAATAGAGTTATATTTAGTGATTTCAATGTGTTTCCTTAAAAAAATCTTAAGATTGGTAAAACTGTCACTCCGCACAGAGCTGAGCTGCACAAGATCTCCATCGTCCTATTGTCATTACGTCTTACTGTCACGAGTGTCAGTTCGAAAATCGAAAATAATCGCGTGAGGAGCTATTTATTTAATAAACGGCGAAGATTGAGAATCTCCTTTCGCTCCGTGACTGGACCTTAAACTGGTGATTTTACGAAAACAGAAGGAAGATTGGATCAGGCGTTGTGATTCGTAAACACAAGGACGACCGAAAGTTGGATCACGTGAACCGTGAAAGAGTTCATCGATCCTCCCAGGTGCGTGTCTGTGCGTGAGCTTGTTTACAGGCCCGGCAGAAATAACTTTTCCGCGACGTCAGACCACGATTGCTATAACGCGCTTCTGATAACAATTAATGTGATAAAACGCTTCCGGTCAGAGTTGATAATAAGCAACTCGATGATCCGTCCGGAGGTATCGTCGAATAACGAGAACGGTTGTCTTCGCCTGAAAACGGAAAAGTAGAATCGGAAAACTAGATTCCAATATGGAATGAAAGGCTCATGAAAGAAAGATTTTCTAGATCATAAGGAAACGATTCATCGCGTGGTAGAGCGAATCACGGGGAACATCAGTGCAACGTCAGAAGACTGATCATCAAACACTCGAAGCTAATCGATCTCCGAGATCACGAAAAAAAGTGCAATCGATAACGTGTGATATGTGATCATTGTATCCGCTATTAGAAAAAAACTGTTCAGTTAGAAACCAAGTTATCATTGAATTCTTCTAGAGATATCGTGGCTTGACGACTTAACTAACGACGGTCTGTTATCTAGGTGCAACATATCCGCAATTGTTAGGAGTGATTCAAATGAAAAGACACGCGGCGGATAAACGAGCAGCTCTTTTTTAAAAATAAGCGAAGCTGAGCTCGCGTGACAGATTCGAATAAAGTTATCGAAGCTGAAGTTTGACAGGAAGTTGTCAATGAGATTAAGTTGTCATTAAGTTGACATTGGAGGAAGAAGGAATAAATAAGAACGCTGTAGTATAAAAATGTAAATGCAAAACGACATATTAAAGTGGCCTACGATTTTGTTATCGAGTCTGTCCAATTGAAGCTGTAAATTACTCTTTCGAGTATTACGCATTGAATATCGTCGAACTCGACAATCGGTAAAATTGAAAAGACTGATAGGTGTAAAGAAACTGAAGCTTTTCTCGCGGACAATATTCATTTGTTATTTGTTAATGAAGTCACGAGGTCGAAGATGCAGACGACAACGTCGACGACGGAGACGACATGATCTCGATGTGTACGGTGAGAGGACGTGAAATGCCAATTCCTTTCCCCGTTCATTCCTATTCACGAAAATAGTGCGACTATCAACGATGGATCTCAGCACGACGCCTAGAAGGATCTTCAGCATCCGCAGTCTTGTTGATGTCGAGGAAACGGAGCTTCCCACGCAGGATGATGAGCGTCCGCAAAGTGAGTCTTTAGATAGTCTACTTAAATTCATCATTCATCGTGCGACGATCAAAACAATTATAATGTCATAAATTCGTCTTCCGAAGAGGCTGAGCTATATTGAGATATATACAGGGTTGGCCATATTCGACGGAAAGATCTGGCAATGACAGAGATGTTAGATCGAGTAGGAAAAAAAATGTGTTTTTTTCCCATGATTGAAAAAAAAAACATCTTTCCGTCGAATATGGCCAACCCTGTATACTTGCTTCTTACATTTATCTCAAATAAATAGATATATTTACATCCAGTACACTTTTATTATGAAATACATAACATAAAGATCATCAAGATACGTTTTCATAAATCCTTATAGTATCTACAATATTAAAAGTTGATCTTGAAATTATATTAACTTAAATTTCTACTTAATCAATTAATTAATTAAATTTTATTACAAAATTTTATTACAAATTTTTGTAATAATGTTTTTTACATCTTTTAATCTTTTTTCCGTTTTTTTTACGCATAATTACCCTGAGATACAAACAAGAAAATTAACAATCGTAACATTGCCTTATAATAGTTCTAACTTAAATCCGTATTATTAAAAAAATTTGTATATCTATAAATAATAGTAATTTTGGAAAATATTATATAAAATTGAATAATCGTATATAAAAATATATATAAATATATGACAGATAAACCAAGAACTTTGCTTCTCTTATAGGATAAATAGAAATAAACGACTATATTTATAATAGGTGACAGGTATATATCATATTCTAAGGCTATATGGTGGACAAGTTAATTATTGAGTTGATTAAGTTGAAAGTGTAATTATTAGTAGATCTATGTAATTTGTCATCGTATAAAAAATCCATTCTGCGTGTTGATTATATGGTGCTATGGAATCCTTAATTATAGCGATATATAGAAATAATTTGAGTGATAGTTTCTTGTATGTATTTGCACACAAATCGAATGTGACGCTTGTGATTGGGAAAAAATTCGCGACACGTTTCGTGCAGATCTAAAAAAGACATGCAAATTAATTCTCGTACTCATAAAATTATTAATTTCAATAGATATCTAAACGCGGCATTTTTAATAGACAAAGAGTAATATGAGATAAACAAAAATGTATGTAACATGACAGATTGAAAGTGCTTATATATCAATCCGTTTATGACTTATGAAACATTATTCCTGAGACGATTGCAGATATTTTCGCATATAATAACAGCCTAAAAATTAGTTCAAGGAAACGTGCAAATGTTTTCATTAAATCCGCGGAAAGAAACATTGGAGAAACAAATGATCGATCATGTCACTGAGATTTCGGAGGAGACGATCAGTTACCTCTTCTATCAAAGCCGCACGACATTCCGGGGCTTGAGAAACTGCGGTTCCAGGATTTACTTTTTCCCGGCGAGTGCCTTTTGTGCCAGAGATTCAGCAAAAACCGACCGCCCTTATAAGAGCGGCGGAGTTAATTAAGGCGCATTTAAAGTCGGTAGATCGCGATAAGACAGCGATTAACTCGAAATTAGTCCGCCCATGGATCTAGCAAAAACTGTATCGCTGTCGTTATTGCCGACACGTATCGACGGTGTAGATAAATACGTGATTGAAACGATGCCCAATTAGAGTTCTAGAGCGAATTATTACATCACTCTCGTAAGCCCTTCTCTGCCAGAAAAGTTATTCCTAAACAAAAAATTTTTGAAAACGATAATTCACATTCTTATCGCTCCTTTACTTTAATCCTACTTCTTTCACAATTAGTACACGGAAAGAACGATTTTTCTGAAGGTTCTAAAATTTTGTTGGCTGCAGAATGAAGAAAATAATTTGGTTATACCTTCAAAATAATTTTATTGGAAACTTAAACTGATTACTCTAGAGTCAAATTTTTTTGGTGCCCAAAAAAATTATTTTCAGACTTGTATTTAGTAAAATTCTAAATTATTCAGTAAAATTGTGTTTTCTCCCTCCAAGTAATCTTATTATGTTACTAGATAAATGAATTGTTTGAATTGTTAGAGATTTCTTGTAAAATAATTTCAAAGCACACAGCTTTATCCAGTATCATGGCATTACGATAAAAAACTGGATTTCAAAGACAATTACATATTCAAATATAATAAAAACATAACAATTAAATGTCTAATTTCCGAATAGTTGAAGTAATTCGAAATAATTTTCGAGCGTTACGCAACTGATACGTCTGTAAATAAACGATTACGCCTTTCCTGCGGATTTAAAGGTACAGTCCAAATTGATATATATGATTTCGATATTTCGTCACTGGACGAATTCCGCAGCATCCGCACAACTAGAATGCAGTCGCGGGAGAAGCGATACGAGCGTGGAATAACGGAAAAAATACTGCCACACGCTGCACCGCATCGCGGCCGAGTTTCTAGTTGGCCGATATGCAAAATACCTGCCTGGCTACGATAACGCGCATTACTCGACTTTCTTGCGACGAATAAATAGCGAATTACCATTTAGTCGTCAGCCGATAAAGCGAAACGAGCTCGCACGATAACGGAATCTCATTCTTCCAGCAACTCTATAAACTATCGGCTTGTTATCGGATAATTAACAAGATAGCGCGTTGATTAACAAATTAACATTACGCGCACACGCAACGTAATGGAACGCAGACGCGCGGAATATCAATTATCAGGGGAGGCGACAAGTATCATATCTAGTCGGTGCAGTCGAAAAATTATACATAATAATGCAAAGACTTTATTTGGTTAGTAATAAATAAAAATACGGTATACTCATGTCTTTGTTATTTATTATCGCACGTGATAAGCGTGTGTCATGTTTATCGCATTATTCTTTAAATTCTTCCTTTATCCGAAACAGTGGAATGCGTCCCATCTCACGTTTGGTCTCACTTGTCTTACGCTATACTTACCGATACGTAAAACGAATTACGTTGCATATAGATAAGCACGAAAAAAATAAGAATTGCTAATCTAATAGAGTTGCGATGCACTAAGAAGTTAACGAATTCTGCTCGACAGAAAACAGATACGTGAAAATTGTATCTTAAAAGATAATCGTTATTATTCAAGAGAAACATTGCTATCATTGTTATCCAGCTTAAGCGCTTAGATTATTTATGTATAAATGATGTTTAAATTTTTATAGTAAAAACAAATATATAATATATTAATTTCTATAAAATAAAAATGAAGCACATTCCCACTCAGTTATTATTACTTAAAAACATTTTCTGTACACAATTGTAAATTTTTTTTCAGTTTACTTTGTCATCGACGTTCCGAAAGAGGACAGAACCGTATAATTATCGCCACATTAATGCCGCACGGGTATTATTAGCGTACTCTCTTGCGTACTTTGTAAGTAAATATTTAAAAATGGGTATAAATAATTACCCACTGTACAGACGCATAGATAAGCGAGCTCAAGTAGTTGGCTTAACAATACCGCGGTACAGCGAATAAAAATGTTTTAAAAAGTTACCTTTACCGCGGTAATTACTGTCAGAGTTGATAAAAGAATATTTATTTCAACTTGAAAGTTTGAATCCGATTGGTTGATGATATTATTTTGACATGTTAGAAATTTGTCAAAATATTTATCGCCATATTAATGCCACGCAATTTTATTTTTTTACAATATTATATAGTTCATTAAAACTTTTTCTAATTAACCGATGCAATATTATGAAGTTCACCATAATTATAATTAAAACGCAGTAATATCTTGATCAAATTTATTATTAAATTTCTCGTTAAATTTAGAACATCAATTAATTTTTTTCGTTGTTTTATTTCTTCCAGATAATTAACAAAAAATACAAAGTGAAATTGAAAGAAATGTAATTTAAGATATTTAGAATACTCTTGCATCTGCGATTACCTCGAAACTGCAAATGCTGACTTTTCTATTTAACGATAGAAATATCTTGGGGGTGAGATGGCATGTGCATGGCTCAACCGGAGGGTTTATCGCCGCCATATTACGATCCGGTCTGGTCGATTAAACGCTATAAATGGCCATGACAGAAGGTGTAATAGAATTGGAGTAACTCCGAGCCAATGGCGCTCCGCGATTAGGGTGGTTGTTCGTGCTCGATTGGCTTTCACGAGCGAGGGTTGATGTTCCCCGCGGGTAAGCTATGTCTTTATATCCTCCCATCGGTTCCCGTTATCCCATTACAGAAACGACCCACCCTCGCGTTTAAAATTTCATCGTTCTGGAAACGTTACAGCCCCGTGCTCACAAATTCTTCATTCAAATTAGTGATTGTAGTATAATTGCATAAAATTACGAAACTTTTATCGTATGAAATCAGCCGTTTAAGACATATTTATGAGAATTTCTTTCTTAGTAATTTTCAGTACAAATCTCTTTTTTCGTCAAAATGAGGTTATGTCATTATTTTATTATATTCATTAGTGTCTAGTTAAAAAGCAACATTTTCAAAAATTTTCAATAAAATGTTTATAATTGCAAGAAAAACGTAATAGAATTATCTATTAAATGGAAAAGCAACTAAAAAATAATGACTTGTTACTTCGTGTTAAGAATAATAAATAAAAATAATATTCTGTGCTATTAGAAATATTCATTCAACGCTGCACGATTGACAGCATCGCTAAAGATATAATCATCGAACATGGTTTATAAGTGCACGACAAGCCGTAATCTATGGCGCACGAATTAAATTTGTAGATCGATCAACCGGACTATTAATCGAGGCTTGTAATCTCACAAAATCATCGCACTACATCTCGTAATTAATGTATAATTGAATGTAAACGTTATAGGAAAAATGATTTGCGTAATACGTATCATAATTTCTTTCATGCATTTTTAAAATAAATGGAGCAATTATATTAAATCATTTTAAACACGTTACCAAACAATTGACATACATATACGTTTCCAGAGAAGAAATTTAATTTTTTTTTTCTTTTCGAGTAAATAATTAAATCGTCTTATCATATAAAATATAAATTATTTCAAATTTCTTCCCAACTATTTCTTTCGTAAAAGATGAATGATAAATATTATAACATTTTAAACTTTTCAAAGAGAATGGAATAAATTGAATAAAAAATTTTAATAATTAGTATGAATTAGTGTTATCGTAAAAATGTGTTTATCGTAAAAATTGCTTAGCTTCCTTATTATTATGAAAGATACATCGAGCTCATGATAACTTACAATTGGATATCCTCAGATTCTAAAAGCTAGACAAGTCCAAGAAGTGTTCTCCAAGAACTCTCAAAGCGGCTGTCAAAAATTTCAACGTCAACTTCAACGGGTTCCTGCAACACCGCGCTGCTAATTGCAAAAAACAAAGAGAAACCCTGCCAATAATACGCGTCGGGCGGGCTGTAAATAATGCCGCACAGGTTTTACACGTGCGTATATAGTGCCGCGTCGACCGCTGATTGGTCGGTCCGCTAATTGTGTTTTATTAGCGTTCGCCCTTTACTCCTCCGCTCTTTCTCTGTCCCTTCCTGCTCAAACGCCGAACATCTGCAGTCTTAGCTAACTAACCTACCGCCCATGTACTAACTGCGAGCGACATTGTTATTAAGGGTTCCTACAGTGCATCTGAAACCCACACACGCACTCGCGTAGGTCCGCATGTGCGACGACACGAGGATATCGTGCCTTTGATCCTCGTTAAGGAGCTGTTAGGATACTGCGAGAGAACCTGCGAGAATCTGCGCTTTCGTCGGTTACCGAAGAAAGAAAGGAATAATTCGAACTGCAACATCACTATTTCTCTTAAAATCACATGTATTTTACAAATTGTTAAATTAACTTTGTAAAAATAATTCGGAGATTAAGAAAAAGAAAATTGGTTTGAAAAATATTAATCCTCACCTTGTAATTTTTGTATTTAATATTGACATTGAACTGTACTAAAGATTACAATTTATCGTTAGCTTTGTCTCAGACGTATTAGATTCTCATACATTTCTCTCAATATTGAAATAAAAATTATATCAATATGAAATCGATATTGATTATTAATACATCAATACACGTGATCAATTACAACAATAAACGTAACGAGAGTCGACGTATCAAGCTAAGCAATATTTGTAATTATGAAAAAAATACAAAAATGACCAGCGTAAAATTAATGTACCAGTGAGATGTAGAATAATATTGATATCTATCAATTATTACTCACGAGATTAACGTTAATTCGCTATCTCTATTTCATTTTTTTTAATAGATTTTATTTTAGACAAATGATTGCGGTCAAGACTTACGAGTTTCGAATTTACTAATTAATCGCACCAAGCTGTTTGCGAGTCGAGTAAACAGCGTTCGCGCGCGATGCGATCTCAAGGATGCAACTCGAAATTATATCGAAGATCGAACGCGGGCGGGCATTTCTTTACTTTCTTGGCGGTGGGAGTTGGGCCCAGGCTGCAGGTAGGGCAGAGACGAGTCTTATTACGACGAGGAGAGCCGGGCTTGCTGGTGCAATCAAATAAATTAGTCGGAATTACGCGGGCCGCGGAGCCAGCCGGTGGTGGTGCAGGCGTTCACCACCGCTCGTCCTCGCCACCAATTAGCAGAGCTTTTATCCCGCGCCGAGTCTTCTACATACACATACACGTACGTGTGTATATATTTCACGTAGGCTGGATATATTCCGAGAAATTCGCGGCCGCTTCTCTCGCGGACGCCGCCGTGGTACCACGAGTCTTTCGAGCGTCGCGCAACCCTCCGCTGAACGCGCGAGACCCGAGATGATTTGCGAAGTATTGAGAGAATTTATTAGACTGGCGGATAAACGAAGAGCGACGGTACGAATTTTTAACGTATGATCACGTGGCGATCGTTTGTCTCGGTTATTTATTAAATGGCGGCTCGTAAGACCAATTATCGGGGTACAGGCTGCGTGGGGAGTCGCGGACATCTCGCGCAAACTTCCAGCCTGCGATTCTATATCTCAATGCTTGGATGTTTGACCGTGGCGTAAATCTGACGAGCCATTTTGTAGAAATTTTTGAATCATTCACTAAGTATTGAGCACTATAATAAAACAATAAATTGAATATATATGTAATTGGATACGTATTGAACAAGAATACTTTCATTGAGGAAATAAAATTATCGCAATGAGAAGAAATGTATTAAATTTTAATAAATATTATATTTGAATAGTTTAATTATAGTAAATAAATATTTGCTCAATAAAAAGATATGATTGTTAAATCAAATTAATGGTTCTTATGCCAAATAAATATATCTTTATATTTAGTAAATATATGTATTTATAGTTGGTAATATTCGAACAAATTAAAATTTGAATATTAAAATTTTGAATATTCTTTTCAGTACGTTAGATTGCGATGTAATTTTGACAAGTTTTTCATTATTAATTTATTAACATTGCTTGCTATACATATTTTACTTTAAATAGGTAAACATTTATAAGAATTAATAATAGAAATATATTAGATTCTCTTTATAATAATGATGTGTGAAAGACATTTTTATGTGAAGAATTTACCTACCGTAAGCACATTATTTAGTCGCGCAAATATATCGCTTTCGCGATATTTTTCGAGGAAAATATTTGTTAATCGTTGCGCAATTGACCATGGAAAGTGGATTAACACGCGCTCGCCATTTTGACTCCGCTCTCTAAACTGCTCCCTGCATAATGTACCCGCGGGAGAGAATGTCGTAATCTGCTAACGAGCCCACGATCCTCGTGGGAGTTGGCGACGTTGAGGGCCAACAACCGGTACGAACCGGGAAAGAGAGAGAAAGAACGGCAATAACAGCAACATAGTATCGTACAACGCAAACGGCAACGCGATGCAAACGGTTACCGCGTATTCTTGCGTGACGCGTTATTAGCCGATTGGCTCATTAATCGCTCCGTCGGTCCGAAACAAGCCGAAGCCTCAAAGCCTCCTTCCCTCCTACCTATCCGTTCGCATAGGAAGTAATTGCTAATCGCTAATTGCGAGCGCAAACACTCCATCCAATTAACCCCTTCCTTTCTGCGGCTCGTCCATAGCTGGAGCGGTGCAGCCACCCTCTCGGTACTAACTTACTTCAAATTCGAACAACTTATATCTCACCTGCAATAGATATGCTTCCTGCGGCTCGAATGAGTTAAAGACGATTGGGCTTTATTAGGGGATCGTCGTGCACCAAGAAAGGTCACCTAATTACCAATCTAATTGGTAATCTTGCTCTAACGTGGATCAAAATGTTGATATTTCACGAACGAAATGATATTTACTTGCACGTGTTATTGTTTTATTGACGCTATAACAGATTTTCTATGTCATACTATCTATTTTTCACGGAAATTTCACTACAGCGTGATTCGTGAAAATCTTTTGATACTTTAAAAACATTTTAAGGACTTTTCTACATATTATTATTATTATAAATATAATGTTTTGCATTGTAAAATTATTATGTATAATAACATACAATTTTTTTCTAACTTTTGATAAATCCAATTAAAATATTTCAAGGATGTTATAATTTTGCAAGCTGTTATTGTATTTATGATAAGTTTTATCATCGACTGCAATAAATGAAAGATACTCGCACATGTTATCTAGAAATTTTTCAAAATATGTTATTTGTATAAATTTTTATAACCATTATATAACATTATATAAAACTAAATATTAAAAATAAGAAACTAATATATATTCACAAATATAAAATATTGCAATAATATCTGTTTTTATATAATTTATAAAATGTAGTTGTACAATAAGAATAAAAATCTATCTCATTGAAAGGATTATACGTACATTTAATAAAATTTTCTATTAAAATAGTAAGTATTGTTCTAAAAATTTTTTGTAGCTCTTTCAATTCACTTTGTATAGATGCTGTTGTTAAAAGATATCTTGTACACATGCAGTTAATTAAGGTAGGAAAATTATTACTAAGGAATTCCCTCACCCTTCTGTTAATCGGATATTTTCCACCGAACCGGTGTTCCCCTTGGTTTATCTCGAGATGGGGTAAAACAGATCGGTCACGGGTGATCTCCGCAGGTATCACCTGTTAACTCGCCGCCGGTCCTAATCGTTATGAAGGCGCCAGCGTCATATGCTGCACGGTGAAAAGAACGGCTCATTTCCTCGCCCCGTCGTATCTTACACCCTTCTTCCCCTCTTCCTCGCTGCAACCTAATGAAATTTCGTCTCGGACAAAAATGCGAACCGGCTCGCGCGAGGCGGATAGAAAGATGGAAAAGAGGAAGACGGAAAGGGAATACGCGAGGGTGGGAGAGACTCCTTTCGATCAATTAAGGCTAATAAATGGCGTCGGCGGTGGGGTTGTTGATGGCGAACGGCCATAGGGTCAGGGGGGGCGGGGGAGGGGGGAGAAATGAAAGGAGTGGAAAGGGGAGCGGAAAGGAGAGGAAAGCGTTGCCATAAGTGAGCCGACCGGGGCTCTGTGGGTTTATGTTATTAAAAATGTAAATATCTGCCGGCGGCTCGTTATCGGATGTAAATATGGCGGCGGGTGCGTCCGGGGCCCGGTGCTGGGACCAGATGGGCGGGGTGGGCCTTGCAGCTCCTTTGTTTCGTTATTTATTGGAATGCATGGCCGCGCATGCCGCACCGAAACCCACGCTCCCCTTTGAAGCGGGCGAGTGCAACGATCATCTTCTCGATTCAGTTTCATCCGCATCCACTCTCGTCTCGTTTTTCGAACTGGCTCTTTCGCGCGCGTTCGAGACATTTTCATCTCAAACGCGATCATATGGCGAGGAATCACGAAAATTGGACACGCGTCCTCGCTACCTTTCGTCTAAGAGGAAAATGCTACATCATAGACGACCTCTAAATGAAACCTCTTAATTAAATAATATGTAATGTTAAAAATTTATCTAAATGCAGACATTGAGAAAAGATAAGATGATAAAATAAACACAAGCAAATAAAATATTAATAATAAATTTTAAAAATAAGAAAAAATATATAATTTTCAATTTTATTTTAAACTCTGAGAGGAGGATAACTAACTTTTGTTTCAACTAAATTCAGAAAAAAATTAATTAATATTCTAAGAACTCTATATCTTATTTATTATCATAAATTCTCCTAATTAAAATTTGTTAATAAAACTGAATAATGTAACATATAAATATGTTATATAAGTAAAATATCTCAATCAAAATTATATAAAAAGTGCACACTTTCTGCTCTAATTAATATGTTATTAATAGCTACGTGCAAACCGTTAACTCACGAATGAAATATCCAAATAGAAAGTTCCGCAAAATTAAACAATGATAAATGATCCGGCAAGTATTATCAATTCAATCAGAAATTTAAAGCAGACTCGCCGACAGCTCGGGTAGAAAAAACGCGACAAACTCCCGAGCTTACGAAGGCGAGAACTTCGTCAGTTGATTCGAACGTGAGCGCCAGTCTTCCTACTCCTCTCACTTTTTCAGGGCCCGAAGCTTTGATATATGACTCAATAAAATCAGACCCAAGGCGGGCCCGAAGTAAATATCAAACGTAAAATGTTCGCCTCGTTAACTTGTTCCGCAGAATCGCTATAATAGAGAAGGGAGGAGGGACGAAGAGACACGCGCATTCGGACGAAGTGTCAATTAAGAATTCTGCTAATTGATATAGAGCAAATCGATGCAATAGAAGAATAAAAAAGAATAGATATAGTTGTCTGTCCAGATTGTAAAGAAAAAACACACTCGTTAAACATATTATTCTTTAATATCCAATCTTATGCAGATAAATTGTTGGATGTTTCTGTCTCGACAAATTTTATTTACATCCAGACCTTTATAAATACAAATTACAATTAAAAAAATAATTAACTGTCTCAATTATTACTTTTGTATAGCGAATATTTATTCTGAGTATTGTTTAAACAATATTTGCATTTTATTAAAAGCAATTATATCTCGCTTGAAAAATATTGTAATATTTTTCAAATAATTACATTGTGATTTAGGACGCAATGCTTATTCATTTCGATTTAAAGTGTTAATATTTTAACATGTCACGTATAACTTATATACATTATTATATAAATAAAAAAAATTGATAACATTCTAATACATTTTCAAAGTATTAGCAACTTTACTATTTTGAAAATTACAATAATTAATAATTAATTATTATTATGTGTTAATAATAATAATTATCAATTGTTACTTAACATAATGGAAATATCGACCGTAATAAACAATAAAATTTCTGTAATTATATATATAATATTTAGCTACTTAGAGTCAGCCTGCAATTATACACGATTCGTTAACGAACAGAAGAATAACTGGATTTCTCATTTAAAATATCATTAAGTGCCTCAGCGACGCGTTATTACGAATAACAGTAATATTACTAACGTATCAGATCTAGCTATACCAAGAGATTACTTAGATTATTGGCAGGTGTGTATCTTAATGACCGGCGAAATTACAGCCGAAATTACCTTCCGTCCTGAGAAAACACGAGGAAACATAATGAAGAACCCGGCGTAACACAATTGGTATCGTCGAGATAGAATGTAAAGATATCCATTGCGATATCGTTTCCAAATTTCGGCATTGTTTTGATACGATACGCATGCGAAGCGGAGATTCTAAATTGAGATGGCAGGCGTGAAACTGCTATTCCGGGATACAAATTATTATTGTCCCACTAATCGCGTGAGATACGTAATTTAAGATACAATCAATATACAATGTAACATAAAAAATTAATTTTTCTCATTCTAATGGAAGTAATAGAAGAGAGAGTGTGTTAAAAATTCAAGTAATACATCTTTTTTATTGTTCTTAAACGCAGGCAAGAGAAGATATCGATTGTATTTATTTATGTATTTGCAACTTTTATCGATTTTATTCCCGGATCTTCTATCGTTTCTTCTTACATCGTCGATCCGCTTCGATGAATCGGACAGCCATTTCTTTTCTGCTTGTAAATCGATCGATTCGGCAGATCGTTTCAATTGCAATTGATCGCTTCTTCTCTTCGTCGAAGAGAACTTATTCTTTTTATTTGTCCACGTGATCGTTTCGCCTGTTCGACGGGTGTTTGTTTTCGTGTTCCGTCGGCTTTATTTTACTCATTCAGAAGGAGAAGATATTTATGACCGCACAAGTTTGCCAGGCATGATCGTAATTCACCAAGAACGATCGTGTTGGATTGTAATATCCGCAGATTAAAAAAGAAGTCTTAGTATGATTAAGTAAAAAATAATAGAAAGCTATCTATCAAAATTAATATCTTGAATAATAATGAAAAGAATATTTTATTTTAAACATGAATCATAAGAAATTTAAAAGTTTAACAAATTTTCAATTTTTAATCAAACGGTTAAATGTACAAACACACGTTACATTACAATCAAAAAAGTAATGAAATAATATTAGATTATTTAATTCATTCTGATAAGAATCATTTATTCTAATTATTAATTTTTAACCAATTGTAATTGAATCAAAATATGAATCCATTAGGATTTATATTAAATAACTTTAAATAACTTTAAATTTGATTAAAAATATCAAACAATTCAATTTTCTTTATGTTATGTCTGTAAATGTGAATTATTCTTATAAAATATGGTTTACAATTATATTACTATATTATATGTATCGTAATGTACGTTTGTAATCATTTAATTAAAAATTGACAATTAAAAATTAAACTCTTAAATTAATACCTTAATTAAAAATTAATATAATAGTAAAATAATAGTATTTGTTTTCTTTATATTAGTTACAGTTCTTAAAATTAATTAATATGTTTTAATTAATATAAATTGAAAAGGTCTTACATATCCAGCATCAATAACTGTGTTATAAATTTTGGAGAATTAAAATAGAGTTTTATGTTATCCTATAGCTATGTATACATTTCTCTTTTAATCGTACGTATATTAATTTATTTTTACGATACGACAATTAAGGAAATGTTAGACATTGCTGGAATAACTAAATTCGACATTACAGTCGTATAAAAATCTCTGAATTGACTGAACGGAATTAATTCACTGAATAGAATAAAAAATTCTTTTACAGGATTAAAGTAGACGCAAAATTATAGGATGTCGTGTAGTAGATTACACTAAAATTGAAAAAAAGTTAAAAACTTACTTAATTTTTTTCGATTTAGTATAAAGTCTATTACACTACTTCCTATAATTCTGCATCTACTTTAATTCTGTAAAAAGATTTTTTATTCTGTTCAGTAAATTCGGAGATTTTTATACGACTGTAATGTTGATAATTTGGTCATTCCGGCATTCTCTTGACTGGAACGATAGTTTTCTCTCCTATTAAAAGTTTCAATCTCTCGCAACCTGTCTCTCCACTAATCATCCACGACGAACACAGGTGTCACATCGCTGGTAGACAGTACACCGCGACGATTCATTTTATCGGGTCGCCGTGATCCTCGTCGCAACTTGACTGCGCGGCGATCTCTATCCTCGAAGGCGGCACTGAAAGTTCTTTGTCGCTGTTGTCATCGTCTTTCGTTACTACGGTATCACCATTAGTTCCGCGTCAGGAACACAGAATGAGGAGCGGGGCTATACGAGACCACACCAGAAACGATGACGAAGAACGGCGAGTAAGATCAACAAACCGCGCTCGCAATAACATTTTCCATGCGAAGCGTGAATGGAACAATCCCTATAACATTCCCTATAACTCACAGAAAAATATCATTCTGTTGCTAAAAATTAAAAGTGATTATTCAATTTACTTTCTTTCAACTAAGGGTTATCTTTAACAAAGAATATTTTTTTGATGATAATCTTAAGATATACTTATTACAAATTTTGGAAAAATTCATTATTACTTAAAATAAGAATTTATTTTTTTTTTTTTAAGAATATTGTAAAATTGATCGAAGAAGTGACGACAAGCAAATTGAATTTGTTTTAACTTAATATTCTTGATTGAAGTATTAAACTTACTAGGATTCAGAATATACATTTTGAATAAATTTAATATTTGTGATAAACTTATGATAGATTTGCGGATATATAAAACTTTTGAAATATTTGACACAAGTAATTATTATTTGCATACAGTATATATTTTTCTCTGTGTAACTATTATCTAGTAAAAGTTCGACTTCAAACAAAGAAATAATTCGCATAAGCTGATTTTTCACGTAAAGAAATTTTTTTATTTAATTCATAGCTATATAGATAGTTTCTTTATCAAAATTTTATGATAACAATATTGTGTCGAGATGGTAACGAGGTCGTGAGATTTATTATTGACATTTACGTGATAAGATATTATTATCCTTGCAGTGAACTAAATACATTTTATCAGGCAATAAATATACATACATCACACAATAACATTATGATGGTACAATTAATTCAAACCAAATATGTTACGGACTATCACGGTACCAAATCGAATTGCAGAACAAAGTGCATTACGTAAGGATAATTCAATCTCGCTCACGTCGTGAATCAGAGGAGCGAGAAGGAAAGGGCAGACCACAGGTACGGGACCCGAGTGATTGGAGACGATCATGACGCGATTCCGAGAATCCATTAGGAAACACGAGTTTAACACGCTCGTGGAGTTACGGCTTAAAGTTGCAAGTTCCGAAGGAAGGAGAGAGAAAGAGAGAAAGGATGCCAGAAATGCCGATCATTTGCCGGTGGCAAGACAAGGATTCTTGGCGACGGTGGCCTCCGGACTGAGTGTTTTCCGTAAATTTAGTTAAGATAGAGAGGCCTACCACGAAGTCATCCTACTACTTTTTTCTAATAACAGCCCCGTCCCTGATAAGAACGTCAGAGATGCTTAGATATTGTATACAATTTGCGTGTACTTGTAACGAAGTTGTTAACCTAAATATATATGGCAGTGTTTCATTCTTCATTTTAAGAAGTAAACAATTAATTCGAGAGTACTTACTACAGAATCCCAATTGTTTTCAATTTAACTGTTTACTTTTCAAGGTTAAAGGAAAATTTTTATTTAAGCCGTACTAAAATAATTAAAAAATTGATATAGATAGGCAAAAAATTCTTCAATTATGAACGTTTCGTAATGATGATGCAATATTTAAAATAGGAAATTACACATTGTAAAGAAAAAAAAAATTAGATTGATTTTTTTAAAGAAATTATATTAAAATATAAAATTAACATATTTTCATATCATTATGACACAAATATTTCAACTGAATTTATTTAATACCTTAAGCACTTTTTTTGAAATAATGATATTAAATTGTTATATCTAAAAGATTTTCTCAATTTACTTACTTGTAGATAAAAAAAGTAATGAAATTAGTACGTTTATAATGGTTTATATTATACATGCGTATATAAAATCTTAAATTAAATATTTTAGAAACTTTCTTGCTAGTCATCTGACCTAAACAGAGCGATTTCATTCATATTCAAATGTTACAGTTATCGCAATACGGAAATTTGTCATTTCGAAGCATTGCACGATATTTTGATTATTTATGCGTAATTAATGCTAAGATAATCCAAAACCAATAGTTTTAGTCAAAGAAGCTGCTTATCTGTTTACTGCTATTTAAATCAAATAACAACAGAGATATTTAAACAACAGAGAAATAAATCCTTTATCGAAGACAAGTTGCTTTAAATGATTCCATATGCATACGGACATATGTTATGTATACAGCTAGATAGCACATCAAAAAATGTTATGTTCAATGTTTTAGCAAGTTTAGTTTATGTCATGTTTTGACATTTTTGTGCATTACGTAAGTGATTTAATAAAAACAAAACACTTGCTTTTTAGGACAACCTGTCACTTCTAATAAATTTTTTTTATTATGTTTCAAAATGCGTAAAAATAATTATGTTGTATGACCAGAAATGGCTATACAAAAAAAACAAAAATTATCTTTATGACATTAATAATACTAATAATGCACACTAATAATGCGTTTAAATAATTGCATTGACTTCTAGCTATCCGATATGACAACACAGTTATTTAACTTTCTAATCTAAATATTGTAGTATTGACTATAAATTGCATTCATGAAATAATGCTATACTATCATGTTCTTATTTAAAATTTTTTACTGTACAAGTATTAAATTTTGCATGAACGATTTAGCACTCAGATAAAAATCTAGTTATCTACCATACGAAATTTAATTGACTGCACGGCATTTATAGAATAATATTAAAGTCATATTTGTAGAATGTTTTTATATCGACTGGTATGTCAGTTTAATTTATTACTTCTAGATAGTTTTACTTTATATGCTATCTGTATTTGGAAGTCTAACTATTATGTCAATATCATAAGTACTTATGATTATGCATTATATTTTAAGTGAATGCTATTTTTAAATATATAGCTTAAATATATAGCTTACTTAAATATATTATTGTTTAAATATGTAGATTGTACCAAAATAAGTTTCACTTAACGACACTAACAATATGTTAGGCATTGCATTCGTTCTTTTGACTTTTTCAATTCTTCCTACAACTGAATTAACTAATAATAAAACTCTTTGTTATTATTAATACACCATCTTTAAATGTAGTCTGTATTTTTATTTTTCAATGCATGCTCTATTAAAGTAAATAATTCTAAACCACGAAATGTTAATCGGATAACTTAGTATTCATATAAAACGGTGAGTCAAAAGCCATCAGAATTTGTACCTGTTCTTTATCTTTTCTTTTGTATTCGACTATTTATCAGATGGCACACATCAGCAATGAAGAGGCGTTTATAATTGAATTGTTAGAAGATCCATTTATAATATACAAGTGACGATAATCTACTACTTATAAGTCGTCATTACTCATAAATAGACAATAACAAGATCTCTTTTGTTCAAAAATTTCTTCCTAAGAATTTAAACAGATAACGAAATGATATGTTTTGTGTTCAAAACAATTTTTCTATCTTTTGTTATGTTCCTTTCCATAAAAAATATTTCAAAATTATGAGATTACTTTGCAAATTACGAATATTTAAATGGATACTTCGAAAGTTAAAGCGTAAATGGAAAATTATTGAAATGTTGCGATAAACAAACAGAATCAGGAAAAATATTCTTCTGAACTTAAAGACTGACAAGAAAGCGGAAAAGCAAGAAACTAAAAATCGCAGAATTTATTAACGCATTAGTCACGAACAGTCTGAAGTGATCTAAAAAAGTATAACATACTACTTCTCTCATTGCAATGGAAAATTACTTCCATGGCAAAAGGAACGCATGTGATAATACCCACTGTTAAAATCCGTTCGAATAAAGAATAGAATAATTCTAACGCGTATATTTTTTACGAAGAAATGAAAACAGATGTTAATGTATTCCTATTTTGTTAACAAAATGTACATATTATATTGCATTGGAACATTTGCGTTGCCGATCTAATTCCGATACATAATCTTACATTTAAGCAAGATATTTAAAACAAATTACTAAAAGTAAATTAGGTTTAAAACCTTAAATCTTACGTGAAAAACTTTTATTTAATAATAAATGATTTATTATTATAAAATGTACAGATCAATTTTATAAGAAAAATTTATAAAACATTTTATAAAATAAAATATAAATCATATCATAGGAAATCAAATAAAAAATAATATAGGAACAGTAAAATTATTATCTCTCGGTTATTTGTTAACAATTCTCATTAATAATCCTGTTCATTTCGTTAACAAAATGACTTGACGTTCTGATTGGGTAAATAAGGTGCATTTTTAAAACGAAATTCGAGTTTTTCTCCAGCGATGTGGATAAAACAATTAAGACAATGGTTAACTGTTAATGTAAACATTGACAAAGCAGTATTTCGCGTAAACTTAGAATAGCGCAAACGGAGGCGATTGTCGATTGCAGATAGCAATTACTGCGAGCAAACGGACGCAATTAATCACTTCATGTTAATCATACAACTTAAAAACTACGTGTTTTCGAGTTTTAATTCTACGATATAAACCGAGCGAATCGTGAATTGCAGCACTGTTATAAGAAATTACTGCTGTAAGAAATAATTTACCTTGATTTAATTTTCAGTATGTAAATATTACGACCTCCATATCTTGAAACTATTCTGTCAGAATTGAAATATGAATTCAGAATACTTTAATAAGTAATAAACTGAAGATATATTTATATATACTTCGAGTCGTGATATTTTAAGATGTAAAAAATTGGAAAACAATTATTTCAGATGTAAAAAAACTTATGCTTGCATAATAATAAAAGTATAAAATAAATACGTTGACTGTTCAACAATCATTCAGGACTGATTTTTTATTTGCCATACCGCCATATCATGTATACAATACAACATCTTATCTAATTCCACTATGGTGTAGATTATGCGGTATAAATACCACATATGTAATGTTAACCGCATCCATGCTTTTATATAGAATACATAAGACACTCACATCTAAATATAAATATATCTGCAGCATTTAATCGTGCAATTTTTAATGCTTACGCAATAATTGAAATAAATAGACAATATTAAGTAAAAGTGAAAATTGGAATAAATATCTTGTATGAGAATTACACGAAATTAGAATAAATAAGATTATCCTGATACAAAATCCAATTTACTATTTCTACGTCTTATATCTACAAATTAATATTTTTTGATCACTAACGAATGATGCCAGAAAGTGAAAAATAATTCGTTCGCACTTCCATTTGCTTTAGGGGGAAAAAAAAACAATGGGTGGTCTTGATTTAGCCTCATTTCGGGGGATGCCCAATCGCACTTGATGAGTGCCATACCACGAGACCCCCGTGTTAAGATTCTTAATGACGATATCGGCCAATATGGTTATGTCCTGCCGGGTCGCCGAACTCGGCCTTAATGGATTCCCCGAACTTGGTTCGCATGATTAATTTCGCATCGATGGCGCGAGGACGAAATGGAGAAACAACACCGCGGTTGCTCGTCCGATTTGGATTTCCGAGGCACTCATCGGATGCACTTATCGTAATGTCTCGGCGCGGTGTCGCCTTGTTAATAATGAATATCTCTTCAATATCCTTCGCGACCTTGATGGTCGACTAGTCGTTTCTTATCTCGGTGTTCTGGGTGATCTCGACGACGCGCGATTCTTCCACGAATTCTGAGTCAAGGATGCCACACTCGCAGAATTTAAAGAAAATCTCTCTTTTGTGTAAAAAAGATTCTTTCAAAAATTGCACAGTCAATGTTTAAAATTAATAGTATCTATGGTAATTTTAAATTATTTTGTTAATATTGCTTATTAAATTCTAAGATTTACAAAAGATTCCTTTAATTAAAGCTTTAAATTTGAATCTTTCCTTAATATCTTGTAATGATAGTGCAGTCATCTAATAATCTTAAGCGCCGAATGAAACAGAATTTGATAGACAACATATATCTAATTTTTTACGTGACGAGAGAAATATATTTATCGATCATTTTTATAGACATTTGATAATCGATTACGATAAATTTTCTCTCTGCAAAGTGTGTTTCAGATGAGAGCGGCAAATGAGGATAAATATCGAAATGAAAAAGCGCGAATTAGCAACAAAAAAGAGAGGGGAGAAGGGAAACAGAGAGAGAGAGAGAGAGAGAGAGAGAGAGAGAGAGAGAGAGAGAGAGAGAGAGAGAGAGCACTGGACGAGAGGG
>NW_011626806.1:2678106-2719519 GCF_000204515.1 Acromyrmex echinatior | reverse complement strand
ATTCGATTAATTGGCGGTAGACAATTCATTGGCCGTACTTATAATCATAAATTGATATTTTACATCGGTAAGGTGATGCGACTTTTGTTACGGTTTTCAGAAATACGAACAAGAAAAATTAATAGCGTATATATACGAGATTAAAAAGAAATTATTATATTTGATAATCTCTCATAAAAATTCAATCAACATTAAAGATATTTAATCAATAAAATAAATAAATAAATTTCAAAATAATCTATATATCCTTCTTTGCACGTAATAAAATATTAAAATAGCTAAACAAGTTTTTATCAACATATGTGTGTGTTTAATCAAAATTAATAACGTGATATATACATTATTTTAATTATATTAAGCCTATATGATATATATATATAAAATTTTTAAAATCAGACTTGATATATATATATATATATATATATCAAGTCTGATTTTAAAAATTTTATATATATATATCATATAGGCTTAATATAATTAAAATAATGTATATATCACGTTATTAATTTTGATTAAACACACACATATGTTGATAAAAACTTGTTTAGCTATTTTAATATTTTATTACGTGCAAAGAAGGATATATAGATTATTTTGAAATTTATTTATTTATTTTATTGATTAAATATCTTTAATGTTGATTGAATTTTTATGAGAGATTATCAAATATAATAATTTCTTTTTAATCTCGTATATATACGCTATTAATTTTTCTTGTTCGTATTTCTGAAAACCGTAACAAAAGTCGCATCACCTTACCGATGTAAAATATCAATTTATGATTATAAGTACGGCCAATGAATTGTCTACAGTCAATTAATCGAATATTCGCAAAATTCTCATTTCCATTGTAAGATTTAATTGAAAATACCAATCGATTTTGAGATAACCTTTTAGTACAATATAAAGACTTGTAACTTAATTTGTGACTTGGTCAGATTTTTTTTGTCAATAGAATAATTAATGTATTTTGTATGTGTTTCACTATACGTGAAACTTCTCTCATGAGTAAGAAATGTAAACGTCATTCCTGCGATCAATAAAAGTGAAAGAAATGTACATTGAAACAGCTGATTAAAATCTTGATTCCTTGCACTTCAGCAAAACTTTCTTACTTCAATGATTTCATGTACCTATTGTTTGAAAATAAACGTCATGCCAATGATTTTCCAAGTTTTTAAAAGGATAAAATTTACTTATACAGAAAATAATTTTTAATGAATCTTTTGTTTTTATTTACGTCTTAATATCTCGTCTGTTTTTGGCAATAAAAGGACATTACAATGATAAAAACTATGATAACAATCATGATAGAATTTTTCGAGATTAATAGAAACACGAGATTAATAGAAGCTAATGAAACGAGGTAAAAATTTAGTGTAGTTAATAAATGTAGCTACACTACAAATAAAAATCAAGGAATCTGAAGTATCAATTTTAATCAAATAGATGTATCTTTTAAGAACGACATATTCTCTTTTACACGCGAACAAGTTGATTTCGAAAGTCCCTTTCGTGAGTGTTGGACGAAATAAGATATACTGACGCGTCTCGTTAGACGTTCGTTCATTATCAATTCTCTTCGCATTAGCATAAGTCCAACGAATGACCGCAGCGCATTTATCTGAAACGGGAAGAATTTATTCGCGATTTCGATTATAACAAATTATTCGCAAAATTAAGATAACGCGTTTTCCTTTGCCATTTATCGTTTTGCCTATCTCCAGCAGAGTTTCGCAAATAAATAGTGCCATTTGTAAAAATCCATTTGTAAAAATCAATTTCGTTTTTCGTAACGGTAAAGTCAACGTGCGTTATCGCTCCGTCGTCACGTTGCCTGCAAGGTGATGAAACTGTACTGCCTTTATTAAAAGAATGTAAAAAAGAATAACGGCTGCTCGTCATCGTGTCTAATTGTCTGCGGTAATGACTAGGTGCAGCGACCGGCGTAGTGCACTAAAACCTATCCGTCCGTTAAATGGAACTGTGTAAAACGGCAACAAAACGGGATGAAAAGTTATTTCTGGTCGATGGCAGCCCAATTCCATGACGAATTTCCTCCACTCAAAAATGTGTCTCAAAAGAGTGCCATTGTGTCTTTGTAGCGTTAAAATGTGTGACTAATCTTACATAATAGACCTTCTGGTCACTTTATTGTATTTTTTTTATCAGAGATACCTGAAAGATAATACAGATAATTGTGCATAATGCACAATATCTAAAATAAAAAATAAATGTTCTTATGTTAACACTTTCTGTTATGTGTGAGAAAAAATTAACTAGTCAAAGAAGTCGTTTCAATTAAACGTTCGATAAAAATATTTTATACACGAGTAATTCCATAAACACTTGTGAACTCTTGAAAAATTTAAATATAAAATAAATAAAGATACATGTACAAGTAGCTTTATAATGTAATCTTAAATGTTTATCTGAAAAATCATTATCAAATCGATAATCAATTTAATTGTGATATTATCATTTCAGCTTCAGTTTATTGCGTTTCAAGTCCAACAGTAAGCATATAATTAAAAGATGTAGAAAAAATTTAGAATTTATATATAAAAATATTACTATGTAGATACGAAGATCCAGCCTGGACCATACTGGTCCTTTTCTTATTTATTTGATTTATCTAAAAGAATTCCGAGCGATTTGAAGAAATCCTAAATAGCTGCGTTCAGAAGGTAAAATTGCTTGGTGATTCTTTATTATTACGATCTAGCAAAGAACTAAAAAGACAAGAATCAAATCCTATTAAAGAATCACTGAGCAACTTTGTCTTCTTAATGCAGAGATACTATTATACTTTATAGCAATTATTTTTATTATGTTTTATATAGATATGATGTTGCTCGGTATATAAGTCTGATTATTGTATGTTTTCTTAATGCGCGACTGGCACGAACGTGCGTAGTAACGCAAAAATGTCGATGAAGTATGCGATAACCAGCAGAAATAATTCCATCGAGTGAATAAATTTAATCGTACCGTCGCTCGTAATTAAGAATATTATTATAAAAGTTTGCTGCACGCGAACCATTGCAAAAAAACGATGCATTTGTACTAATTAATCACGTCTTCATCCAAGAACACGTTTTAATTTGACGTTATGCCGTGCAATTTTGTGCACTCGTGAAAGTTACGCTCGAAAATCTGATCACAATTTTTTTTTGACGATCGTCGCAATCAATAATTATATACGCATTTTTCTCGTGCCACCCACGTGGCTAATTTAATCGGTTGCATAATGGACATTTTAATAAAGTTAAACGGTTTTTGAATTTATGTAGATATAATTAAAGCTGATTGTATGCGAATGTTGTGATAACGATTATTGTTTCCTATCATGTAACAAGCAATTTTATCTCGGAATATTTACTCCTCTTAACTCTATATTAGTATAGAACGGTTAACCGGTGGAGTATTTAAGACAGTATCTAAAATAATATCTAAAACACATTCGTGTAACGTTAATTATTCTTCAAGTAATGATTGCGAGTGCATTTTTTTGAACTTCCACATTGAAATGTTAGCATTCGCGTAGATTAATAATCCTCTCGTACACACCGCTATCGGCGGACAACGGCGCGCAATATCTTTTCTCTCCCTTCGTAAAATATCATTTTAGAACTCGCGCCGGTAATTTGTTTCTTTCAACAAACGCTTTCCCCGATTTCGCGTAGTCTGGCACGCGAAGATATACAGTACGCGCCGCACATACACACGCACAAGGATTCGTAAACGTTCACGGTCGCGCGTATACGTGCGCGTGCATCCGCGCGAGCTGTCTCGGAACGGCGGTATAATTCAATTCCAGGTGGAACTACCTGCCTGACTAGGTACAGCCGTTGCGGCTCGAACAAGTGGAGGCAAATGAGATCCAGTTAAATTTGAGTTTAGTAAGTTAGCGCAAAGTTGGCGCAACTCCGTGGCTCGTCACGCGGAGCACCGAGCACCGGCCTGATAGCGTACACGCGGTGTAATTGCAATTAGCATATATCACAGTGGCGTACTCAGTTTCACGAACTTGCCGGCACGCAATCTCACTGGCGTAGCCAACCTCGAATGTTGAAACAGTCGGCTTTTGCGCGATCGTCTCTTTCAGCGTTTGAGATTTATGAAAAGGATATCTCTGATTATTTGCTTTGCAACCTTTTATTCCAGAAATTATAATTTTTTTTTTCTTTTTTACGGATAAGTGTATAAGAAAGTTTAGTGAAATAGTATTATATAAAAGTGAAATAATATTTCAGAAGTGAAATATCATTCTTAAAAAGTGAATATTCTATACCATTCTTGAAGTGTGTCAGAATTTTCATTCTTTTGGAGTAAAAATTCACTTCAAAGAAAAAATTTAGAGAGCATGAAAAAATTTGTAGTAAATTATACAAAAAGTGAGTATTCGATTTATGAAAGAGAAAAATACTATTGCTTGTTTAAGTTATGTTGATGCGTTTAAGCTATATTTTAATTAAAAGAATGAGATAACAAAGCTAAATTTAAAAAAGACATCATTTTCTTTTTTTTTTTGTACTGCTTTTAATATCATTATCCTACTTTAAGATAGCTTGCATATAAATAGATTCCGAACTCTTCGTATGGGAGTAATTATAAGCATCTTAAGCCGAGTGTGCAATCTCGTTTCGGGATAAGCACAAGTATCGACTCGAGAATGCTCCGGAATTGCGTGGACGCAATAAAATCTCGATGCTGTTATTACATTGTAAAAAAACAAATCCTTACGCGCGTCAGCGCGTACCGTATGTTGCGCGAATTCGAGGGACGCAAGTGCGATTTCGCAATGCAGATCGTGGTCCATCCCGGTCCGAGGAGAGACGTAAAAATGGCGCACTAACGAAGTAATTACGGTGAGAGCCGTGGCGAATTGGCCGGGCACTCTAACGACGGGCAATTTGTTGGCAGGAGGAAAACGTTTCCGTGGAAGTTTTAATGAAATGTTTTAATCAGACCCGGTCCGATAATATAAACGCAACGTAATCGTAATTAGCACGCATCGCGCGGTCTTATCGGCGAACGCACTGGCGTAAGCGCTAACAATTCGCTCGCGATTTTTGCGCGAAACCTGTTCATTCGATCGCGATCGAACTCGCGCGATGCCATTGTAGCTTAAGAACAGAAAACACCGCCTTCGGGAATGACAGGAGACACTCCTGCAATTGGAATTCTCCGCAAATACTTTATCTAGCATTTTTGTATCATCGAAAATCATTTCGTACGTTTACATCATCTTATCAATACGTATTGAATATAAATTAAGAACATCGGATAAATTAACACAGGTAAAATAATCTGTATTAAATCGTGATTTTATGCTGTTATGAAAGTGCAATTTAAATTTTAAGCGACTATCGTAAACATAATTGTTTTGAATTATTAAATTGTAGTTCTATTTTTGTAATATATTATCTTTACATTTTCTATTTAATGAACTGAATACTTTTTGTAAGCCGTTATGTCACTATCTATTTTCTCGCTATCTAATTTCAAGCGACTATCGTAAACATGATTATTTTAAATTATTAAAGTGTAGTTCTATTTCTGTTGATATATTATCTGTACATTTTCTCTGTCAATGAATTAAATACCTTTTGTATCATTTATCTCGTTATCAAGTGGATAACAATAATTAAATAACTTACGTTATAATATAAATAAAAATGATTATGTAAAAAAATATTCCATAAAAAATAATAAATTGCTTCTCTTTATGAAATAATTACAAAAAAGTTTTTTAACTTGATACTCTCTAGTGATAATAAATTTTAATTGGTTTTGATCCAATGTCAAGACGAATTCCTTTTATGTCTTGGGATTACAACGTCAAATCTG
Source organism: Acromyrmex echinatior (assembly GCF_000204515.1). Next base: position 2,713,666 of record NW_011626806.1, on the reverse strand, counting down.
TTAATCTGATAGTGATTTTTTTCTTGGACATGGAAGTTTGATATTTTGAAATTGTATTACTGAGGATGGTTCCAAAGTGAACTGGAACGTGTTATTTTTTGGAATAAAGATTTAAGATTGCGTATTAACTACCACGCTGACTCTCATTCCCTGATTTTTTTTTGAATTTTTGTTGTTGTTGTTGAATTTGGGAGAATTCGTAAGAAGATTACATTATTATTATTTGTAATATAAAAGTCTATGATTACAAAAAAATACACATAATTTATCTTGTCTAAAATTCTGAATTAATTTCCGCTTAAATACCAAAATATTTTAGTATAATAAACGAAATGTGATAAATGATGGTTTTAATAAGAAAATTTCCAAAATTGACATCAATGGAGTGAAGAACAAATAAAGAAATATTACTTTCTTATTTAACCGTTGTATAATCTGAATTATCAAACAGTTATCTTCTAAACCTATAACGAAATTTGTAACCAAGAAATTCCATGAACTTCACGCGTATGACTATGCATTTTCATACCCAGAGCATGCGTTTCGCTCTAGTACCTTCAACAATCTAATAAGTGTCAAGCTACGGCTGTATATCGCCGGTGCTTTGTCTAGAGAGTTCTTTATGTGGTTGCAATACAATTTCGTCTACAAAGTAGTTCAGTTGTTTATAGAACACGTTGTTAACGATTAACGGTTTATTGACTTATTATTTAGTTTTTACTTCACTTTTTAACACTATTCGTTCACAAATATCTTACTTCTATACTACATATATGCATTATTTGTGTCTTTTCTTTAAATGTTTATAATTTAAAACGATAATTAAATTTTTATATTCATTGTGCGGGTGTATCTGATAGCAGAATAAAAATGTTAATAAATTAATATCATTAAAAAGGATATTCAAATTAATGTTCTAATTTATATAGTTAATCTTATAAAATATAATAATACTTATTCTATTTCAAAAATTTTTTCAGATAATATTAGAATATACAAAGGGAATTTGCAGTATTTAAATATATAGTGTTTCAAAGTATTCTTTAATTCAATCATGCTCACTTTCTTAAGAATAAAGGTGCATTTGATATGCCAAGGTTAGGTTAACACGATATTGCATTTCACGCTTTCCCGATTCTCGTTGATCCGTAAATATTACAACTTATGCGTCCATTGAGAGATCTGACTATTATTGCAAGCGGGGAAAATTAGTCGCCGTGACTAATTCGTAATAACGAGCCGCGAAACTTGAAGCTTGCCAATTTAATCGAACGGTTGAAGCGCAACGTGAATTGCACGAGCTTTTTCCAGAAAATATCGAAATTACGAGCAAGAAACGATCATTGGTTATCGTACAAATTATAACAGATAAATATGATAAACGATTCGTAATACAAAATACTTAAGAGCATAATAAAACGTTAAAATTACAATAAAACAATAATTTATATACTTTTTATTAAACAATACTTTATAACAGAAATATACTCAAACGAAATATGTAAAATTATATTATTTTTCTATTAATATAAAATAATATGCAATAGTGAATGCATGAAAATAATACAAAATAATCAGGAAATAAATTTTCCATGTTTAAAAGAGAGAAAAAAAGGATATAATTATTATAGCAACTGATACTGTAGAGATCGGCGTCCGATTAAAACTTTCAAATGTACTGTCATCGTTCTACTTCACAGTTCTAATTTCGAGCTGCGTGAATTAATTTACAGCGATGTGCCTCTATTAAAATTATCGTCGTCTGGTTTCCCGATATGCGAGATAAAACGTCTAGTTTGCATTTAACGATTGGTGATAGCAGCCGATCCTTAAAAAAGATCTATTCGCCGCGTAGTAAAATTATCCTTGCGATCAATTTATAACGGCGCGATTTGATTAGAGCAAAATCTCACGAGACACCGCAAAATTTGCTCGAGACGTCGTAAACGTCGACGTTTACGAGTTCGGTAATATCCTTCGCGGACATGTTCGAAATCGCTTTTCTAGCTTATGGAGCTAGTATTTTCTTTTGAGTCAACAATATAATGCAAACATGGTAATTAAATATTACGAATTAAGAGAGATAAAATTTGTAAAATTCATATATTCTAATAAAACTTTGTATTTGGTATGTCATTTTCGCATTCGGCGAAAATGACATACCAAATACAAAGTTTTATTAGAATTTTTAAAATAGTTCTTTGATAAATATAAATGAAATTGTTAATTATTAACTATATGTACAGAGAAAAAAATGATTTCGTTGAAAATTTAGCTAGATACAAAAAATACCTTGTTTTGCTATCAATATAATTATACACTCAAACTGATTGCTAGAATATCAAAATATTTTGCAGCATTGCTCGAGCTACGTAATTATTTTGATGATTTAAAAATTATTTTTAGATCTACAACTAATTTTTAGATATTTCAGTAAAATTGTTTTTTCCGTGTAAATTCTTTAAAAGTGAATGAATATTTTACTTACAATTAGATAAGAATTTTACCCGTAATATTTCATTTCCATCACTTAAATGTTTCTTAATTTAGTATTTATTTAAGTCTATTTTTTATGTTATTATATTTATCATTTCCTTTTCATTTATGTATAAATCTTGCATCGCCCTATCTTTCCATTTCTAATTGACAACTTATGAATTATGAGGCTCGTTTGGTTGATGATCAGCAACGCGTTGAGCATGATACCGAGCTAATTACTCAAATCTATATTGCGAATATCCTGAATGTCGAATATCGCAAAAAAAAAAGAAGCACGATAAGCGATTTACGTTTTCGCTGTATCAGCCGCAAGCGTGGAGGACCGTCTTATCGCAAACGGTAATACTATGTATGCTAAACCGGCGCGGCACCGCCATGTTCGACGGCCGGCAATTACAATTAACAGCAAAACGGGGATGTCGTAAAATGCAATTAAACATTATTACCTCTCGTCTAATGGTCGTCGCGGCCGTGAGCGCACGCACACATAAATACACGGAAATAATGCGCGGACGCGATGCGAGCACGACGCATTGCATGCTTACTTTGTTAGTATCACTCGACGTTGCGCAGTCAATAAAATCGTCAATGTGCGATGCCGTAATTGCGGCATCCGCATATATCCCGAGGCGTAAATTATGATTTTTAGTTCGCGACGCGCGCGGTCAAGCATACGCACTTGACGTGCAGGTTCTTTAATTAAAGACTAAGAATTTACGGCAAAGAGAAAGCGAAAGAGAGAGAGAGAGAGAGAGAGAGAGAGAGAGAGAGAGAAACAATTTCTTTTCGTTACAAATGAAGCGAACACGGGCGGCATCACGATTGGCGATGAATACAAATTTAACTATCGGTATTATTACTGCGCGATACGCGATTCGCCGTCCTAGCAGTAAAACCAAATGTTTGTATTTCATTAAATATCGTTTTATATCCACTTACAACCACAAACTCTACGTAATTCCGCAAAAATGGATTTTAATTAAAAGACATTCAAGACATTCAATTGTTAGAAGTTATGCCGCCTACATCTTTATAGGTATTGTATAGCAATTTTATTTCATCGGCTGTAATCGCTCTGTGCCTGTCTTCTTTTTTTTTCTTTTTTTTTTTTCTTACGTCCCGACTTGCCTCAAGAGAGAGGTCAGATTCTGAGATTATACCGCATTTCCGTGGACCACTCTGCGAAACATGCTCCGTAAAACGGCGCGTCCGTGTTTTACGATATTCTCTGTATAATACGAATTCGACGCGGATCGATCGGACATTATTGAGTTCACATGGCTTTCATTCGGTTATATCGTTACTGAAGCGTTTCGGCGATCGGCTTAAAAATAGAGACGTTAACAAAATGAGACGCGTTGGCAGCTCGACGATAGTTTTTGCCGGGTCCGCGAGCGCCACAATGGCGTTCACGAAGGAACGCTTGGAGGACAATGGTCAGTTGATGGTTTTCGTGACCTAGCCCGTCTCCTCTCACCTCCCCGTTCCGTGCACCATCGAAACGAGATATCGGAGACGCCTATCAAGCTATTACGCGTTGAAGAATTAACGCCATTAGTGACTCGACTTTTCTCGGTGGCCCAATCTTTTTTCGAACCGGCTACTCCGTCGCAGAACGAGTCAGATTTCTCGACTCACGAATATATATTATGGCCGTTGTAAAGTGGATAAAGTCGTTTATGTAATTTTTTCCGTCGAAAAGTTTCCCCCTTGCCACGCAAAAAATTAATAATTTTCAATACAATGCTCGCACGTGAGCGGTAACCTAATTCAAAGAAATATAAAAATACAGAAAGTAAAATTGCAGAAGATAAATGATCCTAAATACATATTTTCAAGTTTGACAACGAAGTTACTGTCACACGTTATTGCGCGTATTCATCGTTATTTTTCAAAGTTGTATCAAATACAATCGCTCGTGTTAAAATCACCCTTTTCGTACTGCTTGTAATAAACTGAATAAAGTATTGCCCTGAGTTTCCCCCTCGGTTAGTAGACGCGATAAAAGTTATCGTTGGTTTACAAGGCGCGCGGTTACATTATAATGCACGAAAAAAGGCAATCAACGGTTGTCTCGTTATTGGATTATGATTATTATCCGCTTAGACAAGCAATCAAGAATAAATCTACAGATATAAAAAGCTACGATCGATTGTGCGATATTGCGATCCAGTTGGTGATTATTAAATTGAGATTGAAGCAAAATAATATACGATTTTAAACATAAATGTAAATTATAAACATTAAAGAGAAAATATGGTTAATTATAAAGTTGAGATAGCGATACATAAACTGCGTTTCTCATGAAATTTAACGTAAAAAAATTATAACGATAATAAATGAAATAATGTAAACAAGAAATTTGAACTTTTTCCCGAAGAAAATAAAAATCACTGTATCTTTCCGTACCTCAAATTTCTTTCTTCTTCTATCTTTTCTTTTGTTTGCTTTTCTAACGGTTGTACTTAAAATTCTTAAATGTTCCTTTCTCAATCTTTAAAACTAAATTATCTCGTAAATTAGGTTTAAAAGTTAAATTTTTAAAGAACTTCGATATCGTCGCATGCACGTAAAAATTATATTGTCTATTTCTCCGATAACTTTGTGTCCCACTCGACCTTTACATTCTATTTGGAGGATTGGCAATTTCCGGTACCGCTTTTGTTCTAATGCCGTGTCCAGCGAACGAGACGAAAAAACGACACGCGCTTCTTTCACTCCCTCTGCATTTCCTCTCCCTTCGCACTGCGAGAGAAGTTGCACGGCAGTCGGGAAGAGAAGGAGACGCTGAAAAGGCAAGAGATGCTGAACAGTGCTCATTGGACGGTTGCATCTTATGCGTTGGTCCGGCCCCTCCTGTAATTGGTCGCCACTCAATTGCCGCTCATTAGGTAACTGCCTGTTTTTTGCGCCAACTTTGCGACTACGGTCTCGGAGAGCGATGCGGAGAGATGAAAAAAAAATAAAAGCTCGCTATCCCCGCTTCTCGCGTCCTCTTCCTGCGCCTTTACGTCGGTACGTAATAGAACACCCTGACGCAAAGTACAATGGGCAAATCGCTATGTGGCGACTATTAACCAAAAATGAATTTCTACCAAAAATGAAGTTTAATTTTAATCTCGGTTCAACTAATTCTTCATCTTTTTTTGTAGTTCTAAAAATTAGAAAAAGATAAAGAGTAAGTTGAACCGAAATTGAAGTTAATCATTGCCTGATAAAAATAGGTATATGTCGTATAATAAAATAAAACGAGAGAAATATTATACGAAAGTAAAAACATTTAAGGAAAATGAATTGTTTCAAAACTAGACAGATGATAATGGCATTATATACACGCAGTGTTTAGTTCGTTAAATTGTCGTTAAGCGAAAGAGTAATTTTTGTCATAGAGAAAGTACAATTTACTTTTTGTAAAGGGAACGTTCCGTTTGATTCAGCATTGATACTTTCTAAATACATAAAGCCTTGAGACTCGAATGATATGAAAATAATTGCAAGATGGTATTTTTATAATAAAATACGTTCATTTATGTTTGATCGACAATATAATGTCAAAACAACAATATAATGTTTTTCAGACCCTCGAATGTAAGACCAGAACCGATTTTCTCGTCTCTCCTCGACACTCTTCAATGAGTCCGCACTCACACCGAGGAACATTAGATTAGTGGCGGATGACAGGTTGGCTGTTCTTTGTCTACGTTGGGTAGACTAACTCCGGCCTTCTTTTTATATCGTAAAATTAGTTGGCCGCGGTTTCCGGTCCCGGTTTCTTCGTCGTGCGTCCTCAACCATCATTAGCCAGCCAGGGGACCAAATTTGCGACCTTGCCAGAACGCCTCCGCAATCTTGGACCTGCGAACAGTCTCGTAAATCATTCGCTATGTATACCGAGCAAAATGTTTGTTCTATATTACTGTCGAAGTGTTTAATGTTTAAGTTTGAAATTGATGATTGATATTATCTCACTGGATGTCCCGATAAAAATTTCGGAATATTAGTTTGGAACAAGAGATAATTAATATAGTCAGTAAAAAAAAATTAAGTGCGGAGGAAAAGTTATACGATATAAGAATTTAAATTTTCTAATTTAAAAGAAATTATAAAAAAAATAATAATAATTTAAATGTCATTTAAAGAATTTAAAAAAAAATTTTGTCTACAAAAATGAAATGATCAGAAGAGATTCATATTTGTAGGAAAGTTTGTAAAATTATATATATGTTAGAAAGAGAAAATACTATTTTTTTTATAAGAATATTAGTTTCTAGCAATTTATTCTTGTGTACAATTTCCCGTATACTAACTTATGATATGTTAGCTAGAAAGAGAAGATATTACTTTTCATTAGATTATTTTAGTTTCTGATTTATTCTAATATACAATTTACTATAATACAAAAGTTTCTTATTACTGCATAAGACAAGTAATGTGATGGTATGGCTAACAGCGAAACGAATGTTCAAACGGTATGTGCAACAACTTAAAATGAATAAACAAACACGTAAATCCATCCGCGAATTTGCATAAATGCATATGCATCTAAAACGCATTTGAATAAATATATCACGTCGTATTTTATATTTTACAGATCACCCTCTTATGTTCTCCGTCAACGGAGGAGAGTACATTATCATATTTAAACGGTTATTTGGCGCCTCAAGAGTTTCGCACACGTTTGCGAAAGTTCGAAACCTGTTTTGAGAAATTTGTTATTATATGCGCGCAGATCGAACGACGTACGGGATGTATGCAGGAATCGATATCCCGTGTAACTTCAAATTATGTGTTTATACGTTAGCGGTTTCCTGAGTATACGGAGTATCGGGATATAGCGGCGGATTATAAATGTTGCTTGACCCAACGGGACTTGGAATGCACAGACTGATGCATGAATAAGATTCCATGAAATACAATAATACTGAATAATATTGATTTAGTAAGAGAAATAAGCACAATAATAATTTTAGGGCTGATAATAGATATCTTAGATTGATAATAAATTATCAAATAATATAATAATAATATAATTAAATCAGTAATAAAATAATAATATTAATAATAACTTTCAAATTTATAATCAAGTGTTCGTGAAAAATTGATATTTTAAAAATATTGTCCATATAAAGTATATTTTTGCAGATGTTTCCTTTTTTTATCAACGTGTTACTGTTCCATTCACATCCTTTTGTATGATATAATACGAAACATTTCACATATCTTTTTTTTTTCTCTAATTTGGGCTTTATCTTCTTTTATATTATATTTTAATTCTTGTACCGCTCAATTTTATTCTGCATCTTTATGTAGCCTTTGTGAGTTAAAAGTCTACATTCTCAGCCTAAATGATATTACAAATATATGTCATGTTTTACCTTTAATCACCTCAATATCTCATGTTAAAGACAGAAACGAAGAAGCCTTATCATGGACAAATGCTTATAGATTACGACGAGAGTCTCGTTAATAATCACAGTACCACTTAGAAACCGTTCATATCCGTTGAATTCCGTGAACATTTACAAGGTAATGCAGTCGACCATAATGACGGTGTTTCACTGATGAAACGTATCGGAGCTTACGAAGAGGTTTGCATGTGACGAATTTATCGCCTTTATTATCATCTACTTTACGCTGCACTGAACAGGGAGTTTTCGTTGACACGAGTGAATTAATCGTCAGCAAAGCTCGTTAACGTGCGTGCTTTTCTCGCGAGTGTCACCGTTCACCAATGAGCTCGTAACAGACCTTAACGCAATCTTGATTGGTCGTAAACGATCATTATTGCAGATGAAATTACGCGTCAGCCGCCTGGCAACGTAACATTGAGTATTTATTGTCGGCGCAAAATCAACCGAAGTGTCTTTACGATCCTAAAATTTATTCAGTAATGTTTTATCAGAAGTTTCGCACCAAATGTTCTCTAATCGCATAAATCATCGGCTGTATACTATTTTGTTCAGTTTGTTTATGCGGTTATCATTTTCTTGTTTTCTCTTCTTTCATAAATTGTTTTTCATTTATACCAAAACTCGAATAATTCTCATTTGTGACATTATAACCCAATTACATAAATTTCCTTCTCATTCTAATAAGAGATTCAACTAAATTTTTATCAACAATCTGTACATACAAGCTCAAAACCGTGTGCTTTACTGCGTCTTGTTAACATTAAAAGTGAAGTTACAAACCTGTGCTGTTATGCGATAACTTTATCACTAAAGTAAGCAAATATAAAATATCTACTCACGTAACTTAAACTCAGGTATCATTCGCATAAAAATGGAAAGCAATTTTTACTTTAAGAAACAAAAAGTGGTCCCCCCAGATAAGCATCATGTCACCTGATACAAGATACAAGATTTTGAACTATTGTTATTTTTGGGTATGCGCTAAAAATGACCAACGGACGGATAAAAAATAATTTAAATAGTTAAAAAAGTCATTATAGAGATTAAATAAGAATACTACATCCCAGGAATCGTTATCGAGTATTTTTATACCTCAGTGACGGAAAAATGTGAATGTTGTAAAATATTATGCGGCACGTGCACGCGTTCTTTCTCTTTGCGCGAAACAGTACTTTTAATTTTGTATAATTATTGTTTAACATATTTTTTTAATAACTAATTTACGAATCTTTAGATAGGCAATTACATCAAAAACCTGTAATAAAAAAAAATGAATTAAAAGCTTTATTTAAGTTATTTAACATGAATATTCCGTTTAACATTTTTACAACAATTTTGTTGCTTTTTTAAGAAAATTATTATAAGATAAAATCCATGTATCCTTAATATTCTCGAATAAATACAAAAACAATCATTAACACGTAATAGTTATTAATAATAGTGACTTTAATAAGACTATATAAAAAAAACATATCAAGTGATCGTTTACATGTAAAAAAAATAAGGTGATTACTCCAAGGTTAAAAAGATGAAGATATTTTTTGCTGAAAGAAAATTGTTTACGGATCTACGAAAGAGCATCTACAGGCGGAAGGAAATGCGTCAAGAGTCTGGAGGAATTTTATATAAATTTGTCCCGTATATGTTCGAGCTGCGACTCGAACGATACAGGTGGATATCATACGGCGAGGGTGTAGTTCGTTTCCTTTCACACGATTAGACACACGTGCGTTAAGAAAACATTGCAATATAGCAGATGTTTTCCCGCAAGTACCGATCGTTCTTCCTGCGCATGGTCTTTCGTTATATGTCGTGATACCATCCGCCTCTTTCCATCCGGGCGGGAAGATCGGACCTATCGATATATACTTCGTTGCAACTACCTTTATATATATATATATATATATATATATATATAAATTAAATCTGTAGCCGGAACATTCGCATCCACATGTCGGTCCAGTTTTCTAATCGAAAATATCAGATGAGCCGAGAGTGAGATGAATGTTTTAAACACGACATTGCGAAGGCAATGTCCCGCAAGCGTAGTGAAGTAGAACGATAAAAGTGCACTGAGAAAGAGAGAGAGAGAGAGAGAGAGAGAGAGAGAGAGAGAGAGAGAGAGAGAGAGAGAGAGAGAGAGAGAGAGAGAGAGAGAGAGAGAGAGGTGAAAAACGTCAGGTCCCTGTTAATAACCGTTATGGACGAGATGTATAGCGAGCTACATAATTACAGGTTTGGATACATTGCTTACTAGTCGGTGCACCCGAGCACGCCCTCTGTTCTCCTTCATTAAGACCGCCGTAGACGGTAGCCGCCTGTTACTCCTCCAGCAACATCCACCTTAGTCTTCCTTCTCGTTTCCTCAGATATTCCCGAGAGACTCACAAAGTCTTTCGTCCTTCGGTATCGACGGGTCTCGCATAGTAAGCGAAGAGGTGCAAAAATTGCGGAAACCGATCATTTTCTTATACATTTTCGCAATTAACGCACCATGAACGAAGGTTCTTTTCTTCATAGTGCGATGAACGAGGCAATTTATACTCTCTTCGAATGGAGATGTGTCATGGGATTTCTGTAATTGTTAAACGATAGCAATTTACGAAGGCGAAGACAACGTGGTGAGGGAAGAAAGAAGAAGGGAGATTCCTAGGGCCGGAACTCGCCGCCGGTCGTAGACTAAAGGGCGACGTTTAGTTCCAGGGATGTGATGATACGAGACCGTCCAAGAACCGAAAAGGAAGCGGCTGCCTATTAATAAGAAACCCGCGTATCTCAACGTCGTTTTCCATGTGGATCCGATCGATTACCGATCTGGCCTGAGGAGGTTACGAGGAGGAAACCAGCCATTCTCTCTCTCTCCCTCCGTCCGCCCGATCCTCATTCCTACCCTTCTTATTCCCCCCATTCGCGGGACTATCATTTGTTAAGCTGGACAACTTAGTCCCGTCATTACGAGCAATCACACTTGATTATTTTTGTCTACAGAGCTGTGCGCCATCCTATACATATTCTCTAGAGATGATCGGGGTCGAGCTCGAGAAAGAGAACAATGCGTGAGGGAGGGCAGGGAGAGCAAGAGAGATACGAGAGAGAGGAATATCGCAACAAGAAGAGGAAGGAATTGCAGAGAGATCGGACGATTGAGCGTCCATTTCCGCTTGATTGCTAGGATGTGTGCCGGGAGAGCCAAAGGGTGATTTCGTGCGCATGCTCGCGCAAATTCAAATTGGGGAATTAGGCGTCGAAAATGATTCGGCAAAAGAATCGTCGATCGGCGAAGAGACCGCTCGAGAGAGAGATGTGGGAGAACGATACTCTCGATATAAAAATCGCCGATGGGATGCCCGCGTCTACCGGGTGCGACCTTCGACCGCGGCCTCACTAATCATAACCCGCATGTATTGAAAGAAAAATATTATGAGTTTTAATAAATATTTATTTTAATAGTACCTACTAAACATTTACAGTAAATAAATATTTGCTCAACAAAAAGAAATGAGAGTCAAATCAAATAAATGATTCTTGTTTTAAATAAAAATATCATCTAAATATAATAAATATTTAGTTGGCACTGTTCAAATAAATGATTTATTAAAATTTAATTTTTTTTCAATATAAGCTCTTGCCCGGTTAAGAAATTTTATTTATCTATTTTCGATAATATTAGACAATGTTCAGCGTTACGGTTCTCAGGCACAATTTCTCAGACACTTAAACGACAGTTAAAAGAAAAAGTTAAACAAAAGTTAAATATTCATCTTTTATACAGAGTACAACATGCGATAAGAAAATTTTATTTTTCATAAAAAAATCAAAGTCATCTTAAATTTTTTTAAGTAGCAATACAATTTTTTTTATAATATTATAGGAATCTTCAAGATAAATTCCAATCACTGTCAAAATGTCATTTTTATTAATGTTTTATTGATTTTATTGATACTTAATATCGAGTTTGTAACATTATTTATAATAGCAGTACTTACAACCTCTGACTAGAGTACAGAACATAAACACAGACATACACAGGTGTACTTATTTAATAAAATATTTAATAAAATCAAAGAACATCAATAAAAGTGACATATCGACAGTGATTTAAATTCGTTTTGAAGATTCTCATAATATTATGGAAAGAAATTGTATGGTGCTACTTAAAACAATTTTAAATGATTTTGATTTCCTTATGAAAAAAAATTTTTTTCAATTTTTTTATTGCATGATATAACCTGTATAAAATAAATAAATACTCACCTTTCAATCTTTTTTTTTTAATCATCGAAAGTATCTGAAAAATCGTGCGGATCGTTACGCTGAACACCCTGTATATTTTAATGCGAGTACCTGTTATATTTGCAGTTCTAACATAAAGCGAAGGAAATAAAGAGAGAGAGAGACCTTGTTTTTCAGCCTTTGTTGTACAGCCTTGCGTCGGAGGTATGTTTTAATAAACTACTTCTAATGAAATACCTTTGTAATATGCGATGAGTCAACCAGCCAATATTCATAACATGAAACTGAAGTAAACTTTTTAAAATATCTCATTAGTTATATCATGTGTTTCAATATCTATTACGTTTTAACTTTGTATTTTCGACTTATTCCCATTAAAGACACTTCGTATTTCTAACGTCGTAAAAATAAAAATAAATAGCGCACTTAAAGTTTGCTGTAAAAATAGAAATATATTACACGTGTAGATAAGGATCAATTAAACGGGATCACACTTAAACCAATTGACAGCAATTACATATGAAAAAAAAAACGGCAATAACGGCAAAGATCCATTATACCAGTTAAGTAATCGAACGTAACGAGATAATTACAATGTTGCTTTAAATAAAGAATACAGCGAAGAAAGCACTCGCATACTTGGCCACGAACAAGGCATTAACTTTTACGCGCATGATAATCTCATAATAGCGAGCCGACAAGCCTTATGCGTTACGATAAGTATGAAAAAAATGTCGGGGGACTCTAGCTTGCGATCAAACGTTCGCGAGCGCGCGCGCGCACCCGGTTTCGCGTAATTATCACGTCGTTAAACATAATTAACGTTATCGGGCTGCGAGATACGCATAATGCAGGCGTCGTTCGAACGAGTCTTAAAGCGAATACGCACGTGTGAATTTTCGAACAAATCGCACGATACGGAAGAAATGTAAAGAATCCATGCAAGAAGAACCGTTTCGATTCAACATTCAAATGTTGAAACTTTACACGTACAGTTCCGTATTAAATTATTATATAAACTGATGAACCGTATAATTTCTGAGCGGAAGACGTCAATTATTTGAAATCCTTCCTCGAAAGTAGATCGTGTGAATTCGGCTTTAGCGTGAAATGCAACAAACGCAAGTTAAATTCTTGATGTGAGAGCTTCGAAGAATTCTCGCGCTTTTTTCGAGATCAGTAGGAGATAAGATTGCTAGCAAATGCAGTAGTTAATACCGTAGAATTCGCGAGATTATCATGACCGTTCAAACGGTAATCGGCGAATTCGACTCTACTTTACGAATACCTAGAATGAGAAACGCATTTATATATCAGAAATGTTATAGAAATCGAAGCGTTAAGATAATTCAATTAATTATCACAATATTATTCGAGTTGCACTTCGTGTAACAAGGCTATTCAATTACGAAGTGGATTACGTTTCGCGGATTTACATTAGTATACAAAATAATCAACGAAAAATGATGATGACTGGTTTTCAGCGCAGCAGCTGAATCAAAAAAACTGTTCTTTTTCTAAAGTTCTTTTTCTCAAGTTCTAAACTGGTGCACACTGATGCATAAGAGTGAGACAGCTATAGAGAGTTCGTTTCTCTCTAACTTAGTGCACTAATTCAGAACTAGTCCAAAATTCTTCGAAAAAGAACAGATCTAGAGAGTTGTCGAGTTGTTGAAGACGTTCCAAGAGCTGCAGCCGCGTGCGGCTCTGAGGCCTAATGAGATCGTTCGTTACCAAACGAGAACACAAATGATTCTTCTTTTCGTTTCGTGGGCTCGGATCGAAAGTTACGTTACTTGCAGGAAGAAAAGCCGCACGTATCGCCTACGGGCACGAAATGAACTTATTAAAAATACAAATAAGCGTGACCGCGCGCCAGGCCCGAGCCAGCGATGCGACACGCATCGTGCGTAATGCGTATTATACGAGGTGGATAAAACATTGTCCTACCGTGGTGGCGGTTAACCTGCCGTGAAATTGGTAGGAGAGGAAAGTCGGACTGACGGCGGCCGAATCCGCATCGTCATCATCGGTTCGTCTCCGTTGCGAGATAAACGCCCACTAACACACAGCCGTGCACGTGCACTTGAAGAATGCACTGAGAATGCATCTATGCAATGTGCCTATAAAGGATCCGACGTATCGGTCGCCCGCGTGTTTGTTCAGGATCCTCGCCGATCTCTCTTTTTAGAGCACGCTACTTGAAAGTCATATCGCGATCGCGACTTTTTGCGCTATTATGTTTTATTAGCTTTCGCTAAGACGAGCTGGGAACTCAATTCTCTCGAACTATTAAGAATAATCGCGAGATTTTGCGACTTATAAGAGTATTTAAGAATCACAGTGCAACAAAAAATAAATGAACACGAAGTTACATTAACTATTTCAGTTTTTTTTTTGTTTTTGTTAAGTAACATTATTTTCGTATTTACTTCTCAGGTATTAATTAGAAGGCGTTGTATAACAGTAAATCAGTGGATATCGGTGCAGATTATCAGTCCTAAGTAACACTGGTGTGTGAGTAATCAGTGAAATTCATTTTCTAAAAAAGAAAGGAAGTTTCAAGTATTATATAATTAAAATATTTGCACGTCAATTCCAATATCGTATATACTTTAATTAATTTAATTTATATACTAAAGCAAGATTAGCTAGATTAGAGTTCACGTTTTATTGATTTTTTAGTTGAATTTCACTATAAATTTATTGATTATCAATAGCATACTTGGAGCTAATTAATGATTATCCACTGATTCAGAGAGTAAGTAACTTAAATGTAAATTGCCGGCTGGAAAAACTTAAATTTAAAGTTTCATATTACCGATAGCTAACGTAATATTTTGTAATTTTGTTCATTAATTTCTTTTAACATGATACTATTAAAAGTGATATAAGACTGTAATGTGGATACGCAATAAGTAATGAAAAGGCTTTATCGATCTAAACTGGAACTTAATACTTAAATAATATTTCGGTGTGAATGCATATCCAGTTCTATATATAATCCAAAATCATTTTCAGTCTTTAAACGTAATCTTAATTCGAACTGGGATAGTAATGTTATAAATTAACTATAATAAACCTCCTAAAAAGCTGTATATAATGTGCACCTTGAAAAGCTGCAAATAATTTATTGTAAAAAATAATATTGTTCTACATTAAAATTCAAAATTTATGAATTACGATTTACAAGAAGAATAAAATTTAAAATTAGTAACTCAGTGTATAAATAAATCAAACCGGATCTTTTATATTACAGGTACAATGTTCTCTTGAAGTACGCGATTGGTAGATTCAAACTTCCGCTCGGTAGTTTCCTTGAAAACTAGGAAAGGAACGTTCTGAAGGGAAACGAACGGTTATTATTTCCGAGATCTTTATTACGACAATCGAGAGCGCAACGATGTCTGAAAACCCATGTTTATTTCCCATTCCTTGCCATGTCACATAAATTTTCTAATTTGTAAATGTGTATATACTGTGAAAACTCGATGAACTCGAGAAACTCAATATTCTATGAAATTATGTAATCCTAATCTTCGGTAAAATCCTAATCAAAGATTAGCAATTTATTTTGAATTTCGCTATTTCTGTATAGCAGAATTTAACTTTCTAAATACGAACTTGAAGCCTCTTAGAATTCTATTATTTGTAAAATGTTTGATTATTTCAGTATAATAAATCTTTGGTAATAAATTCATAAATGAATTACATTTATTTATAGACATACTTCATTGAGAAGTGTTGCAAAAAATTATTACCAAAAAAATTTCGATTTTGTAAACAATCTATTAAAGTTTTATGTTTGTTATAATACAAATTGTACATAGCAAAGTAAGATTTTTCCAATAAAATTTTATGATTAGTTTTGAATGATTACAAGTATTTAATTACAAAATGATGTACAGAAAGAAAAAGTCAATATAAAATTTTATATATTTTAAATTCGTGTTCTCGGGTATTTACGGTAAGATTAATTTAATTTTGGCTAATATTCTTTAATCGATGCTTAAAAAACAAACGACGTCAAGACGATATTTTCATCATAATACACGTTAAGTTGAAACGGGGGAAATTCTATTTTATTATTTCTTGCATAGAGCTGTTACAAATTTGACAGACTGTTGTACTCGAATGGTGGGTCGTTTACGTGGGCATTCGTTCAATTTGTCAGAAGCAGAAGAACCGCAAAGCGGATTCGGCGTCGCTTCCTGTCGCCTGCGCCGACCGCAACCGCTTCCCAAGAGCAATAAAGACCACAAATCCCGGTTTCTACGGAATTCCCGCTCTGGTTTCCGCGCCTTTCTGTCAATCCTATTATTAAGGGACATCAAGGAAGTTAGAGAACTCGCGTGGGTGGCCTGCGCGCGAAACAAACGAAAAATTGAACCGCGACGGAAAAATCGCTTGAGATATCCGTAGGTATATAACGGCTTTCATAGAAAAAGCTTTCATAGAAAATGCTTCCTATCATAAAAAAAATTGCTCTATATCATTTCCTGAATAATGTAAGTAATTAAACATAAAGAAATTAGTAAATCTTAAAATAAAACTTTTATCTGTATATTAAATTATGTTGTTATTGTTTATGTAGGTATATGTTATTTCGTCATCTGTTCATTAGTAAATAGTTGAGAATATAAAAAGAACATTGAATGATTTTAATATCTTGCTCAGTTAATTACTCACAAAAAAGGGACCCAATTGTTCCCCTCCGATTTTAATGAGTTTTTAATATGTTATTCTCCAGACAAAAATAAGCGACACGTATTTTTTTATATGTGCCCATACGCACTTTTAAGGGCTAAAATACTTCTTGGAAAAAATTGATTTTTTTCTTTCGAAGCAAATATCGCCGGAACAGTAAGAGATAGAAAAAAAATTTCTGAATGAAAATTGAATGGCACTAAGAGTACTTTAGAACAATAATAAAAAATTGTTTTCTTTATAAATAAATAATTTAAAAAAATTTTTTTTTATTATAATTCTAAAATACTCTTGAAGCCATTCAATTTTCATTTTGAAAATTTTTTTCTATCTCTTACAATTCCGGCGATATTCGCTTCGAGAGAGAAAAACCGATTTTTTTCTAAAGGGTGTTTCCCCTAAAAGTGCGTATGGATACGTATAAAAAAATACGTACCGTTTATTTTTGTCTGGAGAATAACACTGACTTAAAAGCTGATTAAAATAAGAAGAGAACAGTTGGGTCCCTTTCTTCAGTTAGTTTCTAAAAAAGAAATTTTATGAGAAGATATTAATTTTAGAAAATAAAAATATTACAGAAAAAGTTAAAACAAACTGATTGTATTATATTTTTTTTATCTCAACATTCAGTTATGAAGATAGAAATTGAATTATAACATTTAAAAGTTTCAGAAAATTTTTCATAAAAATTTATATCAATAACATAAAATTTTACAAGTATTTCTATAATATACGATTTGTTGCTAGTCTAAAAAAAAGTTCAAAAATTTATAACTAATTATATCGATCGCAAGACGTGTTTTTCTATAAGTTTCATCAGTATTCGTAGCGATTGGACTAGTAATTTGTTTAAAATGTTAAGTGTCGCTTGTGTTACGTTAATTCGTTACGTAAATAATACTGCTAAAGAAGTACGTGAAACACATATACATACACGCGGAAATGTCCGCTAACCGCTCTCGTCCGGTAAAGTCATCGATCGACTACGTGTGCCAGTCAGTCACGTGTTACGAGTTACGTTGATTCGTGGAATTGAACGCCGGAATTAATTCGGTTTGCAAGTTGATAGCCGCGAGATAGGGATAGCGAGGGTGGAGGAAGAGAGAAAGAGGAAAAGAGAACTTAGTACGAGCGATTGGGCAATCAGAATCGAAGAAGAGAATCGAGAGGAGATTGTAGGCCGTAATTCATTCGAGACACGGGGCACAAACCGAAATGGAAGTCGTGGTTCAAATGATATCGTGTTTTACATCTGTTTGATATTTAATTGAGAAGTCTGGCGATAATGATTTAGCGTCATATTTTTACATTATTAACAAAACGATATTTGATCGAGTATAGCAGCGAAGTTTAGCGAAACTTATTGAACGTAATAAAAAGTGTTAGAAGAGAGAATCTGTTCTGAAATTTCTTTTAAAAACTACAGATTAAGGGTTAAATTAAAAATTAAAATTCTCATAAAAGTGAAGTCAGCTAAAAATTAATCGTAGAATAATTTATGCTTATAAAGGGAAAGATAATTTTTTTATATATGATTGTAATCTACGGTAGTAAATAAATTATAACTGCTATCGATATTAACGCTGCCAGATTCAGAAGCATTATATATTCTTTTTTACTTATATTTTCTAAGGACATTTTATATACGTATGCATTTCTGCATATAATTTTATAAAAATCATCCAAATTTTTTTGAAAACTTAATAAAAAGAACGATCTTGCTGATTTAAAAATTTAACTATATAAACACAGTTCTAAAAATCATTTTGTTAGATCAACAAAATAATTATATAGGACATTCAAGCTAGAATGTCCAAACTTTTTGCAGCATTACTTATCGTGCTTGGGTTTCCTGCACAATTATTCCAATAATCTAACAAAATTATTTTTCCAAATCAGTATCTACGTATTAAAATTTTTTAATATTTTATCAAAACTTTTCCATGTGTATGCATGTTGCTGTAACATTATTCGACATTATTCGAATTGCAGATCCACCGATTAACATCGCACCGAGCAATAAAGATCTTCTCCTTCCTTCAAGTTATCTTTAAACCGTCTTCAAATTACGTTTATCGCTACGTCGCACTCGCATTTGTATGAATAATGATATCTCCATTTACGAAGCGCGTTCGGTGCATCATCGAAGGGAGATGCAAATCAATGTATTATGCCCAACAACTGTTCGTGCGTTTTCCATCCAGCGCATTATGTACGATGCGTGCCGATATCGTCTTCAGTTACGTTACGTCGAGAATATCCCGGTTGCGGGTCTATCATGTACGTTTCGATCCCTATTACCTCTGGCACACCAGAGCTACGCCCATCAATTTGCATTTCCATTCGCGGACTCAGTAACGTTATCGAGCCGGGCGTCGGCGTCGTCGGCGGGCCCGATGATCATCGTCGATCAAGCGGAATCGCATCTCGCGCCTCTAGAAACGTTTTGACCACAAGCGGACTGTTCTATCGGTTTGCTAAACGCCACATCGTGACTTTTGATCGTTCATACGTGTATCGTGCATGCGTGCTGCACATTGCACGTGTGCGAGTGTATCTGTATGTTGATACGCGACGGCAGGGTCGGGTTAGCTTCAGATATATTCAAATATTATATATATCGCTATATTATTCGCTATATTATTTTATATTATTCTCTATATCTCGATTTCTATTTGCTCACGTTTTCTCGATTTACGAATAAAATATATAGCAACATTTTCAGTATATTGTTATTTTTTACGATGCATTTAGATGCTATTCATGGTGAATCAATGCCACACGTAAATTATTTTTTATGTATTGACGTGATAAAATTTTTTATACGTAATTATTTCAATTTTATCTGCGCCGCTAAAGTAACACTTCGTGCTAATTTTGCGTTAGCTTGAGTCGTCAGACGTCAGACTTGAATTCTTTAGCCGACCCTGCGGTGCAGCAGCATGTGCAGGTGTGCGGGCCGAGGTCCGATGAATGTCCGGGTGGGTGTGCATGAATGCGAGAACGCGAGGAGAGTGTCGATCGTTGTGTTTCGTTGCTGCGGGTCGCGCCATCGAGGCCGGGATAATAATCTGCGCTTGCGGTTTCGCTCGGCGATCCGAATCGCTCTTGCACGATGCCAGGCACTGGCGCATGATCTTGTTGGTTTAGGGATATTATCGATAATTTGACAATCGACCGCCAGATACAACGCCCCTCTCGCCACCATTAACCGCCATGTATTGCCATTACGGGCAACACTCGAGAGTTGTACTCGCACTTCCAGCAGAACCAGCATAACAGTGGAGTGCAAATCAGCATTGTATAAAAGAGGCAATATTAGTTTCGATGGAACTGCGAACCCACCCTCTGTAAACGTTCGCATTACATAAAACCACGATATTTATCGCGTCGAAAAAATGCTGCTGGATGGAGAGAACAACGTTATTATCTGCACTTTCTATCGTAAAATGCGGAACAATGAATACATAATGTAGTAAAATTTGAAAATAGCAAAAGAAAAATAATTGTTGATTTTTAGATACCAATCTATTTATATAGTGAAGTATATTGTATGTTACTATGTATGCTATTATACAGAGTGTCTCAAAACTGACGATAAATATTTTTAAAAAAAGTCTAATACAAAAATGCCAAGACTATATAGTTTTCAAATAGAAAGAGTTTGAAAATTACGAATAACAGAAATAGAATTTCGTGCGTTTAGGGATGGCGAGATAATTAATATGAAAGTGCTGAATTTTGTTATTTTCAAAGGCATGAGCAAAATTCTAACTCTATTATTTGTAATTTTTAAACTCTTTCCATTTAAAAACTATCTTAGCCTCGGGATTTTTGTATTAAACTTTTCGTCTTAAAATATTACAAAGAATCTGATTTTACAATTTATCGTCAGTTTTGAGATTCTCTTTATAATATATATCATTAACGTAAATATCATTAACATAAATTTTTCAGCGAAAATCTTTATGATGTCCTTTTACATTTTTTAAAAATCTATGACATAGACGCAGAAATCATTATGCATGCTAGCTGTGATACACGAAATGACTACATACGAATATAATTTGCAAAAGGCATTATAAAGTATGTTACGTTTTTAAAGGCTTGTTTAATTCTGTATCTTTCCCGATCTGTCGCGTGCATCCTTTTTCCCATCTTTTCATCGCTTCGCGATCGCCAATTTTGCCGCGGCACAAATGGAAATCGATAAAAACGGGAAGATCGGCAGGAAGCAGCTGCACAGCCGGTCGGGTTGTCGGACTTCTTCCTGTTAAACAAACAGGGAGCGAGCGTGGCCAGTTTCTTTGGGAAAAACCGCAGACTACTTCCCTCGACTCGTTAACGAGATCCTCGGTGCTCGATCATGCAAGCTCTCGCGCCAATTCCTCGGCTTCGACTTCTTCCCCGAAACTCGACCGCAGGTTTCGCGCCGCGAGACCGCGAAGAAAAACGAATCTGGCGTGGCGAGCCGCAAAAACGAACGGAACAAACGCTTAAGAACACACAATGAGATACGAAAAATAAATCAAAATGCACGGGATCACATTTGCTTTGCATTAAAGGAAGAATCATTTTCGGATCGTTTGTCGTGCAAAAAATTAATAACCCGTTTGCGTTGAAGTAACATGTGGCGACTGCAACACTTAACTCATTATGCGTTACAGATATTTTTACAGCCAATCTTTATACTTTTTGCCAATCTTATAAATTCACGGTTTATAAAAACTGTGTTATTGACTAAAGATTTTTGTAACTTTTGAAAATAAATTGTATGTAAAACGGAACGGTAAAAGTAACATATTACTACTACTTAACCCATTATGGATTGTAGATACCTTACAGTTAATTTTTACAATCCCGTTTTATGACTTGATATGAAAACTATGGTCTTAACTTAACTTTTTATGACTTTTTAAAATAAAATATATGCGTAAAATGGGAACAACACACGATAAGTAATAGTACATAATTAACAAAAATAGTAGAAAGCTATTCTTCCAATTTTCTATATCTTGAGTAATTATTTAGCTATTTAGTCATTTAGAAAAATTTAAAATACCTCGAGTTATACGTCATTTACTATATGTTATTCATTGTGTTCTTTTTTATTTTTAACGCTTTTTAAAATATAAGGAAAACTTTAAAAATGCCAATAAGTTTTCCAGTATAATTTAATTTCCATTCCGTATAATATAAAAATGTCTTTGCAAAGTCGAGTACAGCTGCGAATCTTAAGTTTTTATTTGCAGTTATCACGATCGATGATAAAATTTCATCGAGATCTTTCATCTTCCTATGTAACTCACGTTTTCCAACGCAACTGGCGGATGGATACTAAGTATGATGTGGAAGCGTACGGTTATATCTTTCTTTTTCATGCGAGACCGCTACCTAGTCGACCGGAAGACGCAGGTTAAAACCTTCTTCCTTTCAATCTAGGCGGTGCAACCGGCAAGAAAGAAATCCAGGATATGCACTTAGCCGAGGCGGAAATGCGGCTTGTCTAATTTACGGAAACATTAAATCATCGAATGAAAGAACGCAATGAAGAAAAATTATTTTAAAGTGAGAAGCCCTTATGAAACAAATGTAAGGAATAAATTAACAGTAATATCATTTGAAGTTATTACTATAAAACGAGTGTCAACTTAGAATTTAAAAATTATATATTTTGCATATATAGCTATGAGCAATTGATAATATACTGTTTCTCTATATATTGATTGATTTTATAAGATCAGCTGATGCCTCATCATTTGTATATTTACATATTTTTGCATATTTCAATGTAATTATAATATATAGATATTATAATACTAAAATATAATTAATTACTAAAATTCTAAATGAAAACAATATTTCTTATATATATACTTAAATTATAACATCTATAATAATAGTCATTTTTTTAATAAATTGAAATCAAACTATTTGCCTCTTCTATCCACTTTCTTGGAATTCTTTCAATTCCACACATTCCCAAGGTATAAACGAATTTCAAAATGCTATTGTCGTCAAACTCGCATTTTGTTAGACTACTTCTTTAGTTCAGTTTTTCTTACTTCTTGTTTTTTTTTTATTTCATTCCCGAATAAAATGCAGAAGAAGATACAGCAAGAATCCGGAAATTATCGAGATATCGTCTCATTGGCTTCACGTCGGCCGCGAAGATTAACCAATCAAACGGATGTTGCCATCACACAATAGCAGACTTAATGAGTGTTAGCCGGGTCGCTTATCGATCGTTCAAGCCGATCGATGATCCCCTTTCTTCCGCCACTTTCCACGTCATTCCCGGGGCTCCTTTTGCTGCCCGATTTCTCTTCTCCCTTTTTCATCGCCTTCGCGGCACAATGCCTCCGCCGCCTGGTAGCACGATATCTATATCTTCGTCGGTCTCAGTCGGGCTCCCGAGAATCACAGTGGCCAAGGGAAAAAAGGGATTGGGGATCGATGATTGAGAAAGGAGAATAATGTTCCCGATGGCGCGTAACGAGTCCGGGGAACAATCAGGATGGATCTTCGCGACATCAAAGACGTTCTCAAGAGCGAATACAGAGTGGACCGATATGTAATGAAGTATAAAGATAGAACCAATAATATACGATAAGTAACAGAATATAACATTCATTATCAATGAATAATAAAATAACGAACACAAGAAGCGATCACAAAGATCGAAGATGGTATCATAGTTGCACCAGTTCTTGTTCTTTGATAAACGTTCTACCTATGCAATTTGAATGTACACGAGCTATTATCAATAGTAGTTTTAGAACTTCACTTTCTAAGATTTTAATTTTCTAAATCTGGATCAGCGAATAATCATTGATATCAGTCTCAAATGTATCATTAAATAATAAGTGAAATTTAACTGAAAAAGAAAGGGAGTTTGAGCATTATGTAATTAAAATATTTGGATTTCAATGTCATATGTATTGCACTAAAGTAAGGTTAGCTAGATTATAAATTCCAAGGAATTCATTGATTTTTTGAATTTCACTGTGAATGATTACCCAGTGACATACTTGGGACTGACATCAGTGATTATCAGATTTAGAAAGGAACAAAGCTGTACTTAATTATTCTACGCTGTATGTATTGTGTGATTTTATTTACGCGCTACCAATCACTGGTACCGTTTGTTAAGAATCATAATTTTCTAAGAAACAAATAGTTACAAGCTCTAGCCTCGTTAACCGAACACGAGTGACCCTCGGGGTCAATAAATCCTCTATCGCTTGCTCGTGTATATATTTCGCTAAATTATGATCTTACCGGTATTATAATAACGAATTGAAAGGGGGCGAGGTTCGCATGAGTTGGGTACCGAATGCATAAAAAGCCTCATTTAATTAAGCACTAGCTCATAAAGGTCAGCGGGTATCGGCGAGCGTATACTATTATACATAGCCGGAGGTCCTCGAATTAACTCTTACACTTTGAGAGTGATGCGCACGATCGATTCCTGATCGACGACGTTACCAGGCCCAGCTGGCCCCCTGCCCTCCTCCCTCAATTGGGTCTCTTTGATCTCATCCAATGATTCGGCGTAATGGGGTAGCGCCGTAGGGAGCGTACAGCTACGACTAATGACATCATCGTGACGCAATCGTTTTCTTTTAGTGATTGTCGTGTAGCGAGAGAAGAGAGAAAAGAGAGACGGTGAGACAACATCGTGGTGAACGAGATCATAATGGACGGGCGACGCGGTTAGTTATTTATCATGATCTCTCGACCGATCGCCGATGGAATCAACAATCGTGAGACTCCAAATCCGGATTTCGAAGTAACGCAGAATTCTAAGGATCGAAAAAGTAGGCGACTACCACCGTTTAATCTATGAAATAATCATATCTCTCTCCCGTAAGAATAAAAAACTGGAATGAGGAAGGAGAGATACGGTAGCATTTAACGGTGTTCGATATAAGCGACGAAGTTTTCCTCGGCTCGTAATTATGGTAAGGTTCGACGTACCGCAACTTCATCAGACGCGATGACCGCTTTTATCTCCATAACGACATGCATGTGTCTTATCACAGCCTTTTACCGCGTGTAATTTAGTAAATGCGCAGTATTTTTGAAATAAGTATCAATTAATTATGTCGTAGAGTTGTATCGAGAGGCATTGATGTAATTTCCTGTAATGTAATTTTCTCTATCACTGATGGTGCGTTCTCAATGACTATCGTGATGTAAAAATCATCAAAGATAAAAGCAGAGTTTTTAACTTTAAAAAGAATATTTTACGATCTATTTATTTTATAGTATCTATATAATAATGTAACGTGTTTCCGAACTAAAGAAACTTTAGAACTCTTTAAACATCGACTAAGCATATACGTATTTAAATAAAAATTAACAGTTTTAATTAATTATTTGACCTTTCTATTTGCATTTAATATACAATGAGTAATCAGTGTGTTGAGAATCTGCGAAAATAATTTTACACGAGGAAATAATTTATGTAAAATGTTAGAATAATAATGTCGATCCCTCTCCTTCCTCTATAAATCTAATATAATAACATTTAAACGCAGGCTCGATGCTTGCTCGCGCGCGCGTTAAATATAATAATTTCCTGAGCAGAGCATAGAATTAAGAAACACCCGGCGCGCAGGATTAAGAAATTACGTAAATCTGGAGCGTAGAGAAAGCGGCGCTCCGGATGAAAAGCGATCGGTGAAATTACAGCTTCGGTATGCGTCACCTGCCCTTAATTTATATGTTTGCTGGCGGTATACGTCACCGATAATTTATTGTTTAAGCGATTGAGAGATAGCCATGAGTACGTAGCAGTCCGGGACTCCTCGGAGTCCGGGCGGTTAGAAAATCGCGCGCGAGGGCGGGATCGAAAGTAGCGCGGGGATAATTATTTGTAGCCGCGGTTTAAACGTACGTAATTTCGAAAGTCGGTAGCGGCAATCGATCATCGAGATCAGATACAAACGGGCCTCGGAGGATAAGCGACGGGGCCCCCGCGAATGCGGCGGGACGAGGGAACAAGGAGCGTCGGGACCCCGAAGATAAGCTCACGGCATGGGGTACTCGTAATTATCGAGACATGAACGGTCGATGATCCTCTCGAGAGCTACTTATTTCGCCACATCATCGATATCGCCCGTACGCCTCTAATCGCTGATCGGTCATGCACGTTTAACGTTGTACTGCGTAACGACGAACAATGTTAATGCTGAAACGCTCACGAGAGGAACGATCTGTACGATTTTAACCAACTATAATGATTATCAATTAAAATTCCCGGCTACCAGAACAAAGAGGATATCGTTTTGTACTTAGTCAACCAAGTCTGAAGTTGAAAATAAAAATGAATTTTGTCAAATGCTTGCTACAAATTTTATCAACAAAGAGGCAGGAAGTTTGATGCGAATTCTGTTATATTTAATGTTAGTGGCAAATATATATAACAAAATTCGCTGATAAAACATAACAGCAAATTGTAATTCGATAAACTTGCTGACAATCTGATAGCAAATTTACTGACAGAAAAAAAAATAGTTGTGGCAATTATAAAATACAATTCTAAAATTTAAATACTTGCAACTAAATTTAAAAAGTAATAAGAACTAAAGTAATATCGAATACTATAAAAATTAGATGCAAGTACTTAAATTATTAGAGTTGTTAATTTAGTAGTTATCAAAACTATATTTTTCTCTGAGTGTTGATGGTAAGAACTAACTAAAGCCAAAACCGATCAAAACTTTGCTTGATATTTGCTGGCAATTTGTTCTTATATTACAACACTGTTAGACATGAAAGGAGCAACGGTAATCAGTTAAATAACATTTTGTAATTTTTTTCTTCGTGTGTGTCAAAATATTAATTAATCTATTTCTGTGGTTAGTTTTAAGTAAACATCATCCATATTAACGTTTGTATGTAGTAAATGATAAACTTGAATCAAATTGAATACATTTTCTTGAGTTAATTTGTTAGATTAATTCAACTGTTTTAATCAAATTAACGACATATTGGGTAGGAACAGTGGCGAAATTCCACCTTAGAAATGATTAAAAATAACTCAAATTGAGCATAATTATGAATTTAACAGTATATCAGCAAGTTTTGTTGGCAAAATACAAGTTTAATGCGGATACAGTTGATGCCAATTTGGTGAATATTTTGAAAGAATTTGCCAGCAATTTGTAGGCAAATTGTGAAAATTTTGCTGGGTAATTATCGCTCTGATAACACAGAAATACCTGTTTAGATGGAATCTCCTCGGGCCAGGATCCGCGAGATTCATTCTAAAATCTCGGGTTCGCGGATAAAAAATGAAGAAAAAAAATTGCCTGCACCTGGGAGGACTTGCGTATAGTGGCGGTGCTACGTATACACTGCACGGCACGAGAACGAATTCCCGCTAACTGGATTTTCTGCGATAAATCAGCTTAACCGAGTGCGCGTTCGCCGGGCCGAGGCGTGGCTAATGAAGCATCCGCGAGCGAGCGGGACGTGTCGATGATCGGCAGTTTCGACGGCGGCCCGAGTTTCTCACCGATTCTTCTTCCTTCCTTCCCCCGACTTCCTTGCCGAAGCACCGCGTTAACGGATCCACACGAACGTGGCAGGCTCGTTTATAACTCTCTGCCTCTTTCGCATGGTGAAAAAAAATCGCGACGCGGCCTGCGTCCGTATCGTTTATCAATCGGCCGCGCCGTCGGGCCCCGTCACTCGTTACCGTCCAGGAATTTCAGTACTTAAGCCAACGCTCGCCAATTTAGTATATTGTCGATCTATCCGATTTCAATCTTGCCGAGAACGAGGGATGCACAGAGAATGAGAGCATCGCATCCGACGTTGCATTCTCCCCGCGCTCTTTCGCTCCAGATAGGAGAATGATGTAACGGACATTCTCTGGTACACGCGATAAATTCCTGTAATTTTTATCGAGATACTTATCAACGTGGTATACGTATCATGTTGGTCCAGAGAAGGTACAATGTTTACAGATCATTAAGACTATTTAATAAAGTGTCTATCGCGAAGATGAATAATATTCTCAATAAAACTGCCTTACTTCTCGTTCAGATTATTTGCAAATGTTGCGTATACATTTACGTGAGATACGTATCTAGACTCCCTGTGCTTCAGCTTCTTCTTTCAGTTCCTTTGCACTCTTAAGGTATATAAATTTATACTTTCTAAATTCCTCGTGGAATGAAATCTCATTCTAGAGTGAAAATTCAATCAGTCTTGAAAAAGCAAAATTCCATTTTCTTTATCGATAATATTTATGAGTGAGATTTTAGAATAAGAATTCACTCTAAGGCCTTTTTTCATAATATATGATTATCTGAAGGTTAAAGAAAATTATCAAGAAATTTATGAATAAATTTCATTGATAAATTTCTTCGTAATCTTTAATTTTTAGATGACAATACATATTGTGAAAATGGACCTAAGAGTTTCAGAAAGTATGAATTGTCCATACTATATTTCCAATAAAATAGCATATATTTGTACATATCGTTACATACAAAGTAAAGATCTTTCAATCAGAGTGGCCATGAGATAGCAACCTATGATATATTGGTCCGACATTTTTTGTCAAATTTGCTTTAGTCTATAAAGCGAGATAGATATATCTTTGAATGTATCTATTTTTGAATATATCTCTTTTATCTCATATCATTACAGAGCAAGATAAAACATGTCTTTGTTTGATGATTTTGACGGAAAATGTTGGACCTGTGATTATAGTTAGACTTTTACTAGATAGTCTCTAATACAAAATATTTACTTTGTATTATATCTCCTAAATTCTTCGATAATTAATTTTTCGGAGCTGACTTGACCGGAGCTAAACATTACAGATGCTGAGTCCGTAAGACTTACTTAATTTATGTTAATTAAATGGGACTAATTAAATTTAAACAAATAACATAATTCATATAAAAAAAGAATAATTATATGCATTTATATTATCTATATATATATTTAATAAGAGGAAATGTATTAAATTTTAATAAATAATTGTTTGAACAGTATCAATGTAACATTTATTTTCGTAAAATAAATATTTGTTAAATAGAAGAATATAACAAATCAAATTATTAATTCTTATATCAAATAAATATGTATGTATATATATATATATTTATTGTACATTTAGTAAATATTCAACTGATACTATTCAATTAAATATTTATTAAAATTTAGTACATTTTTCTCCTTGTGCAAGTGTTTTATTTTAACAAAAATAATTCAAATTTTCAGATATGACATAAAAAAATTAAATTAATATTTTGATAAAGACATTATAACCTTGATTATAACTAAGTTTTATGATAAAATAGATCCAATAAATTCATCATCAGCTCCGGAGGGTTAAAAATCATAATTCTTTCTAAATAAAAGTATGTACAAATTATTTATTTTAAATATATTAGATACAAAGCATTACTTAAGTCTTTAATTTGTAAGGAATCTTGTTTCAACAGTAATTTAATTTGAGATTAAATCGCTGAGATATCTGATATATCGATAAATGATATTGAAAAGTCGTATGACAAATGACGTTATATAGATAACCGACACACTCAGTTGTTTTATAAAATGACTTAAACGTTACTGGCTAGCTCAAGAAGCGATTACACAAATGTATCTTATCTTTAACAGTCCTATCTGCAGAACGAATATACATTGCAGACAATTCAGTAGCTCGTAAAATCTCATCTCCTTTATCGTGTCACTCATATTGTCCGCTCTAATCTTCTTTACTTCCATGTCCACAAGCATTTCTTATCACGTCTAACATGGTTACCAGCGCGATCGCTATCGCTCATAAAATCGCGAGAACCACCTCGCTTGTCGAGGCACCCGAGTTGCCATTTTAAGCAACCGATGTTATTCCACCCTTCGCCCTGCATCTCCCCCCTCACACGCAATTGCGCGTTGATACTCTGTATACACTGTGGAATCGTATCACTCTGCCTCTCATCCATCGTTCTCTCTCTCTCTCTCTCTCTCTTTCTCTCTTTCTTATTCTGCTCCTTGTCGAGTCTCTCATCATCTTCCACGGCAAAAGAAGCGAAGAGAACGCGAAACCGTTTTGGATTGGCGGTTTTACCGGACTCCTCCATTGGCGGGCGTTCCGTGTTCGAGGCGGACCGACCGACGAGGGCGGATCCCGGCCTCGACCGGAGAAGCCGGACACGATCAAGCCGTCTCCACCAAGACGGCAAACAGCCGCGCGCACCATTCGAAAGTACTCTCGGTGGGGAAAGGAATTGCCTCTCGTAGCTCTTCCGTCCCGGCCGGTGGAAACGGCCCCACACACCGGTTCGCGCAGCCGCGGCGTACGCCTCTCGCTCGTTCCCGGCTTAAGAAACGACGACGCGACGCGACGCGACGCGACGCGACGCGGCGCGAACGAACGAGACCGCGATTTTTCTTCTTATTTCTCTCCTCCAGGATATCTCTCCCTCTCCCCCTATCTCTCATCTTTTCTCCCTCTCCCCGGCCCTTCTTGGTTTCGGTATACACGTACGGGGTACGCGAGTTCTCGCCCGGGGAGCAGGCAGGTACACGGGGGGAGAAACCGATCGGCCACGCGGGTGATCCCTTGTTAAACGGACGTGAGGAGCAGATAAGGTGCGAGAGGTGTCAGGGGAATCCCGCGGAAGTAAGCCCGGAGCCGAAAGGCGGAGTTGTGAAAGAGAACGAAGGGACATCACTCGAAGTAAACCTGTCGACGCACCAAGGTCAGTTTCCCGACTTTCTGGATACATGAAACGATGAAACGAGAATGCTTTGAGTGCTGGGCAAGTGATTTATTTATTTATTTTTTTTTTTTACAAAATATGTGGTCGGATATAACGTGCGTCTGACGTATCGCTTCGAAATTCTCGAAATTCTCGAAATGACACTTTGCCTCGCTTTCGAGCCTTTCACGTGTAACTTTCTGATCGAGAAGTGTAAGTAATATTGATATGGAATATATTATATGTCACAAATGTTTTATTATTACTGCTCGCTTCATTAATTAATGTATCGAAATGAATTTTTTTAGTTCGAGTGTTTCACGTGATGAGAATTAGATCGTGTAATTAAGGTTGGCTTCCTCAGAGTGTAAAATATTTCTTTAATTTTAGTGTATAATCGTGGATTATTATAAGGATGATACATTCACTAACTTCTACGGTTATTTTTCATAAATTTCATAATTCATGTCGCTAACGATGTTAAAAATGTCAAATTACTTTCGAACAAAAATGATTACAACTAATTAGACTTTAAACGAACAAATATATTGTAATCTTCAATTTAATTTTCAACGTAGGCGCATGTACGTAAGCATTTCCGTTCAAAAACAGAGTTTCATGCGTAATTATCCACGTAATTGAAAGTCAACAGACAAATACGTCTTTTATTTACATAAAAATGTCTTTTACATACTTTCAACTTTCTCCTTATGAATCATTCTTGAAGGCAAAGTTACGTCGAAGATAAAAGCAACCATTGGACACTGCCTAATCTCTCTGACATCTCTCTTTTTTTTATTTCATGAAAAGAAAGCAGCTTTTCGAAAGTGTCAAAAAAATCTTTTCATTGCAACGTAAAATACAAAGCAGCACATATAAATACCTTTCTCACGATACGGTATACTTTCTTCGTCTTTCGCGAATTAACATATAGCGGCTTCAAGCGCCGGTCATCGCGATCAGAATAGACCTATCGTCATGTAGCCGATTACCAATGCTAACAATGTTGAAAGGGTTAAACGACTTTGACGATGCGTAAGCGATTCGATCGCTATACGCGTTTGTGCGTGCGTGACGCGTCAGCGTTGATGAACGACCCGATCCCAGAGATACAACCCTATTACGTCTCTATAAAGGCGAAGGTCTGGGCGGCGTGGAAGGAGCGCGACGTCGACGTTATTACATAGTTACGTACGGGATCGAGCGTCGGAAGTTTTCATCGATAAAAACTCGATTAATCATCGCGTTCCCCGCGACAAACGCCTCCTCGCCTCGCCACGGCTCGAGCTCGACTCGCGAAGAAGGAGAAACAAAGAGGTCGAGGGAACCACTTTGTTGTGCTGATCGGAGCAACAAACGCAACGACGAGAGTCCGGCATTCACGTCCCGCTGATTTACGATCCGGCCGCGCGATTATTCGGGATTTCTTGCCTGCAATAAACGTCCGTCACGTCGCGGCGGCGGCAGCGGGTTTAATTTGACTGCGTTTATAACAAGGTATCGCGCGTAATGGAGCACTAGCCCGCCGACAGGCTCCATTACAATCAGGATTTTCCTTCCGGGCCTGAGGGCAGGTTCTCCCGCCTTAATTGGATTTTATTTGCTTAACCCTCGCTCTCGCGCAGCTCGCAGACGTCTCCGTCGTCGACGACGACGGCGATGTTGGATTGAACGACTCTGACTTACCGTCGTTGCCTCCAGGAAGAGTCTTTTTCTTTTTCTCTTTCTCTCTCTCTCTCTCTCTCTCTCCCTTTCCTCCAATGCTTCTCATTTGCATATAAATAATCATAATGATCCAGCTGCCACAGTCGGCAGAATGTCGGAATAGTAGCGTTGTAATAGCGATCGAGTGAGGCAGTCCTTTGAATCAGTCCACGAGCGTTTAAATACGATTAAACTCAATTTTCATGTACGTGTACTTGATTAGAAATGTGTCTGATATGAAGGATTTATAAAGTTACCGTTTCCCATAGCTTATGAAAACGTACAAATACGTGACTGATGATGACAAATGACTTAAAGGGCCGTTCTGGGTGGGCTATACGTAAAGAAATTTCAGTATTAGTTGTATCTTGTGTCATTACGTCACCGACGCTGATTTAATCACATAATTGCAGTCAGAAAGGACGATAACCTTGAGCAATATCTTTGTCTTACATTAGTACATTTATTAAAGGACTTCGTACTAACTATATGGAATATTGAGAAATA
The DNA here is from genome assembly GCF_000204515.1 of Acromyrmex echinatior. The sequence goes on along the minus strand of NW_011626806.1, from coordinate 2,680,872 downwards.
AATTAATTTTTTCACGTAATATAGTTTATAATGTGGTAAACAGAAAAAGTTAGACACAAGATTTAACAATGGATATAGTTTTTAAGCTATGATATATCAAAAGTACTCTGAGAGCACAAGTTCTATATTTTTAATAAAATTCTTGTCATGGCTTAAAAACTATTCATTCTTGAGTCTTATGTCTGTGACATTTGTTTTATTCACCACATTATAAGTAACATTATGTGTGAATTAAAACTAAATTCTTTACAAGACTTTAAGTGTGCTATATAATAGCGCAAATTAAATTAAATTAACAAGAACAAAGACTCTTAATATTAAAAAAACAATGTAAATACTCGAAAGGGTATTTAAGAGTCAATTATAAAAGTCATAAAATATGAAAAATCAAAGCGTAAAAAATATATTACACTCTGTAATTTTTTTTTTTTTAGATTTAAACGATATAATTCATAATATTATATATAATATGAAAATTAACTCACACATTTAACCGGGACTCAATTTTCTATGATTGGTGCGAGATTCTTTGTAATTTTGCGCTCAATTTTTTATATTTATCCAAAAAGAATAGAATAATTTAGTAGCTTCAATTGAGTGCGTTCAATCGCGTCTGCACGTTACGTTTCCTGGAATTAGCCTTCGTCAGAAATAAATTTTCCGCGAGGTGCATCCCACGTCAGCATTCGGCGTACGACGTTTCATTACGAGGGAGTAATTAGAGAATTGTGCCGAACGCCGCGCGCGGAACGCGAAGTCGCTCGCCGCGACTTAATTAATTTCGCAGGAGAGATGAGGAACAATTTGCGATTATGCTGCACATCGCGCGTACGTGATGTTTAATCACGTACGGATAATTAAACAATTATTCGTAACCTTAGATGGTAATCGGCGCAACTTAATTACGCATGAGGAGGCGGTATATCGCGCCGCGATATGCTACACGGCTATACGAGATCATGCCATGCGAATACAAGATTTAATCGAGAGGAAATAATCACAAAATTACCTTCCGCAACAGTGAATTTAGGACGGGCATTCAATACGGTGTAATTGCTTTTGTACAAGTAATTCTTTGGATCCCGTCCCGTAATGCCGTATTCGTATCTTGGCTTACTTTGCAATTTAGATGCATATTATTTGTTAAGGAACTACGCGAACATAATAGACTGATTAGATCTCCAACTGCATTTCTCTAAATTCTCTAACTGCACTTTCTTCGTGACTATACTTAAAGCTTAATGAAAGATATCTGATATTTGTTTTTTTTTTTTTTTTAACATGATACGTGAATGGGCACGTAAATGTAGCAGATACGTGAACTTTATTGTTTAACGAACATTTATACGCAAACTTATTGCTATTACGTAACCTGTTTATCTACCGTTTTTTCATTTGCAGTTTCCCGACTTGATTTAAAAATGTATTGTAATTTGTATGCAAGACGCATTTCTCATTTTATTGTTTCCTAAGACTGTAAGTAATTTAATTAACGGTTTATTAATAATTTTACCCGTCATTAAAAGGGTGCCAATTATTTCTTTCCGATGCAGCATTTAATTGAAAAATCCTCAATAAACATGCGTATGCGAATCACTCAGTTACTCATGAGGAATCGCAACGTAGCTGCCGACGGCAGTCAATCTACGGACTAACGCTTTTACCGTCGGCAACAGAGTAGAAAATTGCGAATCCATATAAGTAACGATGTAAATAACGATATACTCACGTATAGCTAGAAGTAACATTTTTCTGGCGCTACATTCATCGATTCTACAACAAAGGCCAAGCCGCAAGTATACATAACAGTATGATAAAAGATAAACTACAGTTACAACAATGCTTGAAAAGAACAAGTACGAAAGTTTGTAGTTGCACTAAGAACTAAGCTAAAAAAAAAAAAATCCGCTAATAAATCTCAATCTTTCCGACGTTACTTTCGTTCCTTACAATAATTTAACACGTTATCGCTTTTACAAAGGCCTTTCTTTTGTCGTTCCTCTGTCTGCGTCGCAGGAAAAGCGGCGTATTAGTTGTGATGGTAAAGTAATCGCGCGTTTTGCACGGTTAGCTTACGTTCGCCTTGGTGATTCTGGTCGCACTGCGAATCACCGGCTAACGACAGTAAGTACGATAATTGCGCGGACGAATCGTGTTTTTCTACAACAAATAAAATTGACGTAGAGACGCGCGTTAGGTGCGGAAGGAGGAAGGGCAAAGGTGGGAACAACACTCTTAATTGCAACTCAATAAGCATTAATGATAGCGAGCGCCAATTACTCAGAGGACGGATGTCCAGGCAGATAAAACGAACACGGGAACGCTCTCCTTTTCGCCGTAGGAAAAATCTAATTGATCGAGCAATGTAAATCTTCCGGACTGTGAGTCGAGTATCGAAGTTCTTTTCGCAGACTCTTCTAATTCTAGAATATAACGAGACATATCGGATATCTAACTGAATTCATTCTCTTAAGACGCTTTGAAATAGACGTTCAGAATAATTAGATCTATCAAAGTAATTAGATCTATCTACGTATGAAAGAACAGTTTTGTTGAAATGTCTAAAATAATTATGGGGAACACTCAAACTAGTTGCTAAAATTTTTACAGCATTGATTTATATTTGAAGTTCCTACACAATTATTTTGATGATTTAACAAAATTATTTTCATATGATATTCTAGCAAAATCATTCGTGAATAGAAATAACACACACACACACACACACACACACACACACACACACACACACACACACACACACAC
>NW_011626806.1:2607369-2678061 GCF_000204515.1 Acromyrmex echinatior | reverse complement strand
TCTCGCCAAAACATTCCTGAATAGAAAAAACACACACACACACACACACACACACACACACACACACACACACACACACACACACACAAGTGAAAATTTTTGATAAAATTATGATTATGATTAAACTGATTTTTTAATTAATATTTTTTAAATAATTATCTACTTTTTATGTGTATACTGCACGTTTAAAGAAGATTGTAGGGCTCAATTCCGATTTTTGATTCTTTCTTTTCTTCTCGAGAACTAAAAGAGGTTTGTCTCAGAATATACAAACGCGAGAGTGTTTCGTGAAGTTAGAGCTTCCGCGCAAGGATTAACATTGCAAATAAGAGGGTCTCCGATAAAGTCGGAGAGTGGTCCACCGAGCATCGGGTAAAGACCGAGAGAAATAATTGGGCTGCGGCTTTTTTCGCGGGATCAGCTCTTCGCCCTTCGGTGAGATTATGAGTAATGCGTTCTTCGCCACGTCCTCCGCGCCAAAGTCGTGCTTTCTTTCTTCTTTTCTCGCGCGAGGAAGCTTCCATCTCGCCTGATCCTCATTTACCGCTCGTTCCTTCCTGCACGCTGATAGAGACCGGCTCTCTCTCTTCGTTCTCGATCGTCCCATTAGCGTAATGGCTCTCGCGGTATAGTCTTTGCATTTAACCCACCCGAATTCTCCTCCGTTTCTTGTTTCAAAGCGCCAGGAACATTATTCTCGTATTCGAAGCGCTCTTGTTTGCACAAATCACGTCCAGAGTCGTTTATTACTTCACTACTTTGTACGTCTTGTATACTTGAACGTCTGTATTTTTTTTATGTTATTCAATTTGCTTTAAATATATGTCTTTATGTGATTTATAATCTAATAAATATTATTCCGCTCATAATCAATCTTCTTCAAAAGCCGATTACATAATTCTAATCACTCTTTTCTACTTTTCTCAGGATTCGTTATGTAAAATCTCATTAAATAGAAGTTTAAAATATATTCAGTTTGCATAAAAAATGACACAATCGTGATTTTGACAAATGTAGATGAAAAAATTCGTCTTTCTATAGTACAAATAAAAAGTGATTATAAGATTTGATAATTTTAGTACACTACGTGTTCTCGCATATTTCTATCAATGTGATGAGATCAAAATGAGTTCCTCTGTTTAGAATATGCGAGTATATATATATCGAAACGATGCGCAGCAATTTCGAGCAAATCTCATCTAAATTGGTTTTTAATTGAGATAATTAACGCGCCGAACACATGTTGCTGACATAACGAGCATATTACAATAATAATGATTACATAATACGTATGACGTAATGCCATCACATCACGCTTCAACCTCTAATATTAATCTTCTTGTCTCATCGCAATATATCTATGCTGAAGTTTTATAACAAAAACTTCGTTAGATAATACATAATCAAAAATAAAAATGTAAGATTCCGACTGTCCCAAACAAATTAATGAGAATCACTAATAAGAGGCATAATAAAGTTGACGGATCTAAACATATTTTCGAATGAAAAATAATATTTAAAATAATTCATAATGTGTTTGCTTTTAGGAAGTTTTGTTCAAATAAAACAATTTACTAAAAACTTTAGTTATCAAAAAATTGAAATGGCGTTTTCCGGGAAATAATATTCATCTCTTTATTATAATCTCAATTATAATCTCCTTTAATATTATATTTGAAAGAAAAACACTTATTTTATACACGAATAAGAAAATCAAATTCTCATAGTTACTCTCATAGTAAGAATTTAAAAAAAGGCTATATTTAACGTAACAAAAATGCGTATTTTTCTCTCGAGAAAATATGATTTATACGTGACCGAATTTTCTTTCTCTCGTTCGAAAGTCGAGAGTCGGCGTGAAAATTCGCGCTACTTCTACGAATGACTGTACCGCTTAGCCGTAGTGCTTGGTATAAATTCTGATAGGGAGGGCAGGTTTTAATAAGAGAAGGATTGAGAGCTCGACCGTGCCTGCACTACCACGAACCGGTGGGCTCTGTCCCTCTCGCAGGACGCCGAGATAGCAACAATAAATAACTTGTCCCCGTGCCGGCTAAAAGCATCCTACCGATCCTCCCGGTGACCGCCGTCGCGTTGCTTTAAACCGACGACAGTGAACTCACGATTTTGAATGCCAGTCATGGACGTTTCGAAACTGGAAAGATGCACTTGCAACCCTATACTTAAAGAGGAGTTAAGAATTTCTTTGATTTTCCAGTATATAATTTAAAAAGAAAAATATGCGATTATTTTTAATACACCCTAATATAATTTTAATTATTAAATTCATTTATATAAATATAATTTAATTAATAAATGAAATTTATGCAGCAATTATAATTAGAGAATATAACTCTTTCTTATTTGTACATACGTAATAAGATGACCAAAGAGATTTCTTCTTCTCTGATGTAAACCATAAATTTTTTATATACTAAGTAAATTATTAGCGTAGATGATGTTTCAGTGAAGAGTCAGAATGCTTCGTACAATGTTGAATTCGTAATGTCAAATTATATCCAGTCTAAGTTATTTTTAATTATTTCTATAGGTCGCACTGTTTCTATTCAATATATTAATTTAATTAAAACAATGGAGTTAACCAATTTAACTTAAGAAAATATATTAAATTTGATTCAAATTTAGTTTATTATTTACTAAATGCATACGTTAATATCAATGTTGTTTACTTTGAAACTATCCACAGAAATAAATTTACATTTGATGACACATATGAAAGTTAAAAGTATCAAAATGTTATTTGACTTAATCCTTTGTAATCACACTGGAGTCAAAATGACCCCAGAGCGCATTTAACTTTTTTTACTTTATAGAACGAATGCATTACGGAACTTTTAAGAAATGTGCCCACGAAGGATTAAGAGGCTGAATTGCCGTTGTTTCTTTTGATATCTAACGTTCTCTTCGCGAAACTATTTTTTAGATACGTTTAATTAATATTAAAAGCTAAATATCAGATAACAAATGTGTTTAATGTCAATACTCTGTCACTTTTAAAAAATTACAAGCAATTCTTATCAATAGCTAATGCTCGTTCACATCTTATCCGCAACGTGACGTCAAATACTCGTGGTTGGATCATTCGCACTTATCGACCTCGACTTTGATTTTTCGTCGTGCGAGAAATACTCTTGCGGCCTTGTCAGTACGTTATGCTCGGATAATTTTAATAATTCACGTCCTTCGTGGATACTCTACCTTTGTTGTCGTGGGTTTTAGCATGACGCGATTTTTCGCAAAACAATTCTTCTCACGAGACGCGAAACTCCGTGCATTTCCATTATTGAACGAAAGTTTCTCTTCGCAGATAGATTCCCATAGATGAATACAGGGATTTTCATGATTGCATCCAATCGTATGTGCGTGTAAAAGATATATTACGAAAAGTAATTCCATTGAAATTATAATGCATCAAGGATTATCGACTCTCCAGCATTTCAAGTGAAAGAACCGGTCAATGAAAATTCCCTCAATGAAAATTTGGAAGAACTCGCCTATTTTATTCGCCTATTATTAAAGCGAACATCCGCGTCAGATTTATTCCGCTGCCGCCGCGCCACGCCGCGCCGCGCGGGGTATTCCCCCCGTACGGGGTATTCCCCGTACGGTCGCTCGTGTACGTGTAATTACACGAGGTTGCCGCACCGCCGTATTATCGTCACTCGTAATCGCATGGGATAAGCGGTAATGGCGATTATGAACGGATCCTCTATTGACGCGAGGCGCATCACAGTTGATTCCCGCATGCCGCCGCACTTCGAAATCCGCATCGCAATTTCTTACATCTCGCGCGGTACACTTCACCGTTTCACGATCTGCGAAACCCACAGCTGTAATACGTGCCGATACGCGTCTACGCGTCGATGTAAGGTGCGCATTATCGGCTGAAACTGAGCGGAAATCACGCTCGCGCCGCGCCGCATTCATCGTAGCGAATATCGAAGGAAATTGTTATCGAAGGTAAAAACACCAGAGTGAAGTTTAGTTCTCGCGCATGTGAGTTAAAACTTACGATATTGCATATTGATGTGTGCAATAAAGTAGTTGCGGATCTGGATAAATAGCTTTTTAACCGCCACAGATCGCGCCTGCATTCGTACATCAAGATTCTCGTGCTGTTTCTCACATACAGATTCTATCGTCCGCATATGTTACGCGAAAGAAAACGTATCTGATAAGTGGATTAAAAAATGAATTTAAAAACTGTAATGAATTCGATGAACGTAGTTACGTAAAGATAAATTATGTGAACGGACCGTTATTATCGATCTTTTATTATTGTTTCGTATTATTGATTCTACTGATTTATTTTTAATATTACTATATTTTCGCAAAATTAATCGCACAAAAATATTTTTATTTGGTTTCACATAAAGTCTATTCTGCAATTATTGTATAAGTGTAGAAGTGATTGTAGTTGTAAGAGAATTGAGAAATCACAATCAAATATTCATACTCAACTGTGATTTGTCAACAACTACAATTACTTACAACTATACTTACGCAATTATAGAATAGGTTTTAGAGTTAAAAACGTGTTCGTTTCAAAATACAAGTGTTTGACGCAAAGCATAATCGAAAATTGACGCAACGGCTAATGAACTATCGTGGCCAGTGTCGCAATAGCGCTTCGAAAATCTTATACAAGACGATTCGCGACGCGTATCAAATTATTGGCGGTAATTAATTGGATGAGGAAACGCACACATCGCGCGCATGTATTCGTAACGCAATCGCGGACGCGTTATCTCAAGCGTTTTATTCGTGGTTAATCTACCGTTTCCGTCATTTCGAAATCTTGTTCTCTCTAGAGTCGCTCGATCGTGTCGCGACTCTCTCACGCCATACGCAATTATTTGTGGTAACGCAAAAACGACCGTTGCAAATCTCTTTAATTATCCGCAGGGCTGCTCATTCCAGGACTTAATGACGGCAACGATCGGCATCAAAAAGAACGATCGCGCGTACGAAAAATCCGTATCTGCGGAAAAACGCCGCGACATATCGATTTGTCGAGGCAATGCCAACATAACGGATAATCTTTTATTATATTTTACAAGCAAATAAAATAAACGCGAAGGATAAACGCTGGCTGGGTAAACTGAATCATAACAAAACGGACCGTCTCACGGTATGTTAAATCAAAATCTTATACGATCTCGTTTATATCTTTACTTTATCGAGAATAATATCTTCTTTCGTTTAAAATCAAGCACTTTATAATCCTTAAGTGCTACACTGAGAAAAACAAGTTAACTTGACTAAATGCATTCAGTTCGTAGTGATATTATTTGTGCAAGTATTTATATATTTAGTTTTAAATATACGTGAGTCATATCAATAAAATCTTGTAATTTAAAACATGTTATTTGTTTGAATTAACAAATATTTGCTCGACATCCCATGACCATTGCAATTAGTTAAATCAACTAATTTTTTTTTTAAACAGCAACCTTTTCTCTCAGTATACATCACAAAAACAACCTACTTGAGCATAATTCAATTGCTTACTTTTATAAAAATGAAAATACAGCGTAAAATTTTTTTCAATTGAAACGCCAGACATTAAAGAATGTAACTAAGCAAATGTATTATTATTAAATAAAAAAATTGTAAATATAATAGAAAAAGGAATGGAAAAGCATTAGAAAAAGTCGGATACGCCATACTCAAAAAAACGTTTAAAGATTTACAATTCAATCGCAAATTAAATTTTATTAAAGTTTCATTTATATAATTTGGAAATAACACTATCATCATTACCTAGAACACCATTCTGTGGTTATTGAGACATAAAGAGTTTCAATTCTTACAAGTGAAGAATAAAAATCTGACGCGATTCGCGAGGAGAAAGCGGCGCGGGACGAAAGACTCGAAATAAAAGAATCTAACGAGAGTTGTAAAATTTTTACAGCTTCCGCCCTATTATTTGTGGGTGATATAACCCTCGAACTTGCCGTTCGACAGTTTTTGTTTCCTTTAGGGTTTGCCTCCTCCTCTCCGCTGACGCGGAGGTATATGCGTTAACTATGGGCTATCGATAACTGCCACTTATCCAACAGCATCACTTCCGGTTGTGAACTACCGTTTACGAGTTTACGGCCCATCGCTCGCATTTCGAAGCCTTCTTTGTTCGTGAATGGGCGCGTCGGATTGGGAATTGGCTTAACCGCGCGAATTCCCTCGGGGATCGCTTTTACGATGGTTTAGCGAACGAGTTCATTGCTATTGAATACGATTGTTGACAAAACGAATAAAATTAATCATCAAAATCTATTCATCTAACTATTTTATTCATCTATCTATTTATTTGATTTAACTAAATCAAAAATCTATTATAATAAGCGATATAATTTTATTTACGTTTTCTATGTAACACTACAATTAAGACGCAAATATGTTCTCTACAAATCTTTTTCCCACTCTCGTCATTGATTACTTGCTTTAAATTCAATTGTGCGTATTACATGTTTAATATAACGAGGCAATAATATACAAAAGTGTAACGTTAATTAATATTTAATTAATGACGCATTAAGAGCATAATCGGCGCCGTAAAATCGGCAATAATATGTGTATATTAGCATTAATCTAAATATTAAATATTGAAAATTATATAAACTGTTTGAAAACAGATTCCAAGAACACATTTGAAAATTATTAGCATTTAGATAAAAAATTTCCATACATATTCGAACGATCAATCATAATTGTACACGCGTGCAACTTAATTTGCTTTAATTATTAAATAGAAACACATAGTTTTGCTTCTATTTTAGTAATAATTGCACTGTAATAATCATCTTATTTATTATAACTAATCACATAAAATTTTTTCTTTTTTGCAGCAATTCCTCGAATCTAGCTATAATTAAAAGATTATGCCGATAATATTTGCGAACAATCTAGCTGCAATAATTTACTGCAGTCAATTTCTCAGGCAACTTGACTAACAGATTCTTTTCACAAAGTCCTCGTATTTCATCTTATTAAGTCATATTTCAATGTGCATACATGATCAATTAGGAAAATTGGAAAATTGAGATTGCAATAAATTGTCGTGTTGATTAACAAATCAATTAATTCATCGAATGATGTAGATATGTCAATCGTTAGTTATTCCCACACTTGAGATAATGTGATATATGAACTGTACACTAGCGTTAGTTTAATTCATTCTTGTGAACATTTTTTATCTTATTATTTATATTCCGCGCAATTATTCCAATCATCCCGCAATGTAAATTTGTTTTTTCACATTTTGAATTATGCAGATTTAAATGGCGTAATTGATATTCGAGATTGGGTTGTTTTTCTCTCATTGCAATCGCCTTGCACGCGCAACAATTTACTCTTTTATTTCGTATCAATATTTATCATTCATCTGAAGGTCGGAAAACGCGGACATTAATCCTTAAGAAATTATGACAAAGTAATACGGAATTCAACGATTTATTAATTGTATGAAATTAATCGTTATTAAACACAAATAAATCACTTAAAAAAATCAAACATGTTTAATGTGATTTATTTTTCTCCCAAGTTGGTTCAGTGAAAATATTTGTAGCGTTATTTTCTTACATTTATAAGTATAATTTTTTATCTTAATTTAATATATGTTTATATTTAATAATTTAAATATTTCGTTAGTACTCAAACAAATATTTAATAAAATTCAATAAACTTTTTTCTAATGATTCCGGACGATAGGCGGCAAGGATAATATACGTATGCGAGCGAAAGCGCGCGTTCAGTCAATTCGATTACCCAATTTTAATCAAAAGATTTTCTGCATTGTAATAAGGATGATTAATTGCGTAAACACTCGAGCGGAACATCAAAACCAAATCAAATCAACCGGTGAGCGAGCCGATATCGCAAATCGCTGTTAGAGCGGTGCGCTTTATTAGTTAGAATACCGCGTGTCAACCGACGATCGATGATGTATGACATATTGTTGCATTATCATCGCGGTTGCTCCGACTCTCTTTTTATTCGACATACAAACGCCGTTGTCCCGAGTCGATCGGAGCCCGCGGGGAGTTCGCGCGCAGATCAGAAAAACGGTGATCGCTCGACCATGGAAAACCGCGCGTTACATTCGCGCGAATTACGTACTCTCTCTTTCTGCACGCGGTGCAGTGCATGCGCTCTCCCGGCGGAGCATAAAATCTTCGGCTGCTTTTTGAGTGCCCGGTGACACCGGTAATTAGAGCGTAAACTTATTAAATTTAGCGGTTCTGGCGTTACAAAGTTTTGCGCGAATTCACAGTTGACTGTTAGTTAGTTCTTTCTCGTTCGGTTTAGGTTAGTATAATTCGAAAAAACTGAGGAAATGAACTTAAAATTATTGATGAAAGAATACAAAAGAAATATATCTATAATTATATATAATATGATTTATAAAATATTTGCAAAATGCAATTTCTCAAAAATAAGACATTTAGGAGATTAATTATAATTGAAAATTCTGAGGTAAAGATGTCGAAATAATGATATTGAGATTTAATTTTTGAATTATAAACGATTGATTAATTGACTAATGATATCGCGTAAATAAGTTTAGTAAAGTGTTTGTAATAAGGGTATCCATTTAGATTAATATTTATGAGGAGATAATAATAATCATTGCTATTTAACTGATTTTATGTAACTGATAGTAAAACAAGTACCATATCTGCAGCAATCACAATTGATATTGATAATAATCTGTTCAAAAAATCTAGTAGGACTCACAGCTAATTATTTTTTACTACTGAATTTTAATTCTGCTAAACTTCTGTATTTGTTTATTTTTATTTAAAAATATTCGCGATGGACTAATTAAATCATATAACTTATACAACTAAATATTTTAAGCAAAATAAATCAAGTTATTAATATTAATGAATAAATTATTAAAAAATAGAAAAATCGGCGTGTGAAATACAATTTAGTGCGTTTTGTTTTCATTAAATAAATTAAGTATACAATTAGTTTGTAGGGGATGATTGCGTTCCGAGGAATAATATGATGATACATGAAGAGTTGTTCGCTGCTATTCATATACAAATGATAGCGATCTCGCATAAACACAATGCGTACATCACAACAACAATCGCCAAGTAATACACTTTAAATATTCTGTTCCAATTAATTATTAATGATCAATGTACCTATGTCATAACTTTCTGTTCTTGAAATACGTTAATCGATTACGCATTCTGCGTTCTCGAATCGAAAGTGATAGGCAAACTGCATTTCGATTAGTAAATGATTCGACGTGAGATATGTTCGAATTTATGTATCGTTAGTGAAATAATTTTTATCGTTTGGAAATATAGGACAATGAAACGATAATTTATAATTCTCGTTTCCTATCGCTTCGACAATCGTTTTGAATAAATACCTATCTGCTTCGATAAACAAATATCAACTTTGATATATTTATGAGTTAAATTATGAATTATTGCACGAAGCGGATATCATTTAATTATTTGTAGAAAATGATCACCTTTGAAGTTTTTTTATACTCGTTGCGATCGCATTTTAACGAATATTAAAACGATATATATAGAGTGATCAATAACGTTATCTGTTCTTTTGATTTGAATCTCGCCTCGCCATTTATTATAAAACATGTATAGTAATACAGTAGGTACGCTGTACAAAATAATAAACAAAAGCTCGGTTAAGTTCCGAACAATTCGTCATATCTATACGAGAAATATATGTTTAATATATTATTAATTAAAAGCTACACAAATATTTATTCCTTATGTTTCAAATTATTAATCACATATTATCATTTAAAGAATGAAATTTGAATAAAAAAATATTAATATTAATTTTTCAGTATATTATTCCTCTATTATTACTTTTTGCGAAACTTCTTTATATTTCAAGAGCAATAAAATTATACAATTTCACTTTTCACATAAAATTTTGAAAAAAAATATAATATAAAATATAAATTTTATTTTCCCCACACAAAATGAACATAATTTTTATTTAAGAAATTTAAATTTAATATATATTTCCATGTGTTCAATGATTTTTTTAAGTGGTAGTAATTATTCATTTAAATTTTCATTGAAATTAAAAATTTTGTAAATATTTGCTGTTATATAATTAATTTATTAATATTGATTAATTATTATAATGTACATGATAACTGTAGGTACGTAAAAAATGACCAAATCAACTGAATAAAAAAAATTAATATCATTTTAGAAAATCGATGAATGAGGTACATATATCAGTAGGTATATATATGTATATAACCGTACTTATCCTGAATGCAGAATCATTAGCTCTAGTTTTGATTGCTTATAAATTTTACATTTATAAAACTATTGCAGTCTCGACACTTTTGACATATTGGAACTTTTATTTAATTTACAGAATATATACGCTATTAAATGGATTTAACGGTAACTGCAAGATATCTTGCAAATTACAGTCATAATAACTTCAATATCAATATGTCTCATCTGTATTTTATCATATAAATCTTAATTTGATTTTGAGTAAACTTTGACAAAGCCTTTTACAAGCCTTTCCATCGCATCGCCCAAAATTCCTTCGCTTTTTTATATAATGATGGTCCTTGGCATTAAAGCCTTTGGCATTAAAGTTCTTGCATCCATGTCAAATTAATCGTCAGGTATTTATATCTTATGCATAGCGAATGTGCTCAGGCAATCGCGTGCAAATTTATTCCGAATGCACGAGTGCTCCATTTCGAAATACACTCCATGCGTGAGTAAAGCCGTACGCACATCAGCACTCAAATAATATACTCAACGTAAATTGTTACTTCTAAAATAAATGAGCTCGCTTATTAAACAATATCCAAACATATTAAATTTAACAAATATATATGTATTGTAGCTATCAAAATCTAGATAACCTCAATAATTTCAGATTTCAATAATATAAAAAAGAATATCTGTATATTTACAACAATAGAGATAAATGACATATTTTTATCTATAGTATTAAAATAGATCTAAAAGTTTGTGTGCCACGTTGAATCGATATACATTAAATGTATTGATTAATATTAGATGTATTCAGCGGACTTAATGGTTAAGTGCTTACTGCTATTAGCGTATTCTTCTATCTAAAGATCTGATTGGATAATCTGAAAAACAATACACTAATAACGCTGCTGAATGCGCTCATTATAATACTTCGTATTGCGCTCATTATAAATCTTCAAATAAAATCAAACAATGAAGTAATCAACGAGAAATACGATAATCAGTTATTCTAATAGTTTAAACAAATTGAAGTAACTTTAAAACAAAATAACTTTAAAACTAAAAATACTACAAATAACTATTAGGTGTTGGAATTAATTCGTAGCGTTTTACAAGTGATGGGAAGTACTTTCGTTAATGTATTTTTTAATGCTCATGTGAAATAAATAACATTCTTTCATTAAAAACGCTACGAATTAATTCCAACACCTAATAATATAAATTTAAATAACTTTTAGATAATTTTAAGTAATATAATTGATATAATCGATATTCTTTTTTTTAATTTGCATTGCTTATTATTATTGTATTCCATGTATTGTATTTGAATATTTTTGAATTTAAAATATTTCTGTTTATAAACTCCATTTTATCTTCATCACTCATTGCTAGCGATGTGCACGCAGCTTATAACACACAGAATATTTTACATTCGTCTTTTTCTTTGTATGCATATCAATTATATGCTATTCACGTTTTCGAGATGCACTGCTAATAGCTCGCGAAATACATGAATTCATTTTTCGTTTAATAGCCTAATAATTACGTTAACGATTGGCTATAGTTTGCCTTTTAGTTATGTAAAAATATAATGACGAATTCTTGCAACATTTATGTCGCTTTAGGCGATTCACTCATGGGTCATAAATTTGCAGTTAATATTTTGCAATAGGTAGATAAGATTATTATTCAGCAATTGCCATAAGAATTATTGAGTATAATTGTCGGTATCAATATTTTTATTGGCCTATATTAAAACCAATTAATGAACTTATGTAAAAAAAGAGTTCATTAATATATTGAATTAACCAAATTTGCAAACAATTAAAATGTGTTTAGTTCGTTGAACAAATTTTTTTTCTCAGTGTATATATATATATATATATATTACTCTTGAAATAATCCTGAAGAATACGCGAGTATACTAATTACGTTTACATCACCTGCTGAAACACATTAGCTATGAAGTTATTTCCTATACAGAAGTTAATTTAATATGATAATGTGCTATGATCATGCATCACGCATATTAACATTTATATCTAATCATCGTTCGTGTTTCGTACGATGTGTATCGTAAAACGCTGAATGAATATTAATAACAATGTTCGCTCCACTATAAGTATTTACATTTGGTAAAAAGATACGGGAACATTATATGTGTTGTCTTAAAATAAACTTAAATTGCGTCTCAATGATTCGAGTTATTTTAATGACCTGTGATGCAACGGCCACAAAAAACTCCCGATGATTCTGATAACGGCGCATAGTACAAGTACGTGTACCTCGATCCGCGATCAAACGCGCGACGGTTAACATCTCTCAGCTGTCAATTGCGCGGATTGCAATGTCGCGTATTCTCGACGTCCGGCCCGTAAAACACTCGGAATGCAATTACGTACGATTACAAGCGTTCGCGCATACAATGTGCGCTGTAACGTTTAGGTGGCATATCCTTAATGCGGCGAGGAAAAACAAGGGTCTCGATATCCGCCCCATTGGCCACCTGCGAAAATGCGACGTGCGAGGACATGCGGGTCCTATCTTCTTTTCACGAGGATAATGCTCATGTATACATCGGAATACTCAATTAGGCCGAACGCGTTCGTACCCTTACTCTGCGTAATTAATAGTGAACCGTTGGACGACGCACCTTCGATACACGATGATATACCAGCAGATTATAGGTTATTTTAGCGATCAGATGCGCTATCGCCGCATTGCATCTGCAACATCGTGATACGTAGTTGCATTCGGAAAAATTATATCTATGCAGAATATCAATACGTATGCAATTAATGCAACACATAATTCCTCCGTATTAATACGATTCTTATTTAAAAGATATCGGTGAATAAGTTGGTCGATAAATATCGAATTGAAAATAAAAATCAGACAATTGCAAGAAAAGAAAATTGTAAAGTGCGTTCCTACGTTAGAAAAAGATTGCATTAATCTGGTTGAAAATAGACAAATCAGAATTTTCTTGTTAAATTTTATTATTTTACATTAATTCAAAGTTGAGATAAGCAGAATTCTTATTTGTAATATATATCAGAATAATCTTTTCATTTTCAATCAGGAGCTGTTTTCAGTACAAAAATATCTTAAAATAATCGTGTGAAGATTTTGAGATTTTTGAGATCTTTATCGTATAATTATAATGCACATAAATCTAAATAATGTTTTCATTATCTAAAATATTATCTTGATATGAGAACTTCCGACAATTTATATTTACGGAAGATTGATAATCCGTTGTAGCATACATGGCTCGATACATATTGATATATAATCGACAAAAACTCTCTTTTTATATGACATTAAGTATGTTGTAATTGACGCTAGCAAATAATGGCATGATTTTAACTCATTAAAGGCAATTATTTACTTTCATCCATTTAATATCAGTGGCAGTTTCCTACAGTATATATTACTTTCATCACTTTAATGCCATACAGAATTTCCTTGGAAATAAATTACTTGCATCAACTTAATATCAAGTGCTCGCTTATTAAAGAATATTTATCAATCTTAAATAGTATACTCAAAAAGATTGCGTAACCCGCATTATGCAAAAATTTCACAAGCATAAATTACGCATCTATCAGGCATATTGACCATCCCGCATATTTCCGCGTTACTTTAATCATAACGGATTACGTTAATCGTAACGTTTGATGATTTAATCTTTCAATAAAAAAAGTATAACTTTTATAATTATTTAGTCAATTTCTAATAAATTGGTAAATTAAGTTCTTTGCAATCTTGGGTAACAATTTCGCCTTGATTACAAAATATGGAGCTTACGTATTATTATCTTTATTATTTTTACGAAACAAAAGCAGAATTAATTTTCTTACGGAATCACAGCGTTTATTTTCAATGTTCTTTTTGTTGATTGACCACATCCTAATATTCGTTCCGCGCAATTTAACGACATACCAGTGACAACTTGGACCGTGACGAGTGGCGTAAATTAAGGATAATTAAAGAAATTATTGCAATTGCCGCAGCCAATCCGCCACGTAGTACTTACACTTGCGTTGATATCTGATAAATAAAATCTTATTAAGCTTTATTAAAAAAGAAACGCAGTTGATAAAAAAATACATCACTGCATCATTGATTACATCTAATGATCAAGTATACCAATCATTGTTCTCTAATAAGGATGACAAGGTTAATAATAATTCTTAGATTTGTAGAAATTTTAGAGATAAATTACAGAATTTCTTCGAATTCTTAGGAATATAAACAACAGAACTTTTAATTTTTTTTTTACTTACAATTAAACTTGAAAGTAAATTTCTTATCTAAATGGAAATTTGAAATGGAAATTAGCAAAATATTAAAAAGTAAAATAGTATAATTTTTTTTAAAAGATATCAATTTGAGATAAATCATATATTGGGAAATACACTTGAAAGTGAGATATGAAAATGATAATCAAACGAGTATAAACGATTTTAAACGGAGTAAGACATGTAATTACGCTCATTGCCTTACGTGCCGAGTTGCTCTTTCCGTAATACAAGCAGCAGCTGTCGCTACAGTATCACTCACGACAATATTTGATTATTACATTAAACCCGTTTACCGGCCGTAATTGCCACAGTGCATCGTCACGATGAGCATTTACTGAGAAAAAAACTGATATGTAACTTTGACGGTCAGCATCTTTTCCGCTGAAGGATACTTATTGAAGGCATTCTGTGCGATGCGCGCGTCGCAAGAAGTTAATTTACTTATCAATATGATTACAAAGCAATATTTTCAGTTGAGGCAAAAATCATTTTAATTTTAATGAAGCACACTGTTCGCAGCAAATAACATCACCGTTATAATAGTTCGTAATACGATTTCTCGAGATTGTAAAAAGGCCAATTAATGAATCACGTAGTAAATCGTGCAGGTAAATGAAGCGAATCGATTTCGGTGTTAACTACATTTCGAAAGAAAAAGAATGTTCGCGTTGTTGATAAGATGTTGTACGTACGCGTTTAATAGTAGTATTAGATTAATTCCACAGAGTGGAATTATGATATGCTCTCTTGATTTCTTTGATTGAATAAGAACAGAAAAGTAAGAAGTTGAGCGACGAATTGCCTCAAGTGTCATTGAACGGCGTTCAATTTCAAAACGTAGTAAACTGGCACGTCGTAAAATAGCATTATTTAGAGGTTTAATTAATTTCATCCGGTCGAACGAGTCCTCTGGGCTTTCTCGTACAATTGCCACGAGAACACATCCGAAGTGAGACCGCACATTAAATTAAGTTTGTATATGTAAAAAAGAAAAACGATTTATATGGCTGAGATTGTAACATGGTTGCTAGTGATCATAAAATATGTAATTATACATGCAATGGCTAAGATTGTAACACGGTTGCTAACGATCGTAAAACACGTAAAATTCGTGTCACAACAAGCAAAAAATTTTCTTCGGGCTATTTGGAAAGTATACGAGAGAAAAAAGATCGTAAAGTTTCTTTTCGCTTAATTATCACTTATATATAAATGAAAAAATGAGCTTCAGCTTTCGCTATCCTCTACCTGCAACATATATATACGGCAGGAACGATTTTGCTGAAGTAAAATCTAAAAATCTGAAGTAATCTAAAAATTTGGCTAGATCTAAAAATAATTTTGTTGGATTGGAAAAATAATTATATACTAAGACACTCAAACTGGTTGCTAGAACATCAAAATTTTTTGCAGCATGCTTATCAGCATTGCTTATCATGCTTGAGTTTCCTACATAATTATTTTGATAGTTGTAAAATTCAAATCTGTATCTAATGAATTTTTTTAATACTTCAAAATCGTTCTTTTCGTGAGTCTCACTTTATTCTTATTTTTCTTGAATTCTTAGATTAATATCTCGTGTGTAGCTTTTTTCAAATTTTTTTCTCAATATTGCTCACAAAAAGATGTATATAATATGTACGTGAACGTTTGCAATGTATTGAGCTCAGATCCGTAAGTTTACTAAGTTCGAATAAAGTTTACTAAGTTCTAATAGATCAGTCATCACTACGAAGGATCGTGTTTCTTATTTTTCAAGGAACATAGTAATCTTCGTAATGTCTATAAGTATTAGTCTCGCGTGAAAGTATAAACTTCTGTAAATGTAATAAACTTTCGCCAAAAACTGCGAATTAATGGATCATAAACATGTACTAATGCATATGTAATACGTGCACTCTCGCAATAATAATAGGTCACACGCGTGATTAACTATGCACAAACGAACTAAACGGCTCGTACCGTTTACCGAAAAATGCGTATCGACATTCGAAAGCTACGCTCATTTCCGCGGCCGTTTTGCCTGCCGGACGCACGAAATTTCTCGAAATCGCCGCGAAGACGAAAACGCAAAACTCGATCGGAGTAAGGAGGATGGACGCGAGAGACGCGGCGGAGAGACAGCTGATATACATAGGATAGGCAGGGCAGAGCCGTGCACCAGGGGTTGTCATTAACTGGGAGCTCACTCGGGAGATAACTACTACCTGCCACCACGGCGGGGCTCATTTTCCTCGCTGACCTCCTCCTCTTCTCCCCCTCCCCCTCGCCCGCTCGGGGGAGTTCGCTTCGGCTCATTACAAAAAGCACGTGAGCCCGCTGCTGCTGGCTATTTATTTCCGAATGGTGCATATCACTTTTCGTAATGGGCCTCGCGAAATTAAAAGTATGCCCTCCGGCGCCGAATCGCGCGCACGCACACACGCGCCTATATCGCGATAAACTCACCGAACTCACCTCTCCTATCCCTCCGCGTCTTCAATCTCAACTTCGTGAGCCAGTCTCTGAAGCATCCTGTGTCCCCCCCCGTCCACCCTGGGCTATTAAGATCCATTCGTTGTATCTTTTTCTTTCCTTTCGCCACGCGAACATTGATAATGATTCTCAAAATTTACTTAAATGTCGTGCGTACGTCGCAAATATGTAAGTACCGTAACGCGTGGAAACACTCGTTAAAACAGAACGATGCTTCAGATATTTCAAGAGGTATCATCAGAATAATGATGCAATAAATATGAAATATCACGCTTTATCGCGAATTGTATAGAACGTATACTTTGAGGAAGAATATTAATTGGAAATAATTATGTATTATTTTTTTGTGACTGTGGGTAAGATAATATGCAAAATATCGCTTTTAATTATTCAGATATTAATAATTTATTATTATGTTGTATTACTATGTTCCGATCTATCCTTGGGAAATATGATTGCATTTCTATATTTTCATTTTCCTTGTAACGCGATTAAAATGAATATTTTGTTTCGTTGATATTCAAAATATTAATTTTTACGTAGCAATTTCAATTCTACGAGTCTTGTACGCCGTCAATCAGCCACGTTTATTATTTTCTTTTAATTACGAGACAGCATATGTTGAAGAAGGCTCGCAGAAGGGTCAAGGTTCATCGGACAGCTTCCTCCATGGACAGCTGTATTTCGGCCCATTAGCAACGTACTCGCGTACCAGGACGTGTTTGTCGAGCGTTTCTTCTTTCTTCTATTTTTTAATGCTTCTTATGCACGTGTTATGGCGGTGGTGGCGGCGGTGGCGAACAAGGGAAATGAAATTTCGTTTTCAGCTAATTGAGTTTAAGCATGCGAATGCCTTTCCCGACAGCGGTACAGGTGTTTTCGTGGGTTAATGCAACCTGGAAACGCCCGTTCGTAAAAACAAATAGGATATAGGTAATATCCTTAGTTCTCGCAGACACGCCCTCTCGATGCGTTTTAACGTTTTCTTTGTACCTACGCGTAATTATCCATAAATTCATCACGCGCGTCAGCGAACTGCCTTGGGATATAAGCTTTTTCTTTGACAGATCGAGTGTAATTTTCTCTAATTAATTCGTATAAATAATTAAAACGATTGCATTAGTACGATCTTGTTTCTTTTATTTTATTTTTAGGCATATATATTATGCTATATAAGAGAAATAATATGATATTTATATATAAATTAATATATAAGTATTTTATTTATGATAAAATTATAATTATGTATCTGTTTGCACTTCTGCCCGCAATACAAATATATACATATTTTAAATAGTCATTTTATTTTCAGACATTATCAAATAATTATTGAAAGAAAAATAATTTATCATATATCCGTGAATTTAATTATATCTCTTTGACATAGATTCTACCTGTGTGTTCTTTCGTATATTTCCGAAGCAAAAAGTTATTTTCTACATTATATATTATGTTATATGTTATATTAAATGTATTATGTATATGAGCAAAAGATAAAAACAACAGTGGCATCCGATAATATCAATTCAGCCATTTCATGGCGCAACTTGCTGTGCTGATATGCCCTCTTTCCTCGGAGTGTTACGAGTAAGATTATAATTTCTAATGTTGAGCACCGACACACACGCATAGATAAATTATAGATACACAAGTAATTTTACTCTATTTGTGGAAACGCGCCATAGAACGCGCCATCGACCTAGAACACGAAGCAATTCACACGTGCCAGTTCGACGATTATTATCCTCGTAAATATATTAATTTACGAACTCGTCCGCAGACGAAAGTTGTAGTCATTTGCATAGATAATTATTCTAGTCAGCGAGAGGAAGGAATAGTGCACAAATTTATATATATATATATATATATATATATATATATTTCTATGCACATATGTCATCTTTCATCTTCTTGAAATTTTATAACGCGTCATTTAATGAGATACCGAAGCGCTCAAATGTCTACTTTATCCTTTTAGGAAAACATAATTAGTAAGAATACTTGTGTATTTCTCTAACTTTATTGCGGTTATATAGCAACACGATCATTATAATTTAATGGAAGATTAATGGAGGTTAGCTCTTTTTGAAATAATATGCTTTGCAATAAACGCGATGACGAAAGGAAGATAAAATATGGATATTAGTCTATTATCGTTACTGTACTACTTTTTTGCTCTCTTGACAACTTATTAATAAAACTACACGAAAAGAGTTATTTTTGCTGAAGGATCTAAAATTTTGCTGAATACATATCTGAAAATATTTTATTGAAACTCAAACTGAATTGCTAGATATTAAAATTTTTTACAGTATTGTTCATCATTTTTTTTCAGCTTTCAACGTAATTATTTTAATGATTCAATTTGAATTTAATTATTTCAATGAACAAAATTATTTTCAGATCTTTTCCAGCAAAATTTTAGACCCTTCAGTGAAATCGTTATTTCTGTGTAATGTTAAGGGGAAGATACAATTAATGATAAGGGAGGTCTATATCAGTAGACCTTCACGATTTTTTTTCTATCAAAATAGAATTTCTTGTCGACCTTCGGTCTATACTATTCTCAGTATTCCATTTATATCCACGATGTACTGTACAAACAGGCCTTTACAGAGGCTCGTTTGTCGCGACAGATCGTTCGCGAACGATCGCCTGGACAAACAGGCCTGACGTGCGCGATACGAGAAGAACGTATGCAAGAACGAACATATAAAGCTTATCCGCGCATAGACCAGACATCGAGGAATCGCCGAGTAACGCGATTAAAGACGCTAGTCCTCGCTAATACTCGAACGTCTTCATCAAGCATGGGCTATCAAGCAATCGGGGAGGAAATATACTTTGCGTAGAAAAAGTAGACAAATCGATGAGGAATGGAGGTAAGAAAAAAAAAAAAGAGAGGGAGGGCAAGTGAAGAATAAGAAGCTTAATGGTACTTACAATGAGATACTAACGAGTCGCGAAGTATCGAAGAATAATTACCGCAAAACGACAATTGCTGCTCGTCGGAGTGGAATGTTGCAAATCGACAACCGGACGAGATCGGCGCAAGAACTCACGTCTGACGTGTCGTCGTCAATGGCGTGCGCCTCCCTCTTTAATTCATGAAGAGAGTTGGCATTGGCAGCCTCGATAATCTTTACGGATGCTTTCTTACCGGCGTGGTCGGGAAGAGCAGACTCGATCCTATAAGGGTCCACGACGAAGAAAAATGTTGCTCGGGTTCCGCGAAGGTCGCCGCGTTTAAAGCGAACACCTGTGCGGACTTTTATGGCGCACTTCTCGTCGGAAACGGATAGTCCGCGGAATATAAAAAGGGATCGTTAAGTTGCGCGAGTTAGATGATCTCTCCCGCGGATTCATCGACGTCGCGCTCTTCTTCGCGAACATGGATCTTAGGATATTTTACAAGACTCACAAATCGTGAAACATAACACGATAAAACGAGATAGAAGGGCAGTATAAAGAAATTTTTACGGTAATAAAATCTGAATGGTGTAAAATATAGGATCGTTTGCTACGCTTCATGTTTCATAATATCGAATAAATTGAATCGTCTATTTAATTATGATGAGAGTATCGTGATTTTTAAATTTCCTGTTTTTTGTATAGAATTTTCGAACAATTCTTGTTTACTCAGAATTTCATATTTCGGTACATTCGTATATAGTAAGTACGTTGCTATTAACTAGTTATTCAGTGACAGCAGCGTATAATGACGCGTTTAACATGTAATTAGATAAAAGAATGTAAAGGCAAAAAGTGTGTGTATGTAAGTAACAATGTTACTAATGATAATGACAATAGATATGCTAATGGATGGAAATTTTTATGCGTTGGTCATTCAGTTTCTAATTAGTATTGCAAAAAATAGAATATTTTCATGGCCAATAGCCCCATTTAATTCTATTTTTTGCGCACCTTTTTTAGTTGCTGATTATTAGTCATTACGAAGACTTGTATATAGACTTGCAAAGAGAGAGCGAGAGAGAGAGAGAGTGTCCGTTTTTATTTATAAAAATAAAAATTTGTTGAGTTACTCAAATCTAATTTAAATTATAATTTGAAAGGATATTGTTTCATACTAAGAAACCTAAATCGCATATACAATTTAAATGATTATTATATTTTATAATTTGTATTTAATAAAATTGCGCATGTGCACCTTAAACATTTTACTATTTAAAACTATTCTTGTGAATCTGATAACGTGAAATTTTCGATACTAAAATTTTTCTAACAAATGGGTTAGCAGCTATTGTACGTCATAATTCTTTTGTTTAGCAAAGATTCTATCTGTTTTTATCACGACGTGACTTGCGCACCTCCCCCCCCGATGACTTGAAGATTCCAACCCCGATACGAGCACTTCGGACACGTTGACAAACATACACGTACATACAAACATACTCGTACCGTTCGTGTGCATGTATGGCCGGATCTACGTTATAAAATGCAAGACAACGTTCGCTTTCGTCGGCGAACGTGTCACGGTCTTCATTACTTTCTTGCAACGCGTCGTCGGAATTCATCGATTAACCTGCTCTTCGAGGAGGCAATTAGCGCCACCGGGGCTTTAGCCGGTAGAGCTTGCCAGGATCCACCGACAGATCCTGTTCCAAGAAGACAAGAAGACCGCGCCAGGCCCGGTCCCGGGCGGGGAATGAGAAGCGCGGGGAAGGCAATCCATCGAGAGCTCGCATACCGCTGTCTAATCCATTTAACATAAAGCCGCCGTCCGCGTCCCCGTATCGTCGTCGACCTTCTTCCCTCTTTTTCTTGCGCGCCGGGAATTCGCGAGCGACGAGTCAATTCCGTGTAACCTGTCGGGAACGTTTCGATTCCTCGCGACGTCGGGAGGCGCGCCCGATGGGTGGCCCGCGAATTCCCCAGCTGCTCGTCCTGAAGAATGGCAGGACCTGGGGACGGGGACGAGTGTATTTCTTTCGAGCCAGGCAGAACCCGCCACGTTCTTGTATCGTACGATATCGTGCAGGCAAACAGACTCGGCTGTTCTGAGATTCTTCAACATTTCGTGTTTGCTTATGTCTTTGAGATGGAGAATATGTAAAATGTTGAAAAATACTAAAACTTAACTTTAACTTTGTAGACACATATATTTTTATTTACTTCGTAGATACTCTTTTTATCTAGCTCAATTTTTTTTTTTTTTACTATGTATGTGTTTCAGACTTTTAAAAAATCTATCTATAAAAATTCACGATTACTTTCCAACATTTCTGCTACATTGCCAAATA
Source organism: Acromyrmex echinatior (assembly GCF_000204515.1). The sequence continues at coordinate 2,655,753 of NW_011626806.1, read as the reverse complement.
GTTATTTAACTCAAATATTAAAACTTTTATTCAATAAAAATTGATATTTGCGCCAAAGACTTGAGAGTGAAATTTTGCCTGCGTGAAAAAAGACTCAGTATCCCTATGAAATGTTAATCTACAATGTGTTCTTTGCTTCCTGTTTCTTGCTTTGTACTTTTTGATTTTTTTCCTCTTTGCTCGTTTTATCGACAATCGTGTTTCTAGTCACTTCTGAAGTTCGTCAACTTTTATCTCAAGCGACAGAAAACGATGACATAAGATAAGAGACAAGAAGTAAAAAGTGCAACGGCGAAAAGCAAGAAACAGGAAGGAAAAAGCACATTGTAGATTAAACTTAAGACTTGTTCGAGCTTAAACAGTTTTATAATTTAATGTTTCAGAAGCTACCGCGTGTGCTTTATTTTTAGAAATTCATACTAATTATATAAAAATGGTAAGACATTCTTAAAGAGAAAATCGATTTATTAATTACAAGTTGAAATCCCGCAAATTGACATTAGTAATTATCAATTCTCGATTGATATCACATGATATCAATCTAACCGGTCTAAACTTCGCTGTTACGACAGTCGTATTTCGCTCTTGTCGCTTTATTTGTGGATTTACCACCCGCCGTTACTACACGATTAATACACCGCAACGTAAATACTACGGCGACCAATTAAATGAGTCAACCTATTAACGTAGCGGGTTAATGAGCGGGTCGCAATGATGGTTGGTGGTCCCTCGGGAATTACAAAGTATCTTCTGCTCGCGTCGCGGCACGTGGCCGTGCAGACGGTCACTAATCCAAGATAAGATCTAAAAGGCTCTCGATCCTAATTTGAAGTGTCGACACTGCGAGTTCTTATTTGTATTTTCGTACCTGCGGCCGCATTCCTATGGCCACAGATAACATCCGATGATCCTGCAAGATACGAGATGACCGCGACAGGGACACCGCATGACGCTCGGCATGAGTATCCTTCTTTCTCGGGATTGCCACTGAAGGATTGGCACTATATTTGACCGAGGAAGAAAATGCTCGTTTTAGGTCTCTTTAATGCAGAGTACATACATTATAAGGAGATATAGGACTTTTAAATTCATGTTAAATTATACCCATTTAAGTTATCTTTAATCATATCTCTAGGTCGTCATTATTGCTACCTATGTCATTAATTTGACTAAAACACTAGAGTTTCAAGAAATTGTATTAAATTTGACTCAAATTTAATTTATTACTAAGTGCATTGAATGTTTATTTTAAAATTAACCATAGAAATAGATTGATTTACATTTTGACATAAATGGAAATTAAAAATAACAAAATGTTATTTAAGAGATTGGGTTATCATTATTGCTCTTTTGATATCTAACAGTAAGATTATTTCGTACATTAATAATAAATGCATTTTGTAGAAAAAAACTAAATAATATTATCTAAAACGTAGAAACACGTTTAACATCGATAAATAAATTCATATATGCAAAGTTTGTTATAAAAACCTATGCATTGTTATTTATTACGTGGATTATTATTAAATTATTATAGTATCTATAAGTAAAAAATTAATATTATCTTGAAATAATCGACTATTTGTTAAGATAATATGTAACTCTCTTTTCTTTCCTTATGAATGACGAGAAGTAAATTATTTTTTAAACAATTTTTTTAAAGAAAAAAATGTTGCTTATATCGTTAAACATAAAAAAATACTGTTTTCGTTATACATCGATTTTAGTGCAAGAAAACAGAAAAATTTTGGCGAGCTCGTTGCATTCTTTAACGGACTCGAAGAACTCATGCGTATCGTGGGTCCAGCGGCTCCGAGAGGACTCGGATTAATCGAAGACAAGGCAAGCACATTACCGTGGTCCGAGAGATAGTATAGTCCGAGGGATAGCGGCACGAAAACCACCGTGAAACTCCGAGAACCCGACACTCGGGTTCATTGGAAGTCCGCAGCTGCTCCTCTCCCGGTCGACCGGAAAAGAGAAGGGTATAGGATGCGCCACGAGAGAGGAACAGAGAGAGATAAATTACTTTCTGGACCTCCACCGAATCTGTGACGGGTTAATCCTCCCAGCTTCTAGGAAGCGGGAGAGAAGAAGTTGCCCGCGCGAGAAAACCGCGACCCGTATCGAAATCGGCGATTCTTAAGAATCGTCGGAATGCTGGCAAGTCTGATCGTCCGAGACACGAGTTATTTTTGTTGACAAGTCTTCGTCGAGGCGAATTATTAAGTTATACTGGTTTGTAATTGATGATCAATTTACCAGTCATTAATATCTCATAAAGAAAATCCTTACGTAATAAACATTTTATAATAGGTATTTCGTAAAAATAACGATAACTTTTACGAGCTAGAATATTTTATCGTGAACGAAATTAATTGGACATCTGTGCTATTTAATCTATTCGGAATTTTTTTAATCCTACATAAAAAAAAAATGAAATTGAGTTCTACGTGTATAATATTTATCGAAATATCTGAACACGATTAAAATTCGTGTGTTTCATCTGTTACGTGATTTTCATTCATATATGCATAATATAGAAAAAAAAAATGGCACGAGAGAAATTTTTTATCGCACTGTGCACTGCAGAAAAACTACCAATAGACAACAGGTACTCATAGAAAATTACTATCTGGGTAGTAAAGTTCGTCTGAATTCCATCAGTTCGCTCGCCGGGACAAAGGACATCCTGCGTGATGTATTTAACGCCGACTCACGGCTGCCCCAACTAATTATTCCGCGGTAGTTTACTCAGCACGTGGGGTCATACAGGGCGTCGGTTCGATGCGCTTCGCGGCTTTTCGGAACACGATTAAAGAACTGAAGGCAAACGCATGTCGCCATAACCGACCATGACCACGGCGACGATGGTTATCGCTATTTTGGCTGTATTTTGGAGTACTTCTAGAGATCCCGCTCGAAATTAGGATCATGTATAAGACTACTATCAACTCGACACCTAATAATTTACTACAGATAGTCAAAAAAGAAAAATTCACGCTCAATGATTTCCTTAATTTTACAACGTTAATTGTCATGTGCAATTTAGAGGCTTTCGACTCTCCCACTTTCACGTGTGAAAAATTTTAAGAATACGCTTCTCTCGCAATGTCGCATTAGCTAATAATTCCCTTCCTTGATATGCATCTAATCGTAAGAAATAAATGTTTTCCTCGAGTCTTGTGCAAATTACTCTTTTATGAAGATTCAGAAATACTATAATAATATACGTAATTTCAATTGTCGTCAATTGAGAGATTACTATCTTGTCCAGAAGAAGTTTGTATTCGCTTTTTCAAGCACCTACAGTGTGAGATACACATGTGTATTTTAATTATTACACATTCTTTTTTTAGGTAAAATAATTTTGAGAAATATACAATTTATTTTATTCTTTGTTACTAAATTGCTTAATATTTATTTGTTTAAACTTAAATTTTTTCACAAAGATTCTGTACGAATACTTTTTGCACTTACCGTATATCAAAGAATAATTATTATTTGTAAATGCATAGAATATTGTAAAGTAAAAAAGGTCCAAAGCCATCAGTTACAAGCTTATGACATTAGAGTAACGACATGTCACCACTGGTTGGTCGGTGAAAGATGCAGCTGCAGAAGCTCGCCGCGAAGAATGTCAAGGGTGCCTCGAGTCGCGGTACGAAATTGCGACTTCTTTCTATCTCTCACACTCAGTCACGGCGTATATGCAGCCGTCGCTAATGGGCTTTAATTGCGACCCCCTGCAATTCCGCGTCTCTCGTTCTCCAGCTTGCCGGCTTACACAGGCGAGCGCGCTCTCTCGCCACGGTTGTGACATCGGGTTATAAGATAAGCGCAGTTACGGAAATTGAATAATAATTGCAGGTCTCGGCAGGCGTCCACCGTTGCCACTACCACCATCGCTACTACCAACACTTCCACTCGCCGTTTACATCGCCGGGAAAAGTCTAATAACCCTCTAGCGCGCCGCTAGAACGCTCCCGCGCGGTGCTATCTGACAGATCTCCTTAATTAGAATTCCGTTGGAAAGGCGAAACAATGGGACCCGTTGAGTGGTACCATCGCGCCGGGTCGCGAGAAGGTCCAACAAGCTTCTCTCACCGTCACGGGCGCTCACGGGTGCGCGACAACGTTCGTCGACAGCTTGTCACGAAAACTGCCGCTAGGCTAGGCGCGAAATCGCGTGACTTTCGTTCTCTCTAGATATGAAAATATCCTAAAATATATCTTTATTCTTCATTGCCGCAACTTGCAATTTCTTGTTTATATAGTCTTACGTGTTTTTAATAGTATAAGATTAGCGTAAAGTACATAACATATTCTTTCGTAACGTATACCTAGTTGTTTTCTATACTGCCTTTTACAAAAATGACAGTGAGAAAATACTAAAAATAGGTATATTTATATGTTTAAAAATGTATACTTAGGAGTATATAAGTCTCTATATTACATTAATATAAGATAAAGTGGAGTAATTTAGATAGATTAATTTACCGTTTATCTTTTTTAATCTTAAAAATTAGAAAAAGATGAAGAATAAATTAAACTGAGATTAATTTTATTATACTGGAAATTATTAGAACTGGGTATCAGTCAATAAAAATATTGTCGGATAGGAACAATTTTCTTCCTGTCTCAAAAATATACAAAGTATTGCAGAAAAATAGGGTAAAGTGGGATAATTTAGGTTAACAAAAATTTTCAAATTGTTCAATATTTTGAAATATTCATATTTTCAAATAAAATATTCAGGTCACGTGTATTCAATCAAACATACAAAATTTGCGTATGTTTGATTGAATACAATATGCGACTTCAATTTTTTATACAATTTGAAAATTTCTGTTAAACCGAGACTAAAATTAATCTACAATGGTAGAAAAATGACATAAATCGAAGAAAATAATTTTCTATTCTACTGTCAGAGCTCCATTTAGTCAACTACAATGGGCTAATAATCGCGCTAAACCTCAATCGCGGCGATAGATTAGTCTTTTCTACGTTCTCTAAACGCGAGATTACTCCAGGATTAACCCCTCCGCAATGCGGATCAAATGAAACCCGCCGAGAAACTGGTGATCTTTCTATAAGCGTCGGTACAATTTCGTGAGGCGTTTTCTCACGGAATGCACGAGTACCGCCTTGCAGAAGTCTAATACTGACCAATACTGAAAAACATTAATTAATTACTCATTTTAAGAAAAAAAGCACCGTTTAATTAAGTTACTTTTAGTGCTCCAAATAAATAATTAATTATTATCTTTTAATAATAAATTCACTAGTATTAAATTAGTCAGTATTATATTTTTCTAAGGGATATCGAATACTGTGATTTACGTATGTCGCGCGATCACACGATACGCTGTAGCACGAGAGAGTGACTTCTTGCTGGTCGATGATTGATGACTAGATAAAGCCACGTGGAGGTAGAGTAATCGGCCCTTAAGCGTCGGGCATAAATCAAATGGCTCCGGGCGTCGCGAGAAAGAAACGCAGGCTCCCGTCGCGTCGACGACGGCATAGATGCGTAAGTGGATTTGGAAAACCGGTAGAAAACCTGATCTCTCCGTTTCGCTCACAAACGGCCGCGCTCTGACTAATGAAACGCCCTGCGTCGCGATGAGTATCCGTGCTTCGATCTGGTCAACGGCCACATAGTTAATTATTCCTGCAACTTTTTTTCTCCAGGATGCGTTCGCGCAACGCTGGATTTATTTGCTTTTAGAATTTATGTGCCAAGTTTACATAGGTTGCAAGTTAATGCATAGTTACATCAGCCCAGGGTACGGCCCCGGATGATTACTTGGCAGATTCTGGTAGATAGAGTTATCACAAGCGTAAATATTCAATAGCCGTTGTACTATACGATTAAGTTAATTGCTTCGAACAGAATTAAGAAAAACCGAATATTAGCTTTATTCGAGAATTAGAAATTTTGATGCATATGTTACCATAAATTTGAATCTAACGTTGCATTTATTGAAAATACATATTTTGTAGTTTTCATATTGTGCGCCTCTACTTTCAAATTATTTAAATAACAGATTAATATATCTTAATAATAATTTAAAAATTGTATAAAATTAAATATTGATATATATGTTTTAAGTATTTGTAATGTAATAGCAATGTATTTTAAATATACGCAGTGTAATAGCAAATGTAATTTTCCTTAATGAGTTTGTACTGCTACGTTTATTGAGAAAATATTTCTTGCAACTTTTAAATTAATCGAAAAGATAGAAAAAAAAGCTTTATTAACGTGAAAAAGAAACATCGTAAATATCAGAAATGAATGTAAATTGCAATATTTGCAATGTAATGGCACATTTAAATTGGTATAGTTATTGCAAACTAAGTATTCTATAGCTTATTATACGTTATAAGAAAAAAAAGAACATATTATTATTGCGTTCTTGACATAAACGCGCGATGCAAATTTATCCTGCACGCCACATATATATCGCGCATTAAGGCTGATAATAGAGTCAGCAATTTGAAGCTATTAGCGTTTCTGATAACGACGACTTAATTCGTTACGAAATACCTGGCACGATTATTTCTAAGTTCTTAATTACAACACCAACGATTAAGAGATCGAGATAACGACTAAGCGAGGATAACACGTGACCGAGAGAAAAATGGATTATTAATTCATTCGCCATTTATCTGGCTGTTGCGTTAACCGTAATGGCGATTTCAATGCTCATTACCTGTCGGCATTATCGACGATTATTCGGGTCCGGTTCGTTCGCCATAAATGAACGAATATTTAATTAATCGCGCAAGGTCGGCGCGTAATAAGGCCTATTGAAATTTTTGCCGCTGAACGATCTTGCGCTCGCGAATTTCCCTTTCGAAGGGACTCGAGCCCGAGTTAATGCTTAAGAACAACCTGCGAAGGGGCGGCATCGGGCTCTTACAAGGTGAAATTTGCCCAGCCGCTTCCAAAAAGCTGACTCATTTCTTGATTGCACCGACGGTATATTCTCCGACAATTATGCAAAATAGCTCTGCCCTTATTCGCGCCCGACGCATCGCCGCTATTATTATTCTTTCGCAACAATAAAAAAAAAACGCGAGGAACCAAATGCTTTCGTCGCTTCGATATTCGATATGTAGACGATTATAGAAATATAATCCATTTTTCATAATCGCATCTTTTCTTGATATTTTATAATAAATCTGTGAATTCATTACGCAATTATTTACAATTAATTTTATTTAATTATATATATTTTTAATTTCAAATATATCGTATAAACAAAGAAAATTAAGATAGAGATTTTATTTCAATTTTCTTATATTAATCACTGCCATCTTTAGAAACGGCCATCAAGTAGCCGGACGTAAGAGTGCGAGGGGTCGACGACGTACTTCCGTCGTCGTCGTCCTGTCCCGTCATCGTTGCCGTCGTCATCGTCGTCATCCTCCAGTGAATGAGGACGCAACGCGGCAATTCTTTACATGTTACGCAATGCCGTGTGCATGTGTGAGTACGCGTGTTCGGCTAATGCGATTAAAAAGGCATAACGATTACGTTCAATTATTAACAATTACAAGGACAGCAAAAACCGTAATTATCCGCCATTAATCAGAAAAGCCAGAGCGCGTTTCTCCATCGTTATATTATATTCGCGACGCGTTACTCGCGGAATGGCGAATACACGATACGGTGTCGTACCAGGACAGAGAGTAGGGCACGTATGAACGACCAGATTCGCACGAATTGCCACGTACGCTAAATCAAATTCCTGAATCCGTTGGACTGGACAAAAAGTAGCCGCGTAATCACGGAGCGCAGATTGCCGTGCGCAAGAAAGTAGCAAATAATTGCGTACGCGTAAAAAACCTACTACTCACTTTGCTCGTCCAAGGTAATCACGAACGTGTCGCATTAATGTTTTAAATTGTATATTAGATCGTTGTAATGAGATAAAAGGACAGCGACACTGTTGCGCCTTGATTGATTACTGTAACTGGACAATGTACTGGTAAAAATAATAATAATAACGGTACCAGAAATTTAAAAGAAGACTTAAAAAAACAAGAAATATCAAGTTAATTAATAACACGAATTTTTGTCGCATCGAGTTAAATTTGATTAATATTTGACTTTTCTCTTTAACTTTTATAAATGCTAAATTTATGCCGCTGACAAAAAATATGTCATAATAAAAAATATAATGATGTGTTCGTTAAAATGCTATTAAACATATGTAAAGATATCCTGTCAAATAAATATCTCTTCTTAATATCTTAAATACTTCGTTTTAAATTACTTTATTTTAAATACTTTATTTTAAATAAATTGTTTTAAATTTAAAAAAATTGTGCGACATATTTCCTCAAGATTTCATTTTTCGACACATATCAAGTACACAAATCGAGCTGGAAAAAATTTATGATACCTTCCATGCGACACACCGTGTAATTATTTGAGCGAGTAATGCACGATTATTAACGTTGTCATTCGCGATTTATATAATAACGTTGCGAGACGAAATTAATTGCCGGCGTCGCCGCTGATTATTCAGCTGGACGCGCAATTTTTCGCGCTGGATAAAGAGTGCATTCTGGATAAAATGTGCGTACCTTACCCGGCACAAAGACAAGGGACGTGATTTAATAATTGATAGCGACACCACCGGTAATTAACTGCCGTGGATAATTGTGATTGTATTTAAGACTTGCCGACTGACAGCCGGTACACACTTTTTCACAGGTAAAAGAGGACGAAAAAAGGGAAAGGAAAGAAGAAAATGCTGCGAACATCGTTATCGTTGTTCGTCGCTGTGTGTTCTCAGAATTGCCGCAAGGACAAGACTAATGCATCGCGACAACGATGCGTCGCGCATTCATGTGGCTGGGCCAAGCAACGTGCGAGATTTATGGTCCAGAATAAAGGCGACAACGACACACGTCGCGGCGTTGTCTCTTACAAGAAACGCGTTTACAACCAAATTTGTTAATCGTTGAGCGCCGCGAAATTTCACCGTTCACTTCTAGCAGGGGGTCCCAATAGGGAATCTACCTGCGACAATCGGGGATATAACGCCCTGAACATTAAACACAACTTTTAATTACTCGATGAGTGAGAGAAAGAGAAAGATTTTGTCATGTATTTAAAAAAATTCAGCTCAATTCAAGTAAATTCAACTTAAAAATTCTCAGCTTAATTAGTAAAATAAAATAATCCTTTTAACAGATCCTTCCATTCTCTTGTTTTCAAAATACGTGCATGTGCAAGATGTATCTTTGCATGCTCCGTACATTCTCCTCAGATTTCTACTGTGTTACGTAAATGTTGTTATATCAGTATTACAAACTGCTTGCTTAGAAACACCAGATTTGTATAATTTGCAACTCCACCCATTTCGCGCGAGTAAAAACGCGACAATATTAAGAATCTTTATTTTAGATCGCATTTGTGAGAAACACAATCAATACTAGAAAAATGCCTATGTTGAAGTTGGATCTTCATTGTTTTAAATAATTCAATCTTGAATCCAGCTTCGACCGTAATAGGCATTTTTCTAGTAAAAACGCGACCTCTAATTACGGATCATTGTGCGTTCCGAGTTCCGATTAAAACAAACGGCAAAAACAAATGGCGTGATTTGTGCGAGGGCAAAAACCTTCGATGCGCAGCTATGAATTTAGATGCAGATTGGAGCGCGGCCAATTACATTTTGCACATCGCAAAACTCCGCAACGGGAGGCGCGTGATTTATCACACGTGTGCTGACTATTTTGCCATATCTGTTCTTTTTTCGTCCAGAACGTCTAATGATCGTTCGCGAATAATCGCAATATATCGACGATCGACGGACGGCACATCTGCCTTAGACAACTATTATTAACAAACGTGCGCCCAGCTCGCATCGATCGACAGATCGGTCCGTCGAAAAAGAAAAAAATGGTTGCGAACAAAAGCTGTCGAAGAGATGAATCGAGAAGAGTATCTTGGTAAGCTCGGACTCCGATAATTTAGATAAATAGGTACGTGAAAATAATTTTTAGACTTATTCAAAAATGAAAATATTACAATTCATTATAAAGTATATTTCTTTGTTACAATAATGTTTGCAATAATAGACTTATAACTAATTGTTGTGAAGCAAAAAGAGAAAATCAGATTTATAAAATTTATATAGCGTTTATCAAGAAAATTTTTGTTATCGATCATCATTTGATATAGAATTATAATTTCGGCAGCTTCAATGTTATAACATTATCGATAACAAAAATTTTCTGTATAAATGCTATATAAATTTTACAAATTTGTTTTTCTCTTTTTGCTTCACAACAATTAACTATAAATTTATTATCATGGGGTTTGATACAGGTGCAGAAATTACTATAATCGAAAGTGATCAATAACATTATTATAGCCAGTAAAATCATTACGAGCGTGACGTAACATTCGATATTCAAGCATATATCTTTATCCGTCCATAGAAAACGGCACATTATTATATTAATAGAAATATGTACCTACACCCTATTACACATATTTATCAGCGTTTAATTAATCGGTGCGCGGAATTCCCATTTTACTGATCATTAATGATCGAAAGATCCCGTGGTGGTCAATTAAAGAAGTTTGAGCCGCATATATCTATCTTTGGGAAGATCTCTCTTCTCGCTCTCTCCTTCTCTTTTCTCTCTCGCGATAATCGATAATGTACACCGTTGCGGCTACTATATTGACAGACACCGCGTGTGCGCGTACATCAAAGTATCAAGGCACAGCGAAGTGTGTGCAAATACCGCCGGCGGCGGGCAACTTGGCATTCCCTGGCGATCATGTGTGCAGAAATCATTAACGATCGCTATCGAGGCGCGGACGTAGAACGAAACGATATATATGCGCCGTGACTTAAGCTGCTACCACGCAACGTCGGAATTAATTTTTATTTGCGAATCGGCACATCGTGGCGTGCCCCGCGTCTCTCTCTCTCGTCGATTCGTGATCAGCGCGAATGATCGATGATCGGCCGATATTCCGGATGCCGCGCAAATTACACTTGCCGCTATCTCTGCGATCATTAATTACTCACGTGTGCGTAAATCGTCGATGGATGCTTTCTCCGGATTGATAATAGACCAATTTGCAGATTGTAAACGAGAATCGCGCGCGAGAAGAGGGAACGTGATTCGGCATCGCATTTCGAGCACGATCGCGATATTCATGGGCGCCGTAAGGAGGTTCTGTTTTTTTTTCTTTTTTAAGCTCTTACATGCAATGAAAGAAGATTCATCTGTAATCCTCTCGGTATTCAACATTATATTAATAGTATAACTAAGGAGGATATTAAGACCGGACACACGAAATTTCTTCAATAACAGCGTATTAAATACAGAATATTTATTAAGTGCCACTTGGAAAGTTTAAAAGAGCTTTATTTTAGCATTTGATTTTTTGTAAAAAATGCAATTGATATTAATTACTTTATAAACAATACTAACGATACCTCGACTGATAACGTAAATAATATTGACTTAATATTAATTTTGACAACTGACCAAGTTGGATCCTTCATACAGGTCTCTTTATAATCGTATTTTTATTTAAACATAACTGATGGAAAATTAATGGGTCTTGAAGAAAAACCTTGTTCGACGCCTATGACGTTTAATCCTCGCCTTTCTCCGACTCCGCCGGGAGATAATGTTTCATCGGCGTTCACTGGTAGTTGCGTGCGTGTGTGGCTATGTGTGTACACGCGTACTAACGAGCACGCGTCCCAGTTTACACGATAATCTTTACAACGTAATAATCGGCGGATACGTGAGCGCCCGACGGGGTCGCGGGACGTTTCGCCGTCATAAATACGCAATCGCGATACTTCGCGCGGTTTGCGAGCCACGATCGAGAGAGTCGATCGCGCGTGTATAGTGGAACGGCGGGAATCGTTTTTACGGATCGTTTGCCAAGCGAAACAGATTCGTGCTAAATCATAAGAACGTCAATCGAAATCGTAAACATGCGAAAAAAAGGATATTACGCGATATGAAAGCCAAGTGCAATAGAAAAATAATAAGATCGTAAAATAATTTGATTGATAATCATATTTTTTATTATTATGACACCAGCACGAAAATTTATCGTGGCTTTTAACTCGTCGAGCTCTAACTAACTTGAGTCACTTCGATTTATCAAAAGTACACCGCGTTTACTGCTAAGAATGCGTGTATATATACTGCAAAAGTATTTGTCACATTTTTTTATTGCTGAATTAACATATATTATACTTTCAACGATCCGTTGCAAAAAAATATAACTATGTGCTCGAGCGGAAAATTTACTTATCTGTTTTACGAATGATTATTATCGACTATATTGGTATTACGCACTTACGTAAATCACCTGGGTCTGAGTCAATCTTTTTCTTTCATAATGGACCACGAGATATCGAAATTGATCTATTGATTGAATCACGTGGAATTACACGAATCAGTAGACCATCATAATCGGCCTACCAAGAAATCACTTTACAACATTCGTATACTTCATCACGGATTAATTACAAAGGTATTGCGTAATGAGATGAAATACGAGTTTTAAATTAGCGAGCATAAGAAATAGCTGCTGCACAAATGTGTTCTGTACAAAAAATAGAGTTTATGCAAACTTAATTAACTCGTGCAATATACTCATTTGAAATAATAAGTTTCTTATAATTGAAATAATAATCATAAATAGGTATAATATTTTTGTATAATCATGCATTTTCTTGAAATTAATTTACTTTATAATATAATTATTAGCCATTTGTTTTATAATATAAGTACTAGTAATTTGTAAAATAATTGTAACTTGTAATTTCTAGTAATTTGTAAAAAAAAAACATGTTATATAAAGTGCAGTAAAGAAATTTTACTGAACCAATTAAGCATTATACTGTTCCACCTTCAAAAATATTTTAATTTTTGCGTTTTTATATTTATCGTAATTTAACATTGATAACAGATGGACGCAAAATCCGATTTTTCCTCTTTGATAGCGGAGGAATTAAGGTTAATTGTCCCAAGAGCGGTAAAAACAGTCAAGGCGGCAGAATGAATAACGTAAAGGGTCAGAGGTTGCTCTCACACGTCCGGGACGTAGTCAGCTGTTTTCGTTCCATATCTCACAATCTTACCGCGCTCTTCGAGGCATTACGGGAGCAGGGGTTACGAGCGAATTCGTGGCGCATCGGATGCGCATTGCCCGTATCCGGAAGGTACATATATCCGGCGTTATCTGCGCCGTTATCGCGGCAGGAGCGAACAGACCAGAAGACTCGCCGATAATTCGTAATTGCTGCTTATTATCGCGCTCGAGGGATCGAACACAGCCAAGCGACGCCGGTTCGTGTCACAGGATGCATTGATGCGTCTATTAGCGCAAATTTGCAAGTATGATTCGATGTGGAAACATTTCTCTCGAATGTCGCTGGCCGAGGTGTCTGAAACGACATAAAAAGACGCTCGCGAAGAAACCATATTATCGAGTGTCGTTCGTATGAATTCTAGCGCTCTTATATCGTAATATGATGTAATTTTTCACACGTACGTTTTATATCAAGAATTAGTGTCGCCGCAGTAGACGCACAAAAATTCTTTCTCAGAATCCCTTGTGTTACATCAGAGACTTCAACTAATTTTAATTATAATTTAATATTATTGTAATTAATTTAGTCTTAAATATTAAATTATTTAAATATGTATAATTGAAATTATTAAAATTTTATATTTTACTATAATTATATGTGAATATCATTTTTTGTGTATAATATAAAAATATAAAAAAATCTAAAAATAAAAACTACTGAAATATTTTATTAAAATACAGTGTATTTTCTGTTATCATGAAATTAATATTGCAAAATCAAGTCTCGTGTAAACGATACTTTACGTATTTTCGAGTTTTGGTATCTGATACAGAATATCATCGAATTAGTATCGAATATCTCTCGCATATAATATGTATAATATAACTTATAAATCGTAATATACTTTGATCTCATGAAAACCTGTTTTACATATCGGTGAACTAAATAGATTTGATTTGAACTAGATCACCGCGAGTTAAAAATAGAAACTTTTTTCTCTGCATTTTCTTTTTGCACTATGAAATCTAAGTCCACTCTCCGTAACATTTTACTCGCTTCGAATTAGTTAAAAGAAATACGAGTTTCAAACTAATAATAAGCAATCGCAGTTACAAAACAAACACGATGATTAGACATAATAGGACGAATAAACAGAAGCGATAATTTTATATAATTCGCGCGATGAAACGCAGGAAATCTCATGGATGGAAAAATCATGGAAGAAACTTTAATTGGCACTTGCGGTACGGATTAGCGGGTAATTAACAGTCACCGTTTGTCGCCCGCCATGCGTACTGCGTACGCGTTCGCGTACGCGGCCACAATGACTTAGCTAATTGGTTGATTGCGACGCGCTAATTTGCATGGTCGTAAATCGCGCACACGCAACGTACGTACGTACGTACGTGTGCAAGCAGACGCTAACGGCGCGCAAATGTAGCAGAAACGATGCAGTTTTTCAAGCTGCTTTAGCGAGGGGAACGACAGTGAATGCATTTGCACTCTCCAAGATTCTGCACATTCACATCACATCGTTGACGCACAGCTAAGGAGCAAAGCAAATTTACTTAGATTTTTTCGTAACTAACTTACGGATTAAAACTTTTTGGTTGAGCCAAAGTCAAGATTGATGTTAAGTATAAAATAAGTTTTTGTTATTTACCTACTTGCGCATTACTTTGAAGCTTAATTTTCCAACAAAGTGTATTTTCAACCGTATACGAAAAATACGTAAAATAATAAAGGATTAAAAAAATGTCTTGTACTTATTTAAAAAAAAAAAAAAACTATATATATAATGAAAACTAATATAGGTACACGATTTTATTGGTCCTATTAGCAACATAATATCTCTCTGCGTTCCATACGAGATTAATCACTAGTTAGAACCCTGCAATTCGCTCTATCATTTCTAATCGAGCGTGACGTATCTAATTGAACATTCATGATATTGTCAAGGCGCGCGGAACAGCCGATGGAGAGAAATAAATGGGCATTCGCGAGATCGAACTCGCGGTAAATTAAGTAACGTCGATGCGATGTAAGTTACCACTCGTTTCGCGATGGAATCGCGTTAAAACACGTTCTCGCCGATGTTTATTACGACGTACACTTGCGACACATAAACCAGCTATCGTTCATTAATCCGCGCCGAGAATAACTTCAAGATAAGCATACGTAGTGATTGTGGTATACAGTCGATGATTTGTATAATTTTGCTGAAAACAATTTGCTGTATGACATTTATAAATTTGTGCTAATTAAAGATTTGCGTGTTCTCGACATTTTCATTTGCATATTGTCAATTTAAAGCTATTATATTGTCAATCAAAATTATTCTGCTATGTAATTGACATTAAAGTGATAACATTATTCCCTTGCAATTATCTTGCATGTATATGGAATAAAAAAAATTTCTATAAAGAGTATATATACATAGAAAAAAATAATTTTGTTGAAATATCTAAAAATTTAGCTATAGATACAGATTTGAAAATTATTTTGTTAAATTCAAAATAATTATGAAGAACGCTCAAGTATTATGAACAATACTGCAAAAAGTTTTGGTTTTCTAGTAACTTCTAGCTGTACCTATCCTATATAATTATTTTGATTGTTTAATAAAATGATTTTTAGACTCTCTCTCTCTCTCTCTCTCTCTCTCTCTCTCTCTCTCTCTCTCTAAATTTTTACACTCTAAAAAATGTCAATGTTGATTTAACACCAAGTTATGTTTATATAATTCTCACAGTGTTATATATAGTGTTAATATTAACATCAATAAGAAGATTTAACACCACGCATTTTAAATCATTACGATGGTGTTGGTATAAATATAGGGATTTTAAATCTACACCATGTTGATATTAATATTATTATTATTAATACATGATGAAAATTATACTCATGTTGTTAAATTCATATCGATATTTATTAGAGTGTAGATACTTTAGCAAAATTATTCTTTTCATGTGTGAGTGTGTAATAGAACTAATGCCATTGATTTCTGTAATGCAATTATGTTATAGAATATTTTTTGTAAATTATAATTGATCTATCCTGTAGAAAAAAACTCATTAAAAACTGCAATTAACTGTTATATATATCTGTGCGTTCCTTACGTTAATTTCATTATTTTTGCAAAATGAAGTTAACTCTCATCAATCGATGCAGAATAAATGGTACTAAAGATAAAAAAATCAGCACGATCGATACACAGATGCGTGATCTCGCGAGTGTATTTACCCGTTCGATCAAGCTAAAGAATTTAATGTGCCTTATCATATAAGGAAAGAATACGAGAGAGCGAGCGCTTAGAGAGCGACTCCTGATTCCTCGGCATGCGGTGAAATTATAGTATTTACGTGAATTAGATTTCGGTTTCGGTAATTTTCAGTTAATAACGACGAGGCGAATTGGCCGGCGAGTGAACGCTAAGTGCGGCCTCAGGCTCTATTAATGCTATTATAATGTAAAAGGCTTCCTACACGTCCCACTCTCTCTCTCTCTCTCTCTCTCTCTCTCTCTCGCTCTTTCTCTTTTTTTTCTAACTCCATGTCTCTTTTTCTTTCCTTCTTTCTCTCTTTCTCTACCTTCTCTCTTTGCGCGTCGATGAACTCGTAGTTGCACACATCGTGAGTATACGTGAACAAAAAGGAAAATCCGGCGAGGTTTAGGCCCGTTGTATATTATCGGCATTACGTCGAGGCTACCTGCATTATAAGCTCATTTCCGATAAATTGACTCGATTAAAAACTGCCGCTTAAGAACCGCGTAAACCACTTCGATCCTTCCCTCCTCCATCCCGCGCCCGTCTTTTCGACCCTCGCTTTCTATCGAACTGCCCGCTTCTAGAAATTTACTCGATCGGCTGCCGTTTTCTCTAAAGACTTCACATATGAGCGTATATCGAAGTACGTAAGAGTTATGTTTCACCGATATGCGCGAAACGTGACGGGATACTCGCAGTCGTTGCAAATTAAATTTCTTGCAAGATTTAAAATGATCTATGTAACTATCCAGACAAATAGAAAAGAAAGCAGTAATTCGAGAATAAATAAATACAATTTAAATATCATATAAAAAGACATTTTGACATATTTAATTTTATGATTTAGAGAAGTATATTTTAACTATCAATATATTTGTATTTACGCATTTCATAATAATTCTCTGTTTAATCAATAGAATATACTGCAAAATTATTCTTTTAAAAGTATTCAATAATTTAATTTAAATTAATATTAATTGTTCAATGACTATCTTTAATATTTTATCCTAGCAATTATTAGTCTTTTCATTCATGTTTTAGTTCAATAGTTACTTTGTAATCCGGCTTCAAAACCATTGGTTGATGGATATTTATTACCAACGATTCCGTTACAAGTTTACAAGCAATATCGAACGCCGTTACACGATGGCGAGATTGCGATCATGCCAAGGTGCGGGCTCGTAGAAATCATTAATTCCTACGAGGTGAAGTCGCGGTGAAAGGAGTGATACCTCTGCCGCACGCGCGCGTATGTCAACATTTATATTTAAAATTTATTTATTTTAATTCGCCTCTTTTTGATACACATATGTGATAATAAATCATACGTACATCCTTATATTTTCTATCTCGTCAGATCGCCTTATGTATTTAAAATTGATATTCATTTTAATATTATATTAAGTAGACATGTATCGTTATTACAGAAAATTAATTAACTCAGCTTTATGAAATAAGGGAGAACCTGATTTAAATACTGACAAAAAATTTCAACTTCGATGTATGCATGTAAGATTATTTAAAATCATTAGGTATAGCTAAAAATTTTTTTTAATTAATAATAGTTGTATCATTTCTATTTGAGAAGAAACTTTTACGCATCCTTTTTCAATGCAATGACTTCATTTAAATTGTTTACACTATACGCAATCATGTAATGACGGATGACATTGATATCGAGCGAATAACAATTTTTTTTTCATTTTTATCGCAAAAGCGATTTTGTCAGCATTTTTATCACGCTCTGCGCGAGTGTGTTGAATTATTCTTTTTCTAATAATTTTCTTAATCGTTGCAATGTGCGACAATTAACCGCGACAGGTTTGGAAGATGCAGGGGGGAAGCACGTGATTAAAAGGGTTGTGTTTGAAAATGAATAAGGGCTCGAGAGAAGTGATCATATCGTTTTGTTCAATTTATAATCTGCGCAATACGTATTTCTTTCATATTTTTTGAAAAGGGTAACTTGCACATAACTTACATCAGTATGATTTTTTTAGCATTCACAAAGACGTTCTCGAGACAACAAATATGATTTACACGCAGACTTATTTTGGATGTAGTATTTAAATTATTTTAATGTAATGCAACAAATTTTTTGTACAGTTAGATCATTTTAATTTTTGTATTAAAATATTCTATTCTCATTGTTGAAAATAATCTTGTTACGCAAGAAGTATTTTTATTTGTAAATATATTAATATTTTTTAATGTATACGATATACTTTTTTAAAAAGGTACCCCATTAAAAAGTTTTCATTAAACAAAAAAATATTTATCAGATTAAATTTAATTTCAATACAATTTACGAATTGAAATAACGAATTAAAATAATTTTAGTACAGATACTTTTATAATTATAAAAAAAAATACGAGTAATACTTGTGAAAAATGTATTTTCTTGATATGACAACAATTAATCGATAATATTATGTTGATACATCTCTCTTGTCATTGATTATAAAGAAGATACTCGGCATGCTAGAAAGAAATCATTCAAAGCTGGTTTTTATTTAGACATGTAAAACTTTTGGACTAACAGTCGCATTAAAGGTTAGCTTAATTATACAGCGGTAAATCTTTCCACCAAGGCGGAAATTTGAAGCGCGGAAATTCCAAATCTTGAAATAGTTTATAGTTTATGGTTGGTGCATCGAGTAGGCCGTCGTTTAAATCCACTCATAGCGGAAACTAGACCGCAACGATTTCCCTGACCATTCGTGGAATCTGATCGTTGCTGATAATAAGTTGTGGTCGCCGCTTCACGTGACAACTGATGAATCGTTTCACACTATAATACGTTCGCATTTCAGTCGCGAGCAGATGGTTTTAACAAGAGCATAGTTTTATCCTATTCATTCTATTTATCCAAGGTATCAATCGATTCATTAATGATATACACATATATCCTAGCTCTCTATAAATTTTTACCTTACAGACTCTTATAAGGCCTGGTTTTTCATTATCTGATTAATTTATCGTTAAGTTTAATTTGATGATAATGTAAAAATTGTATTTTTCTATCTATGATTAATCATCCAACTCATACTCTTTTGTAATGAATAACTCAAAGTTACCATTACAAAATTATTAAATTAGTGATTTTGTAATGGTAAAGTGATTAATCATAGTAGCTAGAAAAATTAAATTTTTACATTATCAAGTGAGATTACGTTTACACCACAAGTTAATTAGATAATGAAAATTTTACAGATTTTAGACTATATTTTAAACAATTGTTATGATATTGGAGTATTATAACATTTATAATAATATATGTACAAAAATCAAAGATTTAAAACATGTGTAAATGTATGAACTAACATCTGTGATTTCAACAAAATCTGTAAAATTCTTCATATGTGCGAATTATAATTTTAACAGATAGAACTTTAATGATCAAAGATTTTATTTCCAATCTTACTTAATTATCATTATTACTTAATGATATTGTTTTTATTTTTATTTCTGCAATATCATCCGAAAGCATTTAAAATTACCTATTCTGCACACATAAATAATCTACCGCGTTTTTTTTTTATAAAACAGACGAATCGCAATGATTATGACGGTGGGTGTAAAAATTATACACTAAAAAAGATTAAAATCCTAATATAATTTATAAAAAATTATAATCTAAGTTATATTATCATTTGATAAATCTCATAAATAATAGTCTTTTATTTATGAAGTAAATTTAAATTTACCAAAATTATGCTGAATTTCGTGATCCGAGCAGTTTATACAAGACCCGAATTGTGATATCCGTAATAATATTATATTTGTGTTAGTACACTGAGAAACCCATTTGAATCAACCAAGGATTTGTTTGTCCATATCCAAACAAGAAATTAATTGATGCAATAAAATAATTTAATTAAAGCAAAGCATTTGGTTATTACAACATTTCATTCGTTTCTGATAAATATTGACATCTGATAAAGTCGTTTACAATAACCTAATAGCTTCAACTAAATTATTTTATTGCATCAACCAAGGATTTGTTTGCCCATATCCAAACTAGAAATTAATTAATTCAACTAAATGGATTTCTTAAATGAGTATAAATGACAAAATTATACCTATGTTCAAGAGTAACGTATTTATTTGTCTATGCAGATCATTCGTCGCGAGGAGGCAGCGAGCAGGCCGTCCCGCAGACGAGTCCTGCAAGCAGCACGAGCAATTCGAGCCAGGTGACTCAGGTGAACCAGCAGGTGAGCCAGCAGTCTCACCCGCAGTCTCACCAGCAATCAGTGCTGGCGTCAACGACGACGACGACAACATCTCAGTCCACTCAAATGGGTATCTCTACCGAGGAGGTAAGGCCCGAGGAAGAGGGCACCCACCCGAGAGCGG
Organism: Acromyrmex echinatior; assembly: GCF_000204515.1. The sequence goes on along the minus strand of NW_011626806.1, from coordinate 2,635,017 downwards.
CACCGACCAGCCCCGAAAGCGAAGCGGAGGCCGACGACTTTGCGCCCAAGAGAAAGCAACGTCGTTACAGAACGACTTTTACTAGCTTTCAGTTGGAAGAGCTTGAAAAGGCCTTCTCTAGGACGCATTATCCAGATGTGTTTACGAGGTGAGTCGATTGATCATCAAGCAATGTTCTAATAATCTCGAGCTTTATCTTAACTCAAATGGCCGGGGTGAGTTCATTTAGATGGAATTTTATTTGGAATTGAAAAGTTGGTATGCAAAGACTACAGGCGTCGTGATTTTAGTAAATCAAAATTTCTCCTAAATTAAATGCATATAGATAACACTGCAAATATCAGTCTTATATATAGATATATAATTTTACTAAAGTATTTAAAAATTTAGCTGATACACATCTGAAAATAATTTTATTGGGCCATCAAAATAATATCATGTAAAACACTTAAGTATTAATAATAATGTTAAAACGTTTTGACATTCAACCCGTTTGAGCGTTCTACATAATTATTTAGATGGTCTAAACAAAATATTTTCAGATCTATGTTTAATTTTTTAGATACTTCAATAAAATCGTTCTTTCCTTGTACAATATACAGCCACAATTAAAATACAATTAAAACACCAAATAAATAGTGACACAGAATAACATGAAATAATTCTCTATGTCAGAATAAAAAAATATTTTAAGACTTTTTTATTATATATGTTTATTAAAAATATATATGCTCGCTGTAGAATATTAATAGATGGTAATCTAGCATTAATAAATTAATAATCACTTAAAACTAAAACTCTACTTAAAAGTGCTGAGCCTTTCGATCTCGAATTAGTTTTTATTTTATTTTTTTACGAATATCTTAAATAATGTAACGAAAAATGCGTTTTTATTATAATTATTTTTATATTTGTTTTTATTAGGATTATTTGAATGTCATTATTATACAAGAAATACTATACAAGAAATGCATGAAATTAGAAAACGTGAGGCTAATTTGATTTTACAGTTATTCTATAATGTTTCACAAGAGAATTTGAACAAAGATCAATTATTACAAAGCTATTTTAGTTACGATCTGTCTTTCGAAGACAATCCTAGACGACTAAGAGCTTATGGTATATCTCGGTGACGGGATAGGAAGCTCGTGTACCTCCCGTGGATCCAGACGATAGGCAAGGTGTCTAGTCGCATTTATCAGGCTTTAGGGTCCACGTTCGGAAGAGTAACGGAATTTAGATACAATATAGAGACCGATTATCGGCTTCCACCCAAATATTTTGTTGTCTGACTCCTGTGCACTCTCCTGGCTATTGCCGATAACGTCGCTACGTACAAAATTCTTTTTCAAAAATGCTCTCCACCGGAAGATATTTACGATGGGTGCACAGGTAGTCCTTGAGCATGGTTATAAAAGAAATCTGGTTATCCTAAGTGTATATACTACCTGAGACAGTCTCGAAATAGTGATGACCGGGTGACGGCTGGGAGACAACGAGTAGGTATATAAGCATATCGTGTTTTAAAGATATCCTTAATGCGTGTTAACGCAGGACCTTAAATACTAAAGTTTTAAATGGGAAATAATCGAAAATCTTAAAAAAAATAATTAGTGTTTAGGCTCCAGCTTAGGCAGGAATGACTAATCTAACCTTCAGATAGCAGCAAAAAAGCGATTACTTGTCGAGTGCAACGATCGATAAGATTAATATATATCTTTTACTATAATTATCTTTTACTATAATTTTTTATCAGATTTTTGTATCTCTAACAAGAGTTTGAGAAATATTAAATTAATATTAAGAATATAAGATAATTAATATTTATTTTACTTAATAATATGGAACGTTCATTTAAATTTATCTCTTCTAGTTTGCTAATGTTTTTCTAGTGCTACACATTTATACAAATAATTCTGACATAAAAATATACATTTTATAGTACGTATTTTAGAAAAAGAAGGACGAAATTAAAGTTAACTCGAAAGTCTTGAAAACAAAACCCTTTGAAGCTCTTTTAAACGTAGTTTTGAATAATGATGTACGTTTCCTTCTTTAATCTGAATCCATGGTAGATTCTAAAATAAATCACCTATCCATCCATGCAAGTCTGCTAAATCCGAGTGTAAATTCGTGGAACGATACATCGATCATCGGGCCTTCCTGCAGCCAGACTGACGATCCTCATGCAAATTCCCATCTGTAGACGCAGAACGACGGTTTTGCATTATTAAGTCCCCTGCACACCCGGGTCCAGTTACATACGTACAGTATATCGCGCCGCCATTGGGCTGCAGCGCAATCTATCTGGGTAGCTTTTTCTTTCTTCTTGTTTTTTTTTTTTTTTTTTACTGCCTTCCTCCGCGCCGTGGAACACCCGGTAGGTAACTAATAGCGGTGTAATCGCTCGTAATAGGTCCGGTCCTGCGGCCACGGTATGGGTTCTCGTAATTAACGAAGATGGTAGGGAGTATGCAGAGAGAGGTGAAGCAGGTAGAGTGTCCGTGGTGTACGGTCAGGGTTGGAGATGTATTCGCGAGTATGGCGAGACAAGCTACACATTCATGCACGCGTGAAACTGCGACGAAGATAGCCTTAACGAGTAAAATACAAATCCCCTTCGTTTATCTAGCAAAATTAGAACCGAACCTCTCAGAAGAGGAGAACAAGGCGATTCCGAACGAGTTTTCCGTGTAATAAAAAAAGATTTTTAGAATAAATTTTTAGAAGAGAATTAATTGAAAATTTCTAATCTGTGATGAACAATATTGGGAAAGATACTTAATCTTTGTAGCTATGAGTTAAAAATTAGCGTGACGATTTCTAAGAAATCAATTTCAATTATACGAAGAATAATTAATGAATAAGAAAAGCACAGATAATTTTTGACTGTGGATTTGAAAGAGGCGAGAATTATTATTTTGCTGTTCGTTAAAATAGTGAAATGGACTTGTACGCATTTAAAAGCAATAAAGTTTCGTAATTTAATAGCGTTGCGAGTACTGACACCTGTCGGATTTTCAATCACCAAGTGTATTATTTTCGTAATAAACATGTACTTCCTTATAAAGCCGACACCTATTTATTTATAGCCATAAAAGTTCCTTTTATTCTTAAGAAAACAACCGGTAATTGACTTGATTGGTTTCTAATAACATTCGCGTCGCCCGTATTAATTTATTCCTTGTCCACTTATACGGGCTTCCTGCCTACGGAAAATTGCTCGACGTTTTCTGCTGTTTCGTAGGATAAATTGATCCCCCGTTTCTTCCGCTATTTCGCCGTGTGGTAGTATTAATTTCGCGCTAATTGGATTTTATGGTCGCTTAGTTTTATTGACTAGCCTGACGAGAATGAGAGGTAGAGAGAAAGGAAGAGAGAAAGAGAAGAGAGTAAAGTCGTGGAACACGACGCATATTCATTAAGCGTGCCTTTACATATAAGGGCAGACATGCGATTGGGACCTATCGAAATATATGTATATCGATGAGATCCTGAAGAAGATGCTAGTGCGGCCTTAACTTCCTGGACGTCGCGAATGAAAATTCATTCGCCAATAAAAGACACGTGTTCCCGCACGGCGGCGGACCGTGTACATCGAATTGGATATCGATAAACATTTCTCTTATATTCATCGTTTATTTTTCGATCAGCAAATCGGTCCGAGAGTAATCGAGCGAGCTCTCTTTTGGGTCCTTCGTGACTTTAACTTTTTGTAGACATTCTCTCACCCATAAATGGAATGCTTTTTTATATTTTCGTATTTTTACTTATTTATTTATCATTTCTTTTTACTATTTCATTAATAAAAATTCTTTTTCTTTGTGTAAATTAATCTCTTCCTCTCCTAATTATTTTTTTTATTAATTATAATTTTTCTTTCTATTCTTGTATTTTTACTTTTGTTCGCTTTCAATTTTTCCATTTCTCTATTTTTTCGTTACCGAAAGGGCCAATTTTGTCCACGATACTGACAAAGATTAGACGGAGATAGCCCCGAACAAGCTGTTGACGACAGGACAACATTTTGTGGAATGCCGTTTCCAAATGCGATAACAGATAAGTAAGGGCTTTTTGCGAGAACCGCGAATATAAGGTTCGAGTGGCATTTGCGAGGGAGCGCACGGATTACCAGATTCGTCCTGTTTATATAGCACTTAAAGCCGGCTTGCCACGTAGGCTCGCGAGAGAGCGTGGCCACTTGCCTTTACGGGCTCTTAAGATCTAATTTAGATTGGAGTGTTGCGGCTCGGGTCCATACTGCTACCGACGATGGACCGACGGCGACGGACTAATCGTTCGACCGTGAGCGGTCCAACCAGTCCAGATCTGTCCGTGTTGGTTTTAATTTTTTATCCCGGTTGTAAACTCCAGGAGAGAAAAAGAGAGAGAGAGAGAGAGAGAGACGAAGCGCGGTTAAAGTGATGAAACCTTGTCATCTTTTCAAATATCCAGCTACTTATTTTCTCTGGTGAACGACATAGCTAATTAATAACTTCATAAATGTTAACACGTATGACGTGTTTAAACGCGATTACTTCGAACGTGGCATTCAGTCAGTTTTCATATCAACGTCGATGTGATTGACAAAATTTAATCAGCGCTTCGTCTTGCTATTCGATTTTTTAAATACGTGTTCTATAATTAATGGTTGGAAATTTGTACGTTAAAGAAAAAAGTCAAGTTATTGCAGTATAATTATTTAAACTTATTTTTTTGAATGTCGAGGGATACCTTAGCTAATTATATAACAAAACTCTTTGATGATTTTCCATTTCTTAATTACTCCGACTAGCCGGGCGCCATTTCGTCCCGCATTCGCTTCGAAAACCTGACTCGGCGGAATATCGCGCGCGGCCACCCCCGTCGTGCGCGTTCTCAATCTATCCGCCCAGTGGATCCATAAAATTTATCGTCCGTTCGCGTCGCGTTTCGAGGGATCCACCTGTTCAAAGGGCCGCGCGACGCGCTTCTCGGTAAATCATTCCGAAGGATGCCTTTATATCCGCGGGGTGGGCCGGTGGTGAGTTTAATAAGGATGATTGTTTCCAGTGATCCATGGAACGGAACCAGTTCCACGGAGCGGTCTCTTCTTCTGTTCTCCTCTCTTGTTCTCTCCACCGCGATTCTAGGCCTCCTCTAGTCCCGGACTCTCCGCTGCGTCCAGGACCCGCAACTCCTCCTGTCATTAATCGACCGACGACGAGTCATGCTCCCGATTAGAAACGCCGCCGATCCGTTATTCGTTTCTCAACAAATAAGATTAGTGCCTTCCGGAGTTAATTAGTGAACGATGTTACCTCGTCCCACGGAAGCGGCATTGGATCTCCGTCACCGTTAAATGACATAAAGTCGGTATAAGCCTTCTTTTCATTGTTTTCAGTCGGTCATTGCTTCATTAGAAAGAGTAAATTAATAACATGGTGAATCACGGATAAAAATTTATACAGGATATTTATATTATACATTAAAGGCCAATAATAAAAGGTTTCTTTTTGTTAAAAAATTCGTAAAAGTTTTTTCCTTTTATTTACAGATAATATTTTGTTATTCCTTTTGGGATAATATATTAATAAAGAGATAAAATTTACAAAAAGAATATATTAAGCAACTACAGATATTGCTTTAATACAAATTTGCTGTTTATGATTTATTACATCTTATTATTTCGAATTTTAATTCCTTCATATTTTAATTCTCAGAATGGTGTTAAAATAAGATTCACGATATCAAAGTAAGAAGTTTGCGAGTCGAAGCTTCCAAAAATATAAATAGTGTACATAATAAATGTTTAAAAAAATCTCTTTTTTTATGAAACAATGAACTCTGAAGATATTTCTACTTGCTCTATGAACTGTCTGCATTCTAAGCAGACAGCATTTTATTATTGTCAATGATTCGAGTCTATGCTATCCTGCCTGTTCGGATTCCGTTCGGAGCGACGAAAAAGATTGTTGTAGACTGTCTCGAGACTCGGGATCGTCCCTCCTCGTTCCTCCTCGAAGACGGGCTGCATGGCCAAGCAGGACGAAGGGCTTCGTCTCGCAAAGTGCGAAGGAGATCGAAGAGTACAGGTTTACCGGGGTCCATCCCTCATCCGATTGGCGGTAGTGTGGCCAATCAGTAATTGGCTCTCCACGCCGTACGCGTATTAAGCGCGCATTACGCACGCATTACGCAGCCGGCTACCGGCTTCTCTCTTTCGCCTCGCTCCTCACAAAGGTAGCGGTCACGGCAGGTATGCGCGCACGGCCGCGAATCCTGCTCGAGAATAATGCGAGCGGCAAAAGCCGCTTGTCACCCCTCGTCAGTGCGAATTACTTGTCCGGCCGGCGCGATTCGTTATTAAACATTATCGATACCGCGCATAAGGAGGCGTCTTTCTGGATGACGTATAAGGAAGGAAGGCGAGAAGCTTCGGGCGTCGCTTATTATACCGAAGCTCGAATTTCGTCGACGAATTTTGTTGTCCTCTCTTTTTTACGTCACGTTACAGATTACGATCGTATGTGCGTAAACTCTGTTCACGATATTTCAATCGTAGGAATGTGTATTTTATTGAACATCTTATCAGTTTATGTCATCTTGATTATTTTTTAAGTTTAATTTTTTATTCTTTGCAATATTCCATTTTATTCTTTTTTTCCCCTGAGAATGTATATGATTGTTATGGAAAATTTGCTTAGCTAATTGTATCTATCAAATACTTTGTTTATATTTAGTATTGTTAATGTACCTTTTATTTGTTCTTTATCTATATAGTATTAATATGTCGGCGCGTATTTTATTTTATTCATATAAATTATGTATGTTAGCCACATCTCTAATTACAATGTGAAAGCTTTTATAACAAATAGTTTTTATAAGAAATATTTACTAGGATGTTGATAATAATCGACACTAATTACAAACGAAAACGTGGCTAATTTTTGTTTCATGATATCAATCACATGCTGATATCGCTACTACTTTGTAAATATAATTAACAAGTCTTTTGTTAGACCTTAAATTTATCAGAGAGTACATCGACTTACGCAAATACAAATTATGTAGAGATAATTACAATTTGTGATTTATGTCAAGATAAATAGCAAATTCCAAGACTTGTTTATTCAATGCAACCGTTACAATCCACATAGATGTAACGTGTCACACATTTGTTTGTGTGTTTAGATTTTATATATATAACTCGACACTAGCTCTCTCCTCTTAAAAGTTACATGCAATAAATAAATTGACTATGTGTGTGCATGATTTGCTTTTATTCTCTTTCGACGAAAATGTTCTATAGAAATTAACAATCTCGGAATATAAAAATTATAAAAGACTGCGATCAAATTTAACAACACAAAATGTTTTTACGACTAATAATTTTTAAAAATACTTTAAAAAATACAAGTATTGATACGATTAGTGTGACCTAACTTATCAATTAAGTTTAAGCAATTACCATTAATTTTAGAGAATCATTTAATACTTTATTCATCGTGTTACGAAAGAAATATTTTACGCAAAATTTAAATTAGAAAGAAACGTATCGCCTAAGGTGACTAAAAAATATTTCATCATTCAGACTGTCTCGGATGTGTCATGGCAAAATAATTACATCTTGTCATTAATAATAACTTAATGACAGCAGAATAATATCCAGTAACTCGCCATTAATCTGGAGAGAAGATAGAAGTAAAACCCCGGAACTCAACTTGGACCTAACTCTCGGGAAAAAAAAGTGTATAAGGCCTGCAGGTCGATTGGCGATCATGGGAAATGATTGCTTAGTATATAACGAGAATAATGAAAAAGAAAGAAAAAGTACAATAATACCGTGGCTTCCTCTCGAATGCATTTCTACGAATCGATTAGTCGCACAACAAATTGTGCCCACAATTATTTATAGTGATTAATAATACCAACATAGATGTGATTATATCAAAAACGCCTTTGGTATTTTTAATTCTTTTGAATTGATCATGTTATATTCGCGATATAAAAGATTTTCTAATAGTTAAATTACCTTTAAAAAAAAAATAAGATAAAAATAGAACTGCAGGTTTTTATTACCAACTCCGTGCAAAATTCTGCAAATTCAGATTTCTGTAAATTCAATGGTTGCTTTTGCTTTCATGCCGCGCGTGTTAAACAATAATAATTGTGATTGCGCCACGAGTGAGACAATCACGGCCGCCACGTCGCGGTAACTGGCGGCTGTTCCGACCTCCGGGGTTAATTAGATAATGTAATTGTGTGGTAATTACTCAAATTACTCGCGCGCCAAGCCTTTTGCTCATACCAGCAATGTCATTCACGCACCCGCGCGCATTCTCTGTCTCTCCTGTCTCGTTCACTCTTTTCCCCAGCGATCCGTCTTTTTTCGCCATCTCAATTCGATTCTCGTATTTTCTCGTAACGATAATGTAATCATCTTCGTAATACTCAAGATATGTATTTGAGATGCGAATCGTATATGTACTGTGGTCACCACAGCATGTGGATCGAACGAGAAAGAATCGATTTTAAATTGCATGGAAGCGAGAATTACACGGTAATTTATTGGTACGAGATCGAATTATATAATATTATATAATAACAAAAGAAGAGAATAATTTATTTACGGGTATTAGAAAGTTAATAAAGACAAATAATACTATAAATTATGCGCAATATGTATATATATATGTGTATTACCTTGGACTATAATGTTTCTTTTTTTTCAATACTATTAAAAGCAACTTCTCTCTCTAATACTGCAGGAAGAAAAAAAATTTATGGAATATATGTCGTTTCTTTTCTTTAAATAACATTTTAAATAATATGTTTTCCACAAAAGAAAATTAATTAACCTTCACACGCATTAACGTGTGATTGCGAGTCGTGATTAATCACTATCATTTCGTCATCGAATTAAATTCCAAGCGCATTAAATTCAAATGTTGACGCAAACGATGCGAATAAATAAGCGCGCAAACACGATTAAACGTAAGTTAAGTAAATTATCTTCCTTCGTCCGTGACTTCTGACGAAGCGCGGTTGCAGCGAAGGACTTCTCGCGCCGAGGCAGGAGCAAATAAGAACGGCAGGATGCCGCGAACGGGAGTCGCAAAGGAAGAGAAGGCAGAGAAAGAAAGGGAAAGGGAGTGAGAAGGAAAACTAGACGAAGAAGATGACGAAGAAACTTGCCTTTAATCCACTTAGCGGCCTCTTTTGATGCCGGCCGTGGGTTCGCGCTATACTACCGTGCGGTTGTGAAATGGCAAATCCATTCGCGCCTCGCAGTCCGATTACTATGACTTCGCAATGTTGCGCAGGACAGGACAAGACGGGACAGGAAGGACTTCCTTTCAGCGAACGGCAATCGATTCTGAGAATGTATTTTGTTGCGGATTATTTGCGCGAGGCAATTTGTTCGCCAAATCTGTGAAAGTCGATCTCTCGCCCGAAGCTCGAGGAACTCGCGTAATACACCGCGGAATCGTATACAACCGGATACCAAAAGAATCTGATTATTATCATGTTGATGCAATTAATCGGCGATTAGTCATATTCTATTTTTCAACGCGTGTGAACGTAGCGGCTATACGTTAATTATAGATCAGGTGTGTTCCATAATGAGAAAGAAACGTGTTTTCTGTCATACATATAATGTCTTATGTGTATAATATTATAGCAGGATATTAATTCTTTTCTTCCTGATGTCACTTTAGCTATACATACCTTGTGTAAAGAGTAATCAATAATACTAGTCAGTAATAATAATAGATTACAATTTAAATTTGTATATTATTTCTGTGATTCTGACAAATGTGAGATTAATTTCTCTTCATAAAAAAATGTCAAGACTAATAAGTTCTGAGTTACAAAATTGAGAATTGAAAATGTAAGATCTCAACAACGTAAGATCTCGTTAGCTTCATCTAATAAGTGCCTTTTACATTGTGGTGGAATTTACGGATTAATCACAAAGGAATTTCAGATTGAATACTAGGACATGTAACGGAGACTTTGCTGATCTTTGCACGAGGTTTTCATCATGATCTCATATTTCCCATTAAGTCGCGAATGCGCGACTAATCTTTTGCGTACGTGCCTGTCAGAAGCGACTTTTCCGAAGCTCGCGCATTTCCCATGGCAAGGACACGCCGTGGACGAGGGAGTTAGGAGAGGGACACGTAATAATAATAATACGCGAATCGAGGGTAACTGAGAGTCTCGGTGAACGGCGGGTGTAATTAGGGACGCCCGTCTAACCGCGAAATTTCGTGATCTTATTAAATCCAGAAGGACGTTGGCGAACGCGCCTCGAGAAAGAGAGAGAGAGAAAAAGGGAAAGGCTAAATTATTATTACTCGCAGGCCCCAAGGTGCCTGAGCCTCGTCCACCTCTTCGATGGTGTGCGTTTTGTCCGCGCTCGCGCACCCGTGCGTGTAATGCACATATCTATAAAGATTATATCGTGCTCGAGTAGCCAGAAGTGACGCAAAGATTACGAGACAGATAATACATTTGAATCGTTAGGCGGAACAACGATATAAACCACTTTCCTCATCCTCGAAGGCACAATAGAAGTTTATCAAAGCGTCTAATATGAAATTTCCAACTGTTCTATTGTAGTACTTTTCTTTATGATTCTATATTTTATACTTGTTACTGGAAAAAATAAAATATAAAATTTTGTGTCACTTAAAATATCTGTATAGAAAGTTTCCGACATTGTCAAGTATCTAATTTGTGACTAGTAGAATATATGCTATAGTCTTGATTCATTCGTATTTGTGAGTCATAAAATCAGATGTAACGGGCAGAGAGAGAGAGAGAGAGAAAGAGAAATCACGTACTATACGTAATTTTATCGTTCACAGCGTAAGCCTGTTTTTCGTGAGAAGCAGCTGATAGGTGCGCGCTTTCATACTCGGCGTTTCATTGAAAACGAAGCCGAGCCGCCTGGTAGCAGGTACGAATTACCGTCTGCAACTATGTTCACCAGAGTAGTCATTAGCGCACGACAACGGGTAATCAGAGAGTACTGCAGCAGTATACGAACTCGCGTCTTCTAGTTACGTTTCCTCCATAAGTCGGTACGCGGGCCATCAAAAATGATTTGATGACGTGAATACGTTTTGCAATTACCGGTCGATATACGATGAGGATCGTTTTAGATGATTAATCAATGGATAAATTGTTCCATTATTTTGGTAATGATTACCTTCATCGAATAAACTTTTGATAAACTCAATTTGGCGAATTAAAGGAAGTTGTTAATTCTCCACTGTTATATTTATAATTAAACTATATCCAATTTCTAATTATTTCTGTAGTTATCATTGCTTTTAGGTCTCTTACTCAATAGGTCTGTTTTTAGTTGAATTTCTTGTGCACTTTCAATTTCTTGCTTATCTTTTCTCTTTTTTTTTTCTCTTGCGTGGAGAGAAAAGTAAAAAAGATAAACCATGGAAAAAATTCAGCTAAAAAAAATAGACTTAATATGTCATTAATTTTATTAATATAATGAAGTTAAAGAATTTGATTTAAGAAAATGTATTAAACTTGACTCAAATTTAGTTTATTATTTACTAATGTAAATGCATATATGTTAATATGAATGTTGTTAACCACAGAAATAAATTGATTTACACTTTGACGCACATAGAAGCTAAAAAACTATTATTTAATTCAAGAAATATATATTATTATTATTATTATTCTTTTAAGATTTAACAGTGTCCAGTGATATTCGCGGCACCAATGGTTTAATTTTCCAAAACTATTTAGCAACGATTTATTTACAACCAAACTCAATTTGAATACAACAAAAGTAAAGAAATGATAATTATTAATTATTATACATATTATGACACAGTTTTCACAGTAAAAATATTAATATAAAATTAAAAACGCGATTTAGATTGAAAAGATGTTTCTCGTGGGATCAATCGGAAGAACGGAAGGATTTCGGTTCGGATGCAGCCATCAGATTGAGCGAGCATCCGAGCGAACGATGATAAAATTGACGCGACGTGAATCAGACGAATCCGTGGACCACGGCCACAATCTTCGGACTCGTCCTGAAATCCCTGTAATTTCGGAAGCTACCGTCTGAAGGTTGAAATGCACCTAAACACGAGATCCAAGACGATCGGACGCAAGAGCTTCTGTGCGCGGCATAATCACCAAGATTTCCTCGCGATTTCGTGGAACATCTGGGCAATTTGCCTGCAAAATGAGAGACGCCCGACGGGGTGTCTCACTGACCGATTCATTCTTTCCTTCTTCTTTCTTTTTCTACCCGCCGCCGGATATACTCGATTGCATGATCGCCACCATTCGGTTCCTTTAACGCAACAACGGCGAAAATCGCTAATATTTCCGGAATGAATGAATTCTCAACGTGCGAGATGAATTATCGACACCCGTCATGATTCACGCCTGCTTCATAATAATTCCTTCGCGCCTTCAATTTGCCTCGTTCTCAGTTGAAAAAAATTGAGAATGCGTTCGCATAATTTCCGGTGAAATCATGCAAGTGGCGATTTATACGGGTTATTATCTTTACTGGAAACATCCTACGAGAGCAATTGCCTAACCAACGTAAATCAACCGAAAGGAATTTAATTATTAAAGTCGATGACTATTAATTTCCTCTGTTTCCTTGAACGTAGTTGTACTACTTTTCTTACAATCTACATCTAATCTACACTCTTAACGAATGTATTATAATTATGGGGTACATTTGTAACATACGCATCCTTTTGAACAAAAACAGAAAGTCTTCGTCACTTCATGCTCACAGCGTAACGCTTCGTAATTCCTAATGCATGTCCATGCACTCGTAATAAGTAGCTATATTATCATGATTTTAGATTACAAGTTATAGTTATAAATAATATTTTCTATACACAGAAAAATACTTGCTGCATGCAAATAATAATACTTTGAAATACTTGTTTCAAGTATTTCAAAAGTTCATAAGATAAGTGTACAAGTTAGGTGGACATAAACCAATTGTTGCATAAAACATTTCAAATATTAAATTTTTAATGATATGTTCAACTCTAACTAAACTCGTTTTAAATTTTAATTTTTATAAACAAATTTATCTAGAGTCGTACGTATCATTAAAAGCTTAATATTTAAAATTTTGTACACTTTATCCAACGAATTGGGTTATGTTCACTAACTATTTAATAAAACTAGACATTTACCTTATATCCGCAAATCTATCATAAATTCATCACAAGCATTTATTCAAGATATATTCTGAGTCCTAGATATAGTGAGTTTAATACTTCACGCAATCATGATTATTAAATTAAAATAAATTCAATTTGCTCATTATATAAAGTCGTTTCTTCGAACAATTTTTATAATAATTTTCAAAAGAAAATAAATTTTCCTTTTTAGTAATAATGAATTTTTTAGAAATTTTTTTGTAATATTTTAACGTTATTATCAAGAAAATATTCTTTGATAAAAATAATATAATTAAAAGAAAGAAAAGAAATTGAGTAATTTACTTTTCTTAATGATAGAATTATTCCAAATAGTAATAATGTAATCTTCTTACGGACTCTCCCAAATTCAACAACAAAAAATCCAAAAAAATCAGGGCGAATGAGAGTCAGCGTGGTAGTTAATATGCAATCTTAAATCTTTATTCCAGAAAATAGAATCTTTATTCCAAAAAATAGTATGTAAAAATAGTAATATTTCAGTTTACTTTGGAACCATTCTCAGTAATACAATTTCAAAATATCAATCCCTTCATACCCAAGAAAAAAATCACCATCAGATTAAGCTCGAACGAAACATGACTAATACTTTTAATATAATCTCAATTATATATTATGTCTCAGTTATATTAAATGTATTAGTCATGTTTCGTTCGAACTGCGATCAACATGCGTTTTTTAACTTGATACTCTTTAGTGATTATAAATTTTAATTGGTTTTGATCCAATGTCGAGACGAATTCCTTCTATGTCTTGGAATTATAACATCAAATCTGTTAATTTGATGGTGTTTTTTTTTTGGACATGAAGAGATTGATATTTTGAAATTGTATTGCTGAGGATGGTTCCAAAGTGAACTGAAACGTACTATTTTTTGGAATAAAGATTCTCTTTTCTGGAATAAAGATTTAAAATTGCGTATTAACTACCACGCTTTCATTCGCCCTGATTTTTTTGGATTTTTTATTGTTGAATAGAATTATTATTTTTCTGTGCGTTTCTCTCTTAATCAGTAACCTCCGGCGTTTGTGCGATTCAGATTTCTAGACAATAGGGCTAGGGGAGCGAATTTTAGGAGCTAATTTTACGCGAAGCAAGCGTCGTATGCGTTTGCAGAAAAGTGTCGTAATATACATGAGACTATACGCAGACTATTCGTGTTATATGCGCCCGCGAGCGAAGGATGCGAAATTCAATCGAGCGGAAAGGAAACGACTGGTACAGCGTATGACATGATCGACGTTATGTAAAATATCACGAGCTAATAATTATTCGTCATTACCGCTACGTTGGACCGATCAATTAGTTACGGATAATCGTATTCGTAATACGCCGTTGAGGAGCGCAGTCACCTATATAAAATGAGATTCTATCTGCTTGCCGGAGCCAAGACGGCGCGGTCGCCACAGATCCTGATCGTCTCGTAATAGATATTAATAGCTTTCGTCACAACGGCTCGTGCAAGTAGCAATCCAACGGAAAATCACACATAATGCCACGAGATACATAATGCAATTAATCCCCATCGTGCGTCGTTATGTCGGCTAATCTGCTTCGGATGCAAAACTAATTAAGATAATGAATGCGCGCGTTTTTACGAGACAGACTGACTATTTCGTAGAACGGTTTCTGCGATTTTCTCACGGATATGATACGAGGTCATATTGTAACCGCTATTCCTCAACGTTATTAAAAGACAACTAAATGATTTTTTTGAATTACGTATTCTTAAGTATAATAATAAATCGCGTCAAGGGAGATAATAATTACAGTTGCAATTATGTGCATTTACTTCGTTAACTGCCCAAACGTTTAGATATAAATTTGATTACGTAAAGTAAGAAAGAAAAGAGTAACAAAAAGATTCATTAATGTATTGTGAAGTTTATCTTTAACTTCTTGAGAGCGTATGCAATAATAGTTCAGTACAAAGTAACAGATTATTATTCAGAAATAATAACGACAATAAAGCAATTAAACAATTAAAGATAATTTTATGTAAAATTATTATCTCTAAGAAGATTAATGATATCTATCTAATACAATAATAAATAACATAATGAGAACTTTTTTAAGATTGAACGTGAATAAGTTCAAGTCGAGTTGTTACATCCATCCATTATGAAACAACGCAATGATTCTTCAATAAAATAATTAATTATTAAAGAGATGTATAATTATTAAATGCACATATTGTGTATGTATCATATTTAGAAAATCATTAAAATTGGCAAATATTATAATTTTATTAGTGCTTATAGTAGATACTGTTCGGGACTCGTAATATCGTTGGATAATAATTTCTGAACTGACGCCGAAGCTCACACTCCGTTAACTCGAGTTTATCGCAATAACAGAATCGGATAATTCGCACGCGCAAATAGGCCCGCGGCTACATACGGCCTTGGTTCCTTTTTCTTGTGTTAATGATTACCTTCCTTTTTGTTTTTAGGGAGGAGCTCGCCATGAAGATCGGGCTGACGGAGGCACGGATACAGGTCAGTGGAATCTCTTAACGTTGTTTTGCGTAAAACGAAATATTAAATAAGATGGCATAGATAAATTATAGACTCATTTCTGATACAGTGATTAAATGCAAGTAATAAAATTTATCTCTCTAATATATAATATAATGAGACACTTTTTTTCTTTGCAAGCTTTAATTTTTTCAATTAATTTTCCAAATGCATGACGTGAGAATCTATTTCATACAGTTTTAGGAATAATTAAAAAGTATTTAAAAATAAAAACGTCTTATAAGTTTATTCAAACGTAAAAAATGTTAAGATCTATTAAATCGTACATTTATATGAACGGATAAACCAATGCCTAATGAATCATTAAATAAAAATAAGAGCGTGTCAAATTAAAATTGATTAGTTATCTCTAATTATATATATATATTGACATATTATGGCGTAACTTCGAAATCATTTGAATAATAAGCAGCTGCGTACGTCAAAGTTTGTCTGTTTGGAAAAATGAGGCAATAATTGGCGGTAATAATGTGGTTAGGCGTCTTCTTTGGCGCGAAAGCGAAAATATCGCACATCTCTTGTGCAACAACAATTATCCCGTATCCTCTGACATTTCGTTTGGATAATAATTTTGAAGCCCGCGAGCGCGCGCGAAGAATTACTTAAGAATTATTTAAGTTCTCCACGCGGTCACGTATCCCCACCTGTAATTTGCCTACCCGTATGGCGAAATGTGATACCCTTCGAGCAACAAATATACAAATCGCCGATCATGAGTCTTTAATTATTTGCTCAACCCTTTTCAAAATGCCCGTTATCACTAAAAAATTATTGGACACGCGATTGATCTATTGGAACATTTAAACGATTACTGCGCTCATTGTTACTGAAAAATTTCTGATCTTGAATTTAATTATCCATCGGAATATTTATGAAACATTTACGTCACGGAAAAAATTATGTACGTATGAATATATAGATAACTATTTATAGTAAAACTATAATCTGATGTTATTACGCTTTGTATATCAACAATCTAATTCTAAACGTTGACGTCAGTAAATGTTAAATATTTATAATCAACATAATTATTCATTAATTATTAAATTTATAAAAAGAAGAACTCGTCAGCAATGTTATTGCATGAAATGAATTACGATAGATATCTATCAATAGTGTATATCGAATACAAGAAATAACCTTCTTGATATTCGACATTATTATATTTGAATAATATTGTAAATTGATCATTAAAAGCATTCGCAATTAATCAATGCACGGATATCATCCGCTATTAAACTTTAATAATATTTTTTCTGTTTGAACGCTAATCATACGATCCGAATACATTTGAATATTTAAATATTTAACATTAAATTATTGATCATTTCTTATCCATTTTTATTACATCTGATTACTGCTTCGTTCTACAAGATATTTTATTTTTTTTTGCATACGTATAATTATTATTATATGAAAACTCGAAAGCTGTATAAAAAAATGAAATAATCATATAGAACATGATCATTATATGTAAATAAATTTATATTATTATGTTTTATAAGTTTATGATGTAATCTTTCAAAATAACTAAAAAAATTAATGTGAATTTTGCAACTCTTCTTTAATAAATTGATCACATAATAGCTTGTTATGTCAGATTGAAATATATTATACACTATTGTTTGGAATATTATAAATTGCATACAACATTCAGAGTTCATTCCACAGTCTTCGAAGAAATATCATCTGGAATTCAACACTGGATGAAAAGTGTCTGATTACATTAATTGGAATTCTAGTTGAAGATACACAAATCAGAATTTTCTAGTTGAATCTATTATAATATACTTCTAATTGCGATAACCAAAATTCTGATTGATATAATCAGAATTTTCTACTTTATTAATTTTCAATCAGACATTTTTCTCAGTGTAATATTCAATAAAATGTATTTAACAAATCAATTTAACATAAAATGTTTAAATCTATCAAGTAATCTACAATTTCGATATCATGTTAGACATTCATTAGTGATAATATCAAATTTGATTTATGCATTCAATTTTTCTATTCTTCGTAGATATAACTTGCATTACATGTTTATTCAAAAGGACGTACGGATACACGTTTTCTGCGTGACGACGATGACTTCTTACCGAGGAGAGCGTGTCCCTATACCATCGTTGCGTGAACAGCTGGCTAATTTACTCAATTAGTTTAATTTATTCTCGGTACTTACTTACTTACTCTTTTTTCCTTCCTCCCCTCTACCGCCTTAAGCCCACGCGAATTTTTCTCTCGCTTCGTCCTTTCACTCTCCATCCCTTGCTAACTCCGGGCACACATACTCGCGCGCCCCTATACGATCTTCTTGTTATTTCCCCCGCGCATCGCGAGAGCACAATGCCTTTAACGTTAAGCCAGCACTTTTCATTATACTTGCAAATCCCGTCACCGTCCACCACAAATCGCCGATTTACTGACGGCCAAGAATTACTCGCAACGATGCGCACGCGATGAGAACCACTGTTCCGTCCAAGGAATGACACGCTTGCCGTAACTCCGCGCGGTGTCGTTAATAATTTTCAGGAATCCCTGAATCCTTGTACAGAGAGAGACCTTGCGCCATTCTCGTTCGACCGCGACGAGATGACCGGCTCCACGAAGCTGCATCCCTTTTCAATCGCGATATAGGTGTCAATTGCCCTCGCGGCCGTAATGGAGCACAATTATGCGTGTTGGTTTACAAAAACGTTTCGGGGAATTAGACGCACTTATTCAATCGTGTCTTTAACCCTTTAGCACGTAGCTGCCTCATAAGAGATACGATATTGAATAATTTCGAAGTCAATATTAAATGTTTGTTATTCACGTTTCAAATTCATTTTTTTGTTAATTACTTCCGTTCTAAACTTAACGTTTACCCATTTTATTATTTCTTTATATTTCAATTGATGCATTAGAAAAAGTCTGGTTGTATTAATTGCAATTCTGATTGAAATTGGACAAATCAGAATTTTCTGGTTGAATCTATTATAATTGCAGTTGAGAGAATGAAAATTTTGATTGATATAATCAGAACCTTCCGGTCATTTTCAATCACAAATGTTTCAGTGTAATATTAAATAATTGCGTAATTAAACTTTCTCATGTTTTTGTTGAAGGATAATAATACCGATAAATTCGTTAAATAATTTATTGGCGGATATTATAAACCCATTTATAAATTGTATGAGGAACGATTTAAGCGAACGCTACAAATTTCTCTCGCCTTAACGCGCGAAAATTAGATTGTCGGGCGATTCAGTCGCCGCTTGTCCATCAGCCGTCATTAATATGCATGACAAATACACCGTCGTGGAGAATGAGGTGCGATTTTTTTCGACGTTCGAAACTTCGCCTGTACGCATCAACGTACAAAAATTAGGATACATGACCTATCATCGGCGATCATTAATAATTCATGAAATACACAGTATCGTTTGAGGATAAAATGCCTTCTTATCGCAGAGACTTTAAAGACATTGATTCGTATTTATAAGGTGCATTATGTAATGTAAAACGTACCATAATATTAAATAAAAATAAGTAATAAATAAAAACCGCGAAAAATATTGAATCCATAATCAGAATCGATAAGGAGAGAGGAATTCTAATGACTTAATTAATTATTTAATATCAGCTAGGCAAACATGAAACAGAAACAATTTAAAAATTATTAAAATACTACTTGTAAAAAATATACTTTAATTACATAAAAGAATAAATTAGATTAAAGAATAATATCTAACCGAATAGTTGCGGATTACCGCTAACTTAATCACGTTGCGGATTCACCAGAAATAGAAATGTGCTGCGCGCCGCGTTTTATCAGCATTTTAACCAAGCTTGCTAATCTAAAATAAAACCTACTTCATGTATTTTTTATCGTGAATCGAGCGTTTGTTTTTAGATTTAAAAAATACTTTGTACCATGTTCATTTGAAAATTAAATGCTCGTTTATGTACGTGGAAATATATTTCTGCGACACACACGTCCATATGAGAAACGTTAATTTTCGAACAAATAAATTTTCAACTTTCGATTTGACTATCAATCGAACGTACGAGTTTTGTGCACAACTCAATGAATAATAAATCGTTCTTTCCCGCAGGCTCGTGTGTCGACGAAACCAGTCATTCGCATGAATAACAGATTGCTATTAAGCAAAGTGATTATCAGTTGTTACAACGTCGGCTATTAATTATTTTTACGATCTCCCCGAGTGTGACGAGATAATCGACAAGTCGCGAACTTCTGCTACGAGCGAGAAAATACTTGCGCAAGCAAAACTGGAATTGCGAATAAAAATATCACGGCGTTTCGTTCGACATCTGTCTTTTGAGATGTACACGCGAGACGTCACACTTCTCCGAATCGATTTCGCGGTAAATTCGGTGGCCAGCAAACGAAGGAAATAAACCTGTTTGTCACGTATGTTTATATTCGCAAGCTAATTCTTTTTACCTTTGAATCTTTTCTTTTGTCTCCCTTTTCTCTTTTTTTCCATCGAAATTGTTGGAAAGTTTGAAAACAATGTATGCATTTCGTGTTATACATATATATCTAAAATATTAAACCTATTTTACATATATTTATTTATTAAGATTTTAGATCGAAAAATTTGAAATCAAACAAATTTGCTTTAAAATTTGCTACGATAAATCAAGATCATGTTTATTCTTTTATATACGTATTTGCATAGATTAAATAATAACCGAACATCAAAATTACGTTATTATAATCCGGTGTACAATTATTGTAGAATTGTCGACAATATTATATATATATATATATATGATAAAATAATTATTGGACGTTACGTTGCGTCTTGGTTTCTTTTTTATTTATCTGATATGCTTTTTCAGTTTTTAACTTGAATTTTTATGCATTAGAGATATTCTTTCATTTATAGGGATACATATTTTATTTATAGGATTACATATAATATATATATATATATATTTTTTTTTTTTCATAGATCCGCGTAATTTCATATTGAACTAAAAGATAATTAATTGGTACTCACCGATACGAAGCGCAGCAGCGGAGTTGACGTAATTACGTTGTAGATACTGTAAAATAAAAATACCAATAGTCCAATTATAATAACGATTAAAATAATTAATATATCAAAAAGTAATTACACATTTTTTCGGCTTTTTCAAAACACTTAATAAAACAATGACACAATTCCCGAATATAACGGTATATAAATGAATTACCTCATAGTTGCTCCGCTGTCACCCGATGCCTCCTAGGCCTCCTCCTCCTCTCAAATTTTTTCGTTGTGAACACACACACATACACAAAATCACTCACTTGCGAAAACGATTGTGTACGATACTTTGTAAAGATATTTCCACCCGATAATCCAACGCGTAATATCCAAAACATTAGTAAGAAATAAACAACGTATCACGACTTTCCGTTACTTGAATCGTTTGAACCAATGACCCGTGTGTCACTACATAAATTAGCAACGTATAAATTTCAACCAATTTTAAAATCAAAACCACGAAAAATTCAAAGCACAATGTAAGATGTATGTGTCAACTAAAAGGTTGCAACACTTTTTCCGGTTTTTCGGAATGAAACCTGTTCATCGAATGATTCTCTTACTTATTATATCTAACGATTTCAATTCGATCGCTCTACGAGTAAGATTGAATTCTTTCGAAATCCATCGAAAAAAAAATGTTGCAACCTTTTAGTTGACGGGTATATCTACTCAATTTAAAGTATTATTAAAGAACACTCGTTCCAGAAAGTCGGGACGTCTAGATTCAAACTCTGGTTGATATTTTTCGTAATAAATTATTATATTATACTAAAATTGGCGATCAATATAATTTGAGATATTAATATTTTAGCTTTAACTTGTAATTGTTTCAAGTCCGACAAACCGAATCGTCGCGTAGATTAAAACTAAGAACTGTATTTACAAAAATTTACATATTATTAACCAATTAAACACTAACTGGAAAATTCACTTTGCCCGAAAGTAAAATTTCTCTTATTTCATTCTCATTGGTTTAATTTCGGACAATAATTATTATTAAAGGAATAATCACTTGTCCATATTACAACGAAGCGATATATTGTAATTCCTATTGCCCATAAATTCGATCCTAGCGTCACATTTAAACAACGATAAAATATCTGCTTTTATCATCTTTTTTGCAAAATGATTATCTCTGTGAATGATCATTTTAATCACATAGAAGTTAATTGATTACGCGGATGATCGATCAAGGGATACGGATCGTGGAAAACTATTTGCGCCGCTACCTGCTCACTCAAGTGACTGCGTAGGAATGATAACGCGGCGACCTTCTAGTACACAACACGCGCCGCAACGCAAAATACCAAGGCCACGTGCCAGCTTTGAATTGTTCCTCGAAATATACACCGAGAAAAACATTTCAAAATTTATTTTTGAGAAATATATTAATTTTTAAGTGTGAATATTTAAAAGTATCGGACAAGGTATCGAAGTGAGGTAATGTTCATATATTTCTTATAATAGAGTTCGAATGTTTCAACTCACTTCGAGTTATGTATATATTTTACTGAAATAAATCTTTATTTAAATACGGTGAAATAAAATTTTAATTTCCTAGCAAATAATCTATTTTACTTTTTACAATTAATGAGATATATTTTATAGAAATGTATATGTGTACATATTTTGTCATGATAATCGAATTCCGAAACAAACTCTGAGTTCTTCAATTAAATCATGATTACAAATCTAATATAACGAGCACTTAACTCGTATTTAATATCGTAGGATCTATTTATTAAATCGTATCATATCTCAAGATCATTTTCAGTTAAGTTCTTCAATAGATACGCGATCACAAGGACGATTATAAATCTGAAAGGGTTCGAAGATTCATCCAAGAAAAAAGTATCTATTATATACAGCGTATCGAACGCGCGGGAAAAACTTCTTCGTCAGTAAGAGAGAGTGAAAGAGAGGAAAAGATTGAAGTGGAGAAACAGGAGAAATGAACGTACTCGGCGTTCTTGTAATTAATGCGGCACGATTAAGCACGAAACGAGTAGGTTCTGGCGGCGATGTGGTTACGTTTTGTTTTAAAAGCGGAGAGTCGGAGATGTTTAGCGCCCTGCTGGGGGCAATCCTGTTCGCTGTGGGGGGTCCTGGCACCCGCGACCCCCCTTCCTCACTCAACCCTAACGATGCCAGGAGTCTCTAATCTCCTTGTGTGTCTAGGCGATTCCGAAGCGGGCGGCGATACACGCGGAACGCGTACATTTGGCTTGGAAGCCTCCACCTCGGACAACAAAAATCGAAATATAAATATGGGGATTGTAATCGATTATTGCGCAATCGTAAATCTCGCGTTTTAACCGCTCGTAGATTTCGCCCCTTGGCAGAATGATTGATTTAAATGATATTGTTGGGAACACTACGTCTAGTTCGAATCATTAAAATCGAGATATTAATTGTACACACACATGTACATAATATAATTAGATATAATATAATTATAATAAAATTGTTTTCTAAAATAAAAATGAGACTTAATATTATGCGAGAAAAAAGATGACTATAATATTTTATTGATTCTATATTTTTCAAAGTTTTTCAACTAATGTACTGCAAAGAGTCTCTCCAAGTGTATCGCAAAAATTTTTTTTAATATAAAAAGGTTTAATATAAAAAGAAATGAAAAAATTTAGAAATAAATAAAAAAAAACAAATAAAACACGAAGGCCTAAATATTTAAAAATTGTGAAAATTATATAAATTACATAAATTACATTGTGCTTATATTTTAATCAAAACGATATCCTCATTAAATAAAATTGTACTTTTAAAATGATGAAATAAAAAATAAGAATTTTAGAACTTTATTTTTTTATTCCTAAATGTCGCGTTAGCGATATCTGATAAAAGATATATGCTGAGGATTGCATCTAAATGTACCTTGAAACGCATTATTTAAATTTAAAAGGATGCTAGAGTTACCAACGGAATGTTATTTCGTATTTCTCAAACGATTTCGTTTTCCTTATACAGAATAAAAAATTCTTCTCCAGAATAAAAGAAAAAACGCAAATACCTTTGGAAAAATACAAACCGGTATGAAAATCCCTAAAAAATTGTAAATTACTGTTTTCTATTATCACACATATATAAATGCAAGAATATATCCAAAAAAATACTTTCCCATATTTGAATAATTTATAATAATTTATAATGAATATCATGAGACCTTCAAATTATGATTTTGAAGTTTATAAGAGAAATGGCATAAGAAGTACAATTTGAGTGTATATAACTTCGCATTTATGTGATATATAGGATATAAGAGCAAGAAATGTACGTAACGTTTTACTTAATGATTTTGCTTAATGTACGTAATGTTTTAATAAATGTATATAACGTTTTCTTGATGTAATATGATACGTAATATTTTATTTGAAATTAAAAATTTATTTTATCGACATCGATTAAATTCAGCCGTCACTTCAGCATCCCTTTAATGTGCTGCGAATAGAAAAAGATTGAAAATCGCTGTACCATACTAATATGATGCAATTAACTTTTGAACATTAATATGTATGAAAGATAAAATTACTGAACGAAAATAAGATTTTAAAATCACTAACAATATCTCAGATAATCCTATTTTTATTTCATTACGCTTTACTATTTCTTTTCGAGCGAAAATCGATCGATCGTGTAAACGATCTCAGATCCGAATATAAGATAGAACAGAATTACAGATAGAGCAATCGAAATCTTCTTTTCGACAACGAGCTACCAGGATGAGATCCACAGATCTCACGGAACACGTTCGCAATCGACGCCGCCACGTCATCGGTGAGCCAATGATCGGGCCGATCGTCAAATCGCAAAGTCATCCGGGCATATGTCTATCCTCGTCCGCACGATGACGAAGCCGCACCGTGACGAACCGTATTGGGAGTGTCTACATCACTCGGCGGTACTTTTGATTCCTAAATCCGTGATGCTGGAGCAGATCCGAGAGCCGGAGTCGCGGCAATGTGGAACGCGCAGTCGTACTGTTTCGACGCGAGAGTATTGCACGTCGATGGCAAAACGAGGCGAATTTCTCCTCGTATGTGGAAAAAGACAAGTGAGCCGTGTAAGGTTCTCCTCTGTTACGTGATCTTATAGTCGACGAAGAGAATGAAAAAGAGAAACGTCATTTTCTAATATCTGCGACGCAACGTGTCATTCTTTGATATGAAAGAATAAATCAGAAGGTCGAAAATGATGATAAATATAAAAATAAAATACAAATATTAAACAAAGTATCTTTTAAGACCGTAATATAAAAAAAATAGGAAATAAAAGTTCTAAACTGTCAAGCTGGATCTTTAATGCTTGAATAATTCAGTGTGAATTTATGCTGATGAATTTATACTATATTACTTGTATCGAATCTTGCAAACTATGCGCCGAATTTAATTTTCAGTCTTAAAATGTAATCCTAACAGAACTAGAGTAGTAATATCACTCAATTTAAATATTGATATATTTTTCGCAATCAAATTATTTACAGTTTTTGATATGCTTATTTACCAATTTAATTTGTGATATTACTAATCTAGTTCTGTTAGAATTGCGTTTCAAGACTAAAATTTGAAATATAGAAATTCATGTAGAAATGATCAGTCGAATAAAAAAAGAGTCTAATAACAATATTATTTCATCTTATTATATCCTAATTTGTATATATGTCTTTACGAATAATTAATGTTACAAGAGATTTATTCGATTTATTTAGAAATCAAAAGGCGAATGGATGCATCAAAAAATATGTATCGAATAATATGTTTAGAAGAATGAAGTCATGCAATAAACACAATGAATTGAAATTCAATCCAGAGTTCGTTGAAATAGCAGTTTGAGAACGAGGAAACTTTGCAGAAGATGGAGAACTATTCGCGCGATTACCTCGACGAGAATTCTCGCTGGAAGTATCTTGAGAGTCGCGCTTCTGAAGCGGTAACATGAAACATCTCCCTCACCGGAAACGATAAAAGACCCGGATAGTTTTCAGGATAGATGGCCGCTTCTCGAAAAGTTCTACTCGAACGTAACGAGCCACGCTCGGAATTCGCCGTTATTTACCGCGGAAAAAATGGATATACAAAAATCCGGAATCACAGCAGGTGCTCGCGCGCGGAGAGATTGGATAAGTTGAATTGTTGTTGTCCTAAGCCATTCGTCATTGCGATCAGTCACGAGACACGTCTCCTCTTTTTTTTTCTTTCTCTTGTGCGACCTGATATTAAAACGAAATCGGCGATACGTTATTTGCGTTCGGTCGGGACGCGCACGGCATAAAATCGACCCAACAACTAGAGATAGGACGGTGGAGGCATGAAAAAGTGACGGAAAAAGGGAAAAGAGAAGAAAGAGAGAGAGAGAGAGAGAGAGAGAGAGAATGGATTGATGAAGAAATGAGAAGGAACGAACTTCCGCTGAACTGATTAGAGCTCCGAGTCTTTTCGAAGAAGCCTTGCGTTGGAATAGAATGGAATGTGCTAGAACCTGGTGAACGCACATCACGAACGGCGATTCGTATTGGTTGTCCAATTTCTATTTACAAGTATTAGAATTCAATCTCCTTGGATTTAACGTCGACATCGAATTTTGACTTGTTCGCAGAGCATTTAAATCATAAAATAGAACAAGCGTTTTAAATCGTAAAAGTAAATAATGAGATTGTTACATTTATCACAATTAAGATTAGCAAAATGTAAAAGGTAAAAGTGTAATAAGGTATTTAAGATTTTAATTAGTTTAAAAATATTTTAAAAATATTTAAATTCTGAAAAAAGGAGAAATTAAAATTTCATATTAAATAATCATACGCACGATAATTAGTATATTCTTATTTATTCCCGCATTTATATTATTTTTAGCCCAACAGTATATTTACAAGAATTTTCTAGCTTCATTACCGCACAGTAATTGTTCAATTGCAACATTCAATAATTAATTGAATATTGCAGTTGAATAATTACTTTACTATTTGTACAGTAATCATGAAGCTAGAAAATTCTTGTATTATCACAGTATTATTAATAATATAATTTTCATGTGTTTGTATTACATCCTTTTCTCTAATAATAATACTTACTGCTAATAATATTTTATTTATAAATTATGTACATTGCGAATTTGACACGCAGTGATACCGCGATTCCGAGTATCTCGAGTTGCCAGAAACGAAAAATGGGCCAAGGAATCGCTAACCTAACGGTTTTACGACAACCGATATTTTGTTAATTTTCGAGGAGAAACGTAAAATTCAGGTAGAGAGACAGATGAAAGAAAAAAGAGAGAGGGAAGTAGAAGGGAAACGTGAACGGGCAGAGATGCCTCACAGCAGTATTCGGTTTTCTTGGAGCATCGACAGTAATGATACACTGTTCTCTACCTTCCTGAAAAAGAGGAGAATGCGTCACTGTAACCGGAATTCGAACTCTCACAGATCAACAACTTCTAAAGAAGAAAGTACCTATCGAATACCTTTCTGACCCGGAATCGAATGAACGACTTTCTTGAAACTTTTAAAGAGGATCTAAATCTTTACTTCTATTATTTGTTCGTTGCGATAATTATAAAAGCAATCAAGATTATAAGGTTTAAAACTCATAATAAGGAATCATTTTATAAATATTATCAAATATAATATTAAATATATAAGTATAATATATATAATATACTTATATATTTAATATTATATATAATATTATATAAGTATTTATATATAATATTATTTAAGTATATATATATAAGTATACATAAATATTAAATTATTCTTAGAAAAAGCGAAAACGAACACAGTATTAATTTTTTTCGTTATACAAAAAAATCGGTAAGAAAATTGAA
>NW_011626806.1:2584050-2600257 GCF_000204515.1 Acromyrmex echinatior | reverse complement strand
CGAGATATTCTACGCTATTGCTATAGATTTTACGATTGTATAAGCATATTTAGCGCGTAAGCTATCTGTAAATAATAGTAACGATCTGCGTGTCATTTTTAATAATACTTTGCAATCACCTGTTTGCATAATATACGACACGTATACGTAATCGTACCGGCTACTTTTTGCTGGCATTTTCACTTAAAAATTCCTCGTTGAGGATTCATCTGATTGTAAGATCCTTAGAATGTTATCGATCTCGTAATTCAAGCAACAAACGTAACAATTGTCATATCTGGCATATCGAAAAAAAAATGCTAGAAAATGTTCAGCCACGTCTTTCCGTCTTTTACGA
This sequence comes from Acromyrmex echinatior, assembly GCF_000204515.1. The sequence goes on along the minus strand of NW_011626806.1, from coordinate 2,599,920 downwards.
TAATTGAATTATAATCAGGGTCGAAATCGAGATCGAAAATCCCTTTTTCTCAAATTGAACCAGCCACGTGTATTGTACTTAATCTTAATATTACCCCCTTATCCTTTCTTTACAATGAATAAATGATTACAATAAAAGAGAACACATTTTTTTATTAAGCAAACCTTTCATTACCAAAAATCGAAATTTAATAAGCTTGAATTTTCATTTAGCGACAATTTCTTTATGATATATATATATACAAAGAAATTTAAATTAAATATTAGTTCTGGAACAATTGTTTTATTGTTATAATCAAATACTGAAATTATTTATGTGCACTTCTATAGTTTCAAATATCTAAAAATACACGGGTTTAATTTTGAGTGCAGCCATCACGCCGAAAGGAGTTGTGCGTCGGATAGCGATATCAATAATTTACAGGCTCGTCAGCTTCCCCAAAATACCCCCTTAACTCGCACATACATTAAATGCTCCTTCTCTCTCGAAAGGCTGCATTCGGGGAGTTCCCCAGAATTGACTTACGACGAGTAATTCGCGGTCAGACACGCCCGACCGACGAGTTATTTAAATATTTTACAGTTTAATGGAGTCCTGGACCATTAACGGGCGTCAGCTAATTAGTAACGTATCCCGACGTGTAACAACGGGCGAGAGTGCTTTCAGGAAGGTCCGCTAACGATCGGTCGATAAATCGAACATTCTGCAGCCGACAAATCGGCTCGTCGATCGAGTCTGACGTGCAGCAACGAATTTAAAACGTTTTTAAGTCTTCTAAGATAAAAGTACATGAATTGATTCTTTTCGACAGCTGATACGAAAAGACTTGCTGAAACTTAAGGATGTTCGATAGGCATATATGGCACATATAGATATTAATATTTATATACTTTAAACAAACTAATACATAGGTATGAAAGTTGTGTTCATAATATTCTGTTTTTATTAAATAATACATTTTTACAGTTTATTTACTTTATTTGTTATTATTTTTATTGTTATAAACTAAAATTTAAAAAATAGTAATAAAAATCTAAATATTTTTGTGTAAGTATTTTGTATTCAAAATAACTTATTCAAAGTTTCATCACGATTCACCGATTAATTACAAAAATTTAGAACAAATAAATAATTTGTTTGTTTACTGGACAACTAATTTCTGCATCATAATGTAACTTTACATTAATCTTGAATGCATAAAATACTTATATTAAAAAATTGAGATTTTTATCGTTTATTTTATAATACATTTCCATACCTTTAATATTAGAGCACAGATTAAAAAAATACTACTTCTTATTAAAATAATTTATGATCTAGATAATAAATAGTCACTAAAAAAGATTTGTTGTATTACTTTTAAGTGCTCTACTTATAATAATCTGTGTGACAATCATTTTTTCATAATTTTTTTATTATTTTGAAATATCTATCAAACATCCTTGATTTCCGCAAATTTTATTTTCTTTTGGGATTTTAATTCATAGTTCAATACTAAAACTACTGACGCGGTACGTGTATCTATTTTTATTATTTAAAAATATATATAATATTTTTAAAAGAGGGATAAAAGAAGAAACTTAATGGATTAATTTAATCACTCAAATATTATAACAAAATCACGAAAAAAGAAAAAAATTAATTAATTAATTTAATCATTTATACATTATAACAAAAATCACAAAAAATCTCAGAAAATATGTCGTTATGAATTTGATTAAAAATTACGAACTTCTCTAATTTATTTGAATTGTTTTAATAATTCTATTAAAGATATGTAAAATCTTCCCGAAAGAAAACGATTTCCGCCGAAGAAATTATTGTATTTAAACGAGATTTCGACTTTTTTTGCTAAATACGTATGCTCGATTCAGATAAAACTGTATGATAAACTGGAACGTGGACAAACACCGACCGCTATCAACGCTGAACTCGATTGCAACTAAACGCGCGGTGGACGGATTTTAATGATATGCCGTGAAACGATAACATACAATCAATTTCACGTTTCAATTTCCTGGAACCGTTAAAGCACTGAACGAATACCGGCACTTGATGCTCTCACACGGAATTTTATTGATCGTGATCATAAATTTGCCGGAAAATCATATTACAGTAATGGCTGATTGAGAAATAGTATTAGAAATCAGACGTTAATGCTTGGAATTATGCTTTTATCGTGATACATCTAGTTTGCGAACGTCGTATGTACCCGTTGTATGCGGAACATTATTACATACTTTACGATAATCTTAAATGAGTATCGAACTATACGTTTAAATTACATATTTTGACTGCAGCTACATCGTGTATCATAATTGTAACGGATGCAAGTTCTAAAGTATGTAATGGAATAAAAGGCTTGTTGGATTATTATGTATCTTACAAAATGCTTTTTTCTCCCTTCTATTAAATATAATAATACACTGAAAAAAAGAGTCTGGTAATAATTATCAAATGTTGAACGAAATAATTCGAATCAAATGTTCGATTAATGTAATCAAATAATAATTTATTTTTCTAAATATTTACAGTAAGTATTACCAAACGATTGATTATATTATATTATTATATTTGATAATACTAAATATTTAGAAAAATAAAATTATTTTTAATTATATCAACCGCATTTGATTGGAATTCACTCAATACTTGATAGTTATTACCAGATTTTTTTTTTACGGTGTACATAAATTATTGTGCTACTTCTCACGGATTTTATTATTTTATTTGATAAAGTTGATTTTATTTTCCTAGATTTCTTTCTATATTTAAATGATTTATTTATGATCGCATCAGACAAAATTGTATGATTACTCAGGCACATTATCAATTTTGTTATTAGAAAGAATAAGTGATAATTTTCCAAATGCATCTCTGAGGAAAGCTGAGTTACCAGACCATGCGATGCAAAACGATAGCAATTGCCGGTCACTAAATTCATTGTGATGTGAACGGTTATTAGATGGCTAGAGTCGGTGTAAAACGTCGCCATAATCACCGGTTACTAACTAACTGGCTGAACCTCCGTCCGCTGCCTCTTTCTACAGTTTTACGCGAGATGCACGCGCATATACGCGATTCGCTAATCGCCGCGGGCACCGTCGATACTGTTTACACCGTAGTAATTTGCTAATGGCCAGGTCGACACGATGAATTCGGGATCGAGTTAACTGCGTGGTCTGCATGCCGATCGCGCGGTGGGATCGACAACGCGGTCCGAGTGATCGAGAATCGATCACGCAGGAGGAAGAAGAGACACGCCTCCGCCGATCGATTTTGCCGTTCATCTGCGTATTACCGATCTATTCTGAACCGTAATTTGCGTCGATTATCCTTTCGTTTACTGTAGCCGCTTATCGCTCGAGTCGCTTTCGATGATAACCGAAGTGATGAAAGCAAGAACCCGTATCTATTTACGTCACGCTTATATGCATATCCCTTCCAAGTTCATTCCTTTAGAAATACAGAATGGAAGACGAAAATTGCACGTTTATATTCGATTAATGTCGGGAGCCAACTTATAAAAGAAATATTATTTATTCCACTATACGGATGCAGATAGCTATGTGATAAGCAATTAAAAATCTAAACATTTTTATTAATTATACTTAGAGAATGCGAATATCGTGCAAGTGCAACAAATTAATCGAATGTATTAGAAAGAAAAGGCCTTGAAATATTGGATAGACTAGATAAATCATGTGTGATTTATTTTTTATAGAATTTAAAAAATCATCTATTTTCTTTATTTGATTATTGTTTAAATAATGTATTTAAAAATTCGAAAAAACAGCATGATTCGTTCCATATTGTCTTATTCCTCATGATCCTTCACAAACTACACAGTAAAAAAATGTATGTATTTGTGTTGGAAATGGTCCACCGTTTGTGTTGACAGAGTGTGGTGAATTTTTTATCATATTCGAGTGTTAAATTAACATAATGTGATTATATTATTTAAAAATTTTTTGTGAAATTGATATTCAATGTTTTTTAGTGTCAAAATGATACAATTTATGAGTAAGTGAATAAGTAGCATAAAAATAATGTGTTTTAAATTCTAAAACAAATGAATAAAATGTTAATTTTATGTTAATTTAACATATCATAAATGTTAATTTTCTGACAAAAAATATGCTTTCACAGTTTGTTTACAAACTGTGTCGATGTTATCTTTCTTTGTATTTATTCTCTTACATAATAATATTTGTGTTACCTTCTAATATATTTATTTTTTGTAAAATTAACTTAAAAATTTAAGTGGACTGTTTGGAACATGTGATTTATATTAAATTCAATACATTTTTTCCAACTGTGTATTAACCGGTTCTGCTCATCAAGAATGCTGTATATGTCAGTTAATTCATCGGCGCTATGAAATATGTATTTAAGACGCAATAAAGTAAATGTTTTTATATTCTAAATTAATTTTGATGAAACGGTTATTATCTCATTCGTTTTTAACGTTTATTGGAAATGTGAAATTTATATTATATTTTTCTCAAACAAGTAATTTTATATAAATTAAATTAAATTTATTATTATTGCTTTTGGCTAATTATCATATGGTTTACAATATATAAATACATCAAGGAAATAGTTTCAATCATCTTTTAATGAAACTGGAGCAATTTATGTATAGGCAGATAAAATCTGAAACGATAAGCGAAATTATATTTTCGTTGCAATATTTATGATAAAACTATTTTTCTAACAATGCTTAAATCGCATACGAGTATATTTTATACCATGGTTCTAATTTTTCACAAATTTAAATGTAGACTTTCTACTACTTTTAAATTAAAATATCGTAAAATATACACGGATTAACAAATCAAGTACAGAAAGATGTGCAAATCGAAATATGCAATAGTCTATTAGTAACTGATTAGGAAACACACATGAGGAGCAGAATGATTCGCGGAGTGATTTTATTGTTTAAAATTAACGTTATTTTAAAATTTATAAAATGTTAGAATATTTCTTATTCAGTTGCAGGTCTAGATGTTTGTTGTTATGTCACTTGTTGTGCTCATACAAGATTGACGCTCTATCATTCAATTCGAGTATGCAGATAGCGAGACGAGCCACTTTCCGTAATGTCACGAGATGCAATCACAACAAATATAACAGCAAGAAAAAATGTGATTGTTTCTTAATATTAATGATACTAAACCCATGTTTAAAACTTTTATGATAATAAATGTATCTAATTGTAAACAGTATTATTATTACAAACAGATATTTCATATAATTTATTTGTTTTAAGTATGAATATCGAAGTAATAAGAATTACAATAATTACAAATTATTTTTTCATAATATTTCGAGCGATATGTGACATAATAATTGCTATAAAATTACAAGTAATATCGGGAATATCACGTAAGTTATCGTGCGATCGATTTCTGGTAATTAATGCGCGAGATAGTAATTAACTGTGTTTTCACGAGTGAGTGCCTTGAATGAATAAAGAGGACCAGAAAACTGAGAGGAGAAGGTGGCCTGGGAGGCATCGGAAACCGGTGGAGCAATCACGAGGTGTGAATAAATTATTATTTTATATGTTACTTGCAAATTTAATTATTTGTGTTTAACTATTTTATGTTCAGGCAACAATTATTCTTCTATTAATTGTTCTACATATATAATTTACATACAATATATTTCTCTTTATAATTTCAATCAAGCCACAATTTCGCCGTTGCACAACGTTCGGATGAGTGATATTCTTTATTTTATTTTATTAAGATAATAATGATAAATTTATGAAAAAATGTATTATTATATAACATCTATATACATAAATATGCATATTTATAACAAGATAAAAATGCATATTTGTAACAAGATAAAAATATAAAAATATAAATCAAATATTTCATATAATTATCTATTATTTTAGAATGGATAGTCTCTAGGACAGATTTTAATTAAAATATTTGATATATTTATGTTTGAAATATTTGATATACAATATATTTGATATACGGACTATAAGCAAAAGTATCAAGAAACTTTAATTAAGAACATTTGAAGATATAGAAGATATAGACAATTATATTGATGATTCGATTTAATCAATTTTTATTATAAATATAATTTTTATAATGAGTGGATTATAGATTTAATTTCCTATTTAGTTAATTGGTTATTTAATTAATAAAAAACAAAAAGGAAAAAAGAAATAAAGTAAATGCTCTCTCTTTCTCTCTCCCCCCCCCCTCCTCTTCTCTCTTCCTCTGTTTTCAGCTCTCTCGTATTCTCGCGCGCAGCACGCGCAAGATTTTATCCGGTTAACAATCCCTAATTACGGGGTTCCTCATAACTAACTCGGTTAACGTGAAAGGCGCCCCCGCTATCCTCTCCTCTGCAAGCCACTCAGTGCTCGCCTATCATCGCGATGGATGCAGATTAACCGGTCGTCTGATCTCTCGGGGCCTTCGCTTTAACTTCCCGGCACCGGCTTCCTTCGTTCAACGGCACTCGATTTCATGTATCCTGCCATACCGCCTTTCGAGATAGACCGCCAAGTTTTAATAACTTGTTACGAAATTTGTTAAACCGAGGCGAATACAAGATATTCCAGACACTGCCATGAGGCAAAAAACGAACTAAAGATTTAATTTCACAATATTCGCCTTGACACCGTAGATCTGCAATCTTATGCGTGAACCCTGCATTTTCTTTCTACCATAATGAAGTTTGTCAATATGGAAAAGAATTGCAAATTATTCTAAATTTATTTCGCATATTTGTATTGTACAGCGAGACAGAAATTGATTATAAAATAATGCTTGACTATAAAATAGTGAAAACAAAAACCAATAGCACATTATACACCACAGTTACTATATTTTTAAAATAATGACAAATTAATTAATGCAGAAAAAAGCCGTTTCAAATAATGTATTTTTCAATGATGTATTCATAGTCACATCTTATATTTAAGACCGTCTTAAGATAACATGAACTAATCATAGGTCAGTATTCATAGTCGGTTCTTATATTCAAGACCGTCTTAAGTTCAATCTTGACATGTCGTGAATCAATTAGAGGACCGCATTAACGTCTTAAGATATTACTTAAGACGGTCTTAAAATAAGAACGTATTATGAATACCGCCCAGAGAGCCGTATTAGCATCTTAAAATATTACTTAAGACGGTCTTAAAATAAGAACGGACTATGAATATCGCCTTTAGGCCGGTATTCATAATCGGTTCTTATTTTAAGACCGTCTTAAGTACAGTCTTAAAATGCCATGAATCAATCAGAGTAATGTCGCATTTAGCGACATTACTTAGAGTGGAGAAAACAAAAACCAATAGCACATTATACACCACAGTTACTACATTTTTAAAATAATGACAAATTAATTAATGCAGAAAAAAGCCGTTTCAAATAATGTGCCGAGATGACAAATGAGAAATATAATCTAATTAACGTTTTACAATATTATTCGCATTTGATCAAATTTGGAATTAACTTCATAAATGGATTATCGAAGCATAACTGATAGTAATTTTATAACGACAGTAATTTTATATGAAGAATTTTACTCTATTTCAATGTATCAATTTTTCCTTAAGTCTGACGTTTTAATGATTATTTTCGATTTTTACGAAGAAAAACACGAGAAAACGTAGAAATAAAACGATCCCCGAGCGATAGCGAAACTCTCGAAAATATTTCTACTCTCCTCTTCATCTTTAATCATAAAAACGTCGATGAATATCGATGAAAGTACTGCGAAGCGCGAAAACGTATCTATAGATTTAATTCAATACTTGCGTTATCGTAAGAGTTGATTTCTCGACATGTTTATGAATACATCGCGTCTCTAATCGAAACTCTCGAAACGCCGCGCTTATCTCATAATAAGGCTCGCGATGTACATTCCCCTGCTTCGCGAAATCGACATCTGGGACCAAGATGTGGCGCGGCGGCAGGGGGAGGCAGTACAGTGCCGGGAGAAGCCGAAGACTTTGAGATGAGGGATGTACGGCGTGACGGTCTAATTGAGGCCCTCTTGATTGCATTTACACCGCCGCGCGGCCTCCCGTATCCCCGGATGTATCCACGGTTTGTAACTTTGTATCCACCTTCCCCCCGGCGCAGCCACCTTCCCTCGCGGAGGCCGTATCTGGGCCTTATTCTGGTCGTGAACGCCTGAACGCCTGAACGCCTGAACGCCTGAACGCCACTTTCTATCTTCCTTCCTTTATCCTCCTCCTTCGTCATCCTCCTTCCTCCCCGCGTTATAACTTTTCTCCTTCCTCATCACGACTCGCATCGCGTACCTTTCGTTTGCACTCGATGCAGGATCAGCATCGTTCGCACTATCTCTCACGAACTACGACTCTCTCGCTCACTCTGTCTCCCGTCTCGGTCTCTCTTCGGAGAGCTCCCCGAAGAGAGATCGTTCCTCCTTTTTCACCGGAGCAAACCGCTGCGCCATTATATAAACGCGCTCATCGGCGTCGTCGCTTCGAGACCTTGGGGATGAGGAGGGAAGAGCGAGCGAGCAAGAAGTAGAGAGAAAAAGAGAAAGAGAGAAGAGAAGAGAACGTAGACGATGAGAGGGAGAACCGCGTATCACGGGGATAATTTGTCCACCTGCGCGTGCAACAATCTCACCTGATCCGCCCGCTATCTCACGATCTTCCTCCATGTTTCTCCCCTTCTGCATCCGCCTTGTCCGTCGCTCTCGCATCATTGAACATCGTTTACTACGACTCGACAACGATGACAAGATGTTCGATAAGCTCTCGCATCGATCATCGGACTAAACAGAGTTAACGGTCCATTTTTTCGCCGACCGAACGCGAATACCCGACCGCACAAACAACGCGACGCGATGCGACTACCACTCGCGTGAAGTGAGCGCCAATTCGGCAGACAGCGACGCAGCGATATTAGACGGCGCGCGCAGTGGCGGGCGGTTGATAATTTGAAAAAGGTGTATCTTAAGGTGTATACTCAACGATCTCGATTCTTTCCCTCGGAAATTTTTGCAAATTGATAAATGACACATTTTTCTACAGTGTTTATTTGTCTACAATGTTCATAATCCGTGCGCGATTAACGACACGATTAAATCTTGCAACTAAATTTGACATAAAGACGAAATAACTTAAATTTAACTTAGTTTAATATCACATTTTTAGCAATGTTTCTTATACAGAAGAGGTCTTTTCTAAATCTTTTAAAATTCTTTTTCCTAGAAAATTATTATGAATATTTTGTATGTAATAATAATAAAAATAATAATAATAATAGCAATATAATTAAAGAACTACGCATTTTGTTTATAATAATTGTATTTTTTGCTTTCCTGCAGAAAAAAAAATAAAAGTTATAATTTATAAAACATAATATTTTACAAAATCAGGAACGAAAAGGAGATATTTTAAGCTTTAAAACATCTAGGAAAAGCAATTTATTAATGTTAAAAATTGCTATTTATGGGATATCAAAATTTTCTTTTCTAAAAAAAAATCCTGGATACGACTATTGGAAGATAAAATGAAGCTTAGAGCGCCAAATAATTTTATGTTTGTTTAACATTGACAAACAACGAGATATAATGATTACTATGTTACATATAATGATTACTATGTTACATTGTGTCATTTCATTAGAAAATACAAATTTCCATGGAGTCACAGCACGCACTCGTTTGTAGCCCAATCGAAAATTCCTTCTAGATTCTAAACATGATATATTGTTGCACTAACATCATTGCCATTATAATTAGGATTATTACATTTATATTTGTTTTTTATTTGTACAATATATAATAATCTCTAGTTCGTCGAGGTCAAAAATAATCTATAGATTTGTCCGCATTACTTGCACTTTTTTGCATTCAAAAGCTTTGCTCTATTTCTTTGTTTGCAACTTGCGAATATATATATATATATATATATATGTATGTATATTTTGTTTTAAATACAAAAATTTTAGGAGATTTTGAGCAATACGAACAGACTTAATTACTTCTGGTTAGGATAAAAAAATTTTTGAATCATCAATCTGCTGATACTATTGCTATTATACGCAACGTCATCTTGCTTTTTATTACATTGTGATCACGTCGGTAATTTACGAGACAAGAGTACATGTTACGACTTTAACGAGAATCCGTTTTTCTCTCCCTATCCACCATCATTTTCGTAAATTATGAATCGCAGATACGATCGACTTGATCAAGGCGCGATTATCTTGTCGCGCGTCGCAGCACGTCGTAAATCACGTGGGACTGTCAAAATTCTGAGTAAGAACTAAGAACGGCGCAAAACCTAATCGCGGCAGCGTGGTGATAATTAAAAAGATGGACGGTGTTACGATGATTTAAGAGACGGCAATGTCTTTTAACGAGAATTCGTCTTTCATCTCCATCATTTTCGTAAATCATGGATTTGGGATTCAATCTGGAGCCAAGCATCGTGAGGCTTCCGCATTGAGGTAAGCAAAAAGATTATTATTGGATCATCATTACCGTCGTGTATTGCTTTTCACCGATCGTCTATAGCTCTCCTCGAGGCTATCATCGTCACGTCGTAAATTGCACGTAATCTTAACCTCTAACTTTCTTCGTGATTGTATGTACGAAGGGAGATCGAATTTATGTAATATGCGCTTTCGTGAATATATCCCACAATTTAAATGTGATAATTTTACATATCAATATAACGTCAATGTCACACGTTGACATGAAACATGATATGCAAAGTTATCATAATTTTAATAATATATTTATTAATACTCCTGCTCATCCATCACTACTATCACAAATCATTCTGTCAAAAACTAGAAAACACCCAATAAAATTTCTTGCAAAGTATAATAATATGGAAATATGTTTTAATAAAACAACACTTATAATTGAAGAACCGATTTGTAAAATATATGTACTGAAAACTCTTCTTTCGTTGATTAATAAATAATTATATATCTGAAAATAAGTTATGCATAACAAAAAACAAAATAAGATGTTAAACTGTCAAATTAATAATGTAAGAATATGTAGAAATAAATATAATTTAATTTCTCTCCAAAACAAAAAAATAATTTTTAGTATGTTTTATGCATCAATTTATTCTATCGATTGCAAATGTTGTTTTATTGAATATTTCTATTTCATATATAATTAGCAGAATATAATTAGAAAATATAATTAACAGAAATTTTTAGGCCACGGTTCGATTTATAACATTCGCGAACATTATTTGTCCTTGTTTAACATTTGATAAATGAGAGATTGAAATATGATTCGTAAGCATTATGAATTGATCGTGGCCTTAATGAGTATTTTCTTGTTTTTGACGTTACAATTTGAAATAATAGTGAACAGAAACTCTAAAAAAACAAAAGTCTTGAATCATTTTTATTTATTAGATTTCGTATTGTATTTTTAAAATATTCTCTCAAAACTAACTTTCAATAGAGTTCATCGTTTCCATTAAAAAATTAAACGGATTCCTTGAAACGAATTATCTCTGTAACTTTGATTATTTTAAGGATAATTTATTTTAAAATTAGTCTATTTACTCAAAAATTATCTTTAATTTGCAAAAAAAAAAATTTTTTTAATTAAGATCCGTAAGGCAATCCAATATTTTTTGGCAAAACTATGCTTAATCTTATTATAAGAATAACAATTCAATGAGAAATTATTTTCTTATACTTTAGAACTCTAGACAATCATACTTTTGTTATGTAAGATTTTATTATAATCATGCCTTTATTAGTTGTAAATATGTAAAAAAATTTACTTATACTGGACTACGACAGCCGAATCAACGTATCATTCCGATATTTGTGCGTATTCGATTTTGAAAGAAAAGTATTTTATTCCGTTTCAAATAAAAATTCCATTCAGCTGATTTTCGGAACTGATTGGTATACGACTGCATTAATTCTCGTCGGAAAGAGGCTTGATTCGATTCGTTCATTCGCTCGTGCGCGCGAGATCGTGGCGAGACATTAATCGAGAAAAGGTGGCCCAGCCAACCGGGAGTTTTGGGACCCTCGTGCAGATCCGTTCGGGCCCTCTTGCTCTCCGGACATGGCATAAAACGCGCAAACGCCGCCATTAGTTACTAGCACGGTCGCGGAATGCCATCCGGCCGAAGCCTTATTAAGCCCATTACGTCTTAATTTATTTCCTTATTTAAAAAAAAGCGCGATCGCGACTACGGTCGGGCCCCGAACGAGTAATGATATAATTCTGCCGAGGCGTCTCGCACCATTTGCATTCGGTCGTATTGGTGGATACGTAATCCCACTACACGTATGCACATATATATGACAAAGCTTGCATATGAACGTAGGGATCTTTAGTTTTCTCTTTCTCTTTCTCTTTCTCTCGCTCTCTCCCTCTCTCGGCAAATAACGAACGCCCACAGTCGTTCCATGAGCCCTCTCATTCGGGAAGAGAGGCGGCATCGTCTTTAAATTCGACCTCCTTTGCAACCTCGAGAGATGCTTAACCTCTTGCACTTGGAATGTTTGTCATCGTGATATTAGCTGGCGTTGCATTATTTCAAAGGAGAAAAATTTATGCAGGGATTTCAAGCCAAATTGGATTTCCAGTCGCATGAATAATTAATGCGATTTTATAATTTTATGTAAATTTACAATAAGATGCAATAAAGGCGGGATTGGACGATAAATTGTAAGCGCGAATCGCAACGTCAGATCAAATTGTCGCTCGTAATATTCATTCACTTTTATATGTGAAAAATAATATTGTATCCTCAAAATGTCGATACGACTTAAAAATCAATATTTTACGTACAAAGGAGGAGAATAAGTAATAAATGTTTGTGTGAAAGAAATTACTCTCTTTATTATGTTTCTCTCCCTTTGACAAACTGAACTCAGGCTATTTCTTGAATAATAGGACAGGCATTGGCGGATCTTCAGAGGGACCATGGCTTCACTTGATGTATTTTCTTTTAAAAATATTTATGCAAAATTTTATATATTTTTAATATTTCTGAAATGCTTAATCATAATTTTGATTCTAAAAACATTATTTTATTATAGTATAATAATATTATTTTATAATTTAAGAAATTCGTATAAACATAATTTTAAATAAAACGTTTTATAAATATGTATTTAAATAATACCTTTTCAATGTAATGCCAATAATAATTTAAATATTCCATCTTTTCATATTTGACTTAAAAAAATTGGCTTGCAACCAATGAGGCCTCCCTTTGACAAGTTTCTGGATTCGCCAATAGGATAGGATCTTCGAATGTGCAGAATGCAAACGCACCGTCAAAGTTTTATGCAATCGCGCAGAGAAACATCCCCGTGTCCGCAGTGTCGTTCACACCTGCGGTTTACGCCCTCGGTGGGAAAGGTTGCACCTCCCACCGAGGTTCCTGTTTGGCGTCCTTGTTTGCAATTCGCCGCGTAGCGTTGCCGTTATTAGCGTAAACCTAAAGTTAGCCGCAATTGCGCTGGTAATTTGCGCGTTTGCCCGTCAGTGCCGCCGAGTGGAATTGCGGTGTCGCGTTACCCTGCACGATAATGCGCGACGCACCGTAAAAGATTCACCGACGCTCCTCTACACGCGCGTGTTTGTCCGCCGCACGAAAAATCGTGGTAATAACGTGAGAGAATCGGATATACGTGTACGTCAGCGCATCACCGCGAAACGGGGTGCAAAAAGATTTAAGCGTCCACGATTGCGTCCACCTTGAGAGCTTCAGTCATTTGTAAATGCCCAGCTATCTCGTTGACGATGGTTAAACCAAACGATTCTCGCTTAAGAACATAAAAGAGGACGTTAAAAAAGAATTGGTTTTGCTTAAAAAGATATAAATAAAAGATACAGCATTTTTTGTAAATTTTGATCTTCTGGATACGATAAGATTATTAAAAAGTGTGTAGAATTTGGAAAATACTTCGAAAATATTGAGCACGAATTTTTCGATAGTTTAGAGCTTGAAATTGAATTTTGCTTTTCGTTCCTGGTTTTGGATGAGAAAAATATTTAATTTTGTAAATCATACTTGTTACTTTTTTTCTGAAAAAAATTGACAAAATATACCGTGACAAAAATTTCGGAAGAAGAGAGTTGCGCCCCTAAATTTCTCCTATAGATATGCATATATGTAATATTGAGCAAAATAGTTCGATAATTATCATAATAAGTCCAAAAATAATACAACTATTAATTCTTTATAATTTTTGATCAGTTTATAAAATTATGATGGTAACAAGAATGGTAATAAGAATAGTATTGTATAATTTATATTGCTATGCTAACATAAATAAAAATTTATTAACAATTGTCGATATTTTTAACTATGGTAACCGTGCCAAACTGGTCGAGACATGCTTTCAAGGTCAAATAATTTCGAGCTTGAACGATTTGGAGTCATTCATCACGGTGACGAGTGATCCGCGACGCCTTCGAATCGGGAAGCCAGTCTAATTTGAGCATTGTCCGCCGGTGGCTTCTTGAAATTAAGCGTCATTGTTTAAGAGTGAATTCATCTTGATTGTCGATGACTAATGTCTCGCGGCAGCCACGCTGAGTGCCGCAAGGATGGATCGAGGGTGTCCAGAAGTCGTGGCTGGAATAGCAGTGGGCAACAGGGGGATAGAAGGCAAAAGGGACGGGAGGGCACACCAAAGACGGCGGAGACGAAGAAGAAGTACCCACCGCCACGTGAGAGAGCTCTTTAACGAGCATCATCAATAACACGTACCGACGTTGAAGAGAAAACAAAAAAGACCTTGGAGAGTCACGCTCTCTGGACAGCGCGTCGCTCGCTATAGATACCGGTAAATGGTGTTAATTAGTAAATTTGATTTAAACCCAAATGGAGCGACCGAATAGGCGGACAAGTGTTGCGCGATGATGTACGATCTCTGCGAAAAGTTCAGTCAGTTCAGTCGAGGCGCCTTTGTGATCATATCCTTTGATGGGGATTGAGAAGTTCGTGAAGGATAACACTATATCACTATCCATTTCATTCTTCTTCGCTCGAATCTTCTCGCTATACATTTACATAGAAATTTCACCCAACTGCTTAAACCAAATTACATTGATTTTATTCTCTAAACTTTTGGAGGAAAATCTCACTCTAAAGAGTGAAAATTAAACCAGCCTTAGAAAAGATTGACTCAATTTTCAATCTTTAAGGGATTCACTCTAAAAGTTTTAGAGAGTAAGAGAATAAAATATATGTAACTTCTTTAATTATTTCTATTGTCAGTTTTCTGTCAAAAAGAATAATACAAATTTTCATAACAATGACTTGATGCAATATCCTTGCATGAAATTTTCTTTCGATTTTGAAAAACGATTTTATTCCGAATTTTTATAGCTACAAAATTCCATTGGATTACAGAAGATAAATGTGAATTAAGTTAAACGCTCGTGTATTAATTTCTTGCGTATGCGTCAGCACAATGAAACGCGTGCAAAGTTCAAAGCTTCACGGCATCGTGTATGTAATACGCGCATGCATTGATACACCTGCAGAAAATTGAACTGCTGGTTTTTATTTCGCAGTGATCTTTCGTGGGACGGGTTTGAATTTCGGTAATGACCCGTTTGCTACCGTAGGAGAAGGTGGAGATACGGACGAAGGGAAGGTGGAAGCGGCGGAGGAGGAAAGGCTTGAAGGGTATAAGAATGAAGGGAAGAAAATAGGAGGAGGAGAAGCGAGGAGATCAAGTCGACACCGACGGGGGCAGGAAAGGCGAGGGCCCATTAATCGGAGGGCATTATCTCAATCACGTAAAACGGCAAAATTGCATTTACCTTTTTAAATGAATATTTGGCGGGAGACGCGCCGCGCCGCTCACCGGCGCGCTGCAGCCGCCCGCTACG
>NW_011626806.1:2551483-2583996 GCF_000204515.1 Acromyrmex echinatior | reverse complement strand
AGTGCCGGGTAACGCCCTGTTCAACCTACTGGCAGCTGGACAAGTATTGTCCCGCCCCTGTGCAACCATAAGCGCGAGATACGCGTCGGCGGCGATGTGGAAAAAAAGCGATTCGTCGGATGCTGCGCGAATTGTGGTTGGCAAACAATATCCGCGGATCGGCATTCGCTTCATCTTTTAACGGGAGTTTGCATGTAATTTTCGGCCTGAATAGATTCGACAATGATAATTTAGATTCGGAAACAATTTACTAACGGATACAAAAAGAGTCATTTCTGAATTAGTGCAAGAAACTTGTAATACTCTTGAATAAATATTTGTATCTTTACTACGCGTTCATATTTGTATACAAAATTATTATTTACTGAGTTTTTTGCTATCATCTACTAAGAACGTAGTACACAAAACAGATAACAGTCTTATTGATTAACGCGCATAGTTATAAAATGTGACTCTTAGCGCTTTTAGTGCGGCATATCTGTAGTTTTTTTTTGGTATAACTTTTGTATTAATAAAAATATTAACATATATTTTCTTGCTATTACAGTTATATTCCTCACTGTCTGGCGTTTTAATTACAAAAGTTTGTTATAATATGTTCATTTTATGCGATATTTTTTATAATAGCCAATATGGTAGGTACGTGACGAAACGGTATAGAATGAGAAAGATTAATCATGTATTCATAGTACGAAATCGCCAACGTTCCATTTTTAAGGATTCATTATTGTTCTTAGTATAATTCAGATGAGGCAGGAAAGCTGTCGTTTCAGTCGTGTGTATTCTTGATCGAATATCATCAATGAATACTACAGAGATCTCTTGAGCGACACGGTTTAATTTACGGACGTATTACAACATATCCCATGCTCCAAGTAATTGACACTTTCTCTTAGCGGTTATACCAATCTCTTGGAGCAATCGAGATCGACGTAGCCGTTCGTCGGGAATGACGGGCCCGAATGTAAACCGGACCCGTCGGCAGATCGTCGCCGCTAACAGATTCCCGGGGCCCGATTGTGATACCCCTGCCTTCTTCCCCTCCACGCTTCTATCTCTGCATCTGATAATTGGAGCGGTAATTACGTGGTGATTAACAGAGATGGCTCCCGCGCATCGTACGAAGCCTCTGTCTTCTTTCTCCTCCTCTTTCTCCTCCCTTCTCAGTTGTTCATTGCCTCTACTATTGCGTCCTCCTGCACAGATAGCCTCTTCTTCCCGTTCATCCCTTGGATCCCCCAGTTAGGAAGATCAAAGATCAAAGATAGCTCCGTGCGCGAGCACGTTGAGTTATCTCTTCTTTTTTTCTTGGTAACTTTGCCGCACTTCTCGTTTCTGCTTTCTGATCCATTCGATCCAACCCGTGCTCTTTTGCTCTCTCCGCTTTCGCTATCTCTTTCTCATTATGATACACTATGCAATGTTAAGCCGTAATCACACTACGAATTGCCAGTTGCGGTTTTTGGTTGATGATTCCATTTTAGCCAATTGCGATGTAGCTAGTCCATACTTGTTGTATTGTGATTGGCTAAAATAGAACCATCAATCAGCATTTGTAGTGATAACAGCTTCACATGTGATAAAGAATGCGATAAAAGTTTCATTACAAATATATGCTTTAAAAAAACATTTAATTCTAACTAATCAGAAGAAAAAATTTTATAAATTAACCAATTACAGAATGCTTCAAAATATATGTAGCATTACATATTTAGTTTCTGTATCCAATAATAGAATCCGATCGAAATCAATATTTAGCAATATGAAAGAAATCTTTTTCTAATTTATTTGAAAGCAAAAATAGTTTATAAAAATCTAACTTTATTGAAACTAAAAAAAAAAAACAAAATATCTTGAGATCAAAGTAGAATCTTTGTATCATTGTATTTTGTTACGCAGCAGGAAAAAAATGAAAACATCATTCAACTATAATAGCTTCAATTTAATAATTTATCCCTTTTTTGCTACATTGCCGCTACAATGTTATTCTGTCAAATAGTTTTTTTCTCGGATTCTTCTCAGTAGAGATGTTTGAAAGGAGAAAATGTTTGACGATCAACCATCCCGCCGGCGCGTTTACGAAACAGGGGTGGTAGTTGGCCCCACAAAGTATTCGAACTAGCTGCGCCAGGTAAAAACGGAATTGCTTAACCAAACGGGCGTGGCCGTAACTTGACCAGTCGAGTAACCCCTAAACGTCCAGTTAATTAGAGCTCGACCCTCTCGCATCTCTCTTCCTCGGGCTCGTTGTTCTCTCCCCTCGCTTCTCGCCGCACCCTCCCACGATCGCGGGGCCTCCTAATAACGCGGGCTAGCCGTAATGAGGAGTAAACTAATTATTGGATGCTAGTTGGGCAGGACGATATTTCACGTTCTCGCTGACAGCAAAGCAGGAGCAACAAGGATACGGTGCGCGTGTTCCCGCGTGGAAAGAGAAGGAAATAGAGAAAGGGAGAAGGAGACCGAGAGAGAGAGAGAGAGCCTCGCGCTCGTAAACAGGTTAAAATGATGCCTAGGCGTTTTAGCAATTTCGAGAGTGAGAGAGGAAACAGCGGATTCCTGTACGACGGTGTCTATCTCGCGGACATGAACACTAAGCGCACGATGCAACGGCGTAACTGAGTGAGAGTGAGTTTGATTCAATATTTCAATGCACTTTCTATATAGCTTCTTTATACAAATCTTTCTTCCTTTCTTCCTTTGAGATAACTCTTTTACTTTGTTATAAGTGGATTCATAATTTCGCAAAATTATTAAATATTTTCAACATTAAGAAATTTTCTCGAGAAATTTTCCACTTTCCGGTTACGCCAGTGTCCAAAAGGTATAATGCGTAAATAGTTGTGCGAGTACGTCATAAATACAGAAATAAATCGCTGTATTGACGATCGCTATTCGGAAGCTAATTTTTCTATACTTCGCAGGTTAATGATTTCTTCGCTTACGACATATAGCTTACGAGATATATCTTCTCTGCACGACATTATTGTACTCGTAGTTGGTCTATACTTCGAGTTTGTACGTTTCTTAGGTATAATAACATTGCAGGGGCGGATTCGCAATGGGGGTCATAGGAGCCTTGGCTTCTTTCTTAAAAATATTTACAGCAAGATGTTATATAATATTTTTAGTATTTCTAATCACAATTTTGATATTTCAAAAATATTTTTTAATTTAAAATTCTAGATTCTTACGGCTTAAGACTTACTGCTCTGTTGTAAACATCGCAACGTTATGCAAAAGTCTATGCTGCGACTTTTATTTTCTGCCCGTCGCAAGCCAGAAAAAATTTCGCTTGCAATGCGTAAATTAAAAAAAATAAGGATGGAAAAATATGTAAACTGTGGAAATTTTCCTTTTTTTTTTATTGTTATTGATTACATGGTGTTGGAGAAACCCAATAGCATACGAATCCGCTACTGGCCCCATCTTGAGAGAGAGAAGTTCCTGGATCCGTCCCTATAATAACATATTTTATATTTTTACAAATCTTCCCTATGGCAAACAGTTACAAAACTTTAAATGGTTTTGTACGGAACTTGCATAGGTCAATGATTACCCGTGATCCGTATCATGCACGAATGTATAATATACATAAAATGTGTCTTACTAGAACTATTACTTTAGCTAAGAATTCTTTGATTACTTTGATACAAACTTTTATTGGGCAAAAATTCAATTAAATGTCATTTTAAATAATAACATATTTTAACATAATACTATATATATCTTTTTTTTTAATTATTATCTATTAAAGCAGTTGCTTTAATTTTTTTAATTTGGAAATCTATTAAAAAAATTGTTGATTGAAAGAGAAAGAGAGAGAGAGAGAGAAATGGAAAATTATTTTAAAAGTGAAAAAATTACTAAGTTTTTTAAACGCTTGCAATTCAGAAGCTATCACGTAACGCATGATTAAATGAGAAGATATTTCTCGTAATTTCTCATGTATTATAATATATTTCTCTAGAACTTTTTATTATAATATTCCTAAGACTTCCATTCATTCAGCCGTAAAACTTACAGTCATTTTAATTTATGGCCATGAATTTTTACTGCCTAATCTCCTTTACAGAAGATCATCCTCCATAAAAGTCACCGGCAGTGACGCCGTACTTATAACAATCTGTCCTGACGAAAGCACGCGATTTAATAAATTAATTTTATCATGGCTCACGTTCTCTCCTCTCCAAAAGTTTTCTTTCCTTTCTTACACCCATAATCCTATTTCTCGAACAGCTGAAGATATAACGTCACCGGTATAGTACGGGCAATACGACCGGCTTCGACGAGACCGAAGTAGGAATGCGTCGAACGACTCGGGTCCAAGTTCGAGATGAAATATCGCGCGGAACGGACCCAATAGGTCGGTCTAATAGGAATAAACAATGTTATGAATTTAAATGGCCCAGCTTGGCGCCACTATAACCCTATATTATCAAATTACGGGGGCCCTGTGTATCGGGCCTCGCGAGGTGCACGCCTCGCGCGACCAGGATGCGCCATAAAGTCGGATGTTAACGGTAGGAACCCACGTCCCGCCACTCCCGTCGTTCTTTTAGAACCTATTCGCGATGCTCTACGGGGGGGCCTCACTTCGTTCCAGCCCGGGGCCCAATAATGACGATAAAGAGAGTTACACTTTTCATAGGTATGCATTGAACGTGAAATAACGGAAATTTCGACAGAAGTAATCGCCGCGAATTATTCGTAATTATCGCGAACAGTTTTCGCGACGTGATGTTATAACGTTCCGCTGGCATTGAAATATTGTATATTGAAATATACGGTATTATAACAATAGGATATTTTAATTTTAATATAACTGAATATTCTTCTGAAAGGAATTAATCTAAATTTTCATAGAACTTTTAAATGATATATGTATGTATTATATAATTATATAAAATTTATTAGATTTACACTATACATAGATACAATATTAACAATGATTTATATATATTAATTAAAAGATTGTAAAAATTGCATATTAATATTACAATAAACACTAAGAATTAATCGGAAATAAGATTATTTCTCTTAATTTATATTAATTAAGTTGTAGTCGACATATTATATACATATATTTTAAACAAAAATTAAACAAGTAATTCAATAGGGAATACAAATGTTCGAATATTTTCTAGCATTTTTAATTCTGTTAATATGAATTGCAAATCAAAAATAAATACCTATTCTTCCGTAATTAATTACAATGTCTGTTCTGTCATCATAAACATATATTCTGCTAACATTTTATATTATACAGCTGTGTTAATTATCATATGAATCGCATGCATTTATGCTCACATTCGATCCTCCCAAATCAAATCATATGTATCTCACGGTAATTAATTTGAAAGGGTTAGTACGAAACTTTTCAGGGACCATCAAGCGACAACGAGGATATTGAGAGGATGGAATATTAAGAGGCATTTAGAGGGTCCATCGCTTTATGAATATCGAATGAGAGCGCACGAGAGACTATCGCGGGAAAAGCTTTCGATTTCATAATAAATTGGGACCGGAAAAAGAAAAACGAAAGAGTTCTTCGAAAAGCAAGAGAAGGAGGAGAAAGAGAAGAAAGAGGATGCGATCTGTTCGGTGAAACAGTCGACTGGCTGCCGATCGTTAACGAGTAAAGAATGGTAATATTATGCTTGGTGGATGCGAGAGGATCGGGGATTTCGTACACCCCAAATCAGCTACTCAAGGGCGGGGACAACACAAATCAGGACGGGACAGTCGGATCTTCGTGGATGGATTAATTATTGGTTATGAGACCTCGTTTGTCGTTATCCTCTTCATCAGAGACTGCTAAAATTTTATAAATAATTTTAACTGAGTCATAAACGCGCAAAAAGGCCTTTATGCAAGATGAGGCATTTAAAACGTGATAAATTAATATATTTCCAAAAAGCACTTAAAACAGGACGTTTCGAAACGTTTGCAAAATTTAATAAAAAATATTTAGTAACATGTATATATAAACTGATATTTTGCTATACATATATAAATGTATATAATTTATTTTATTATTACAGGTAATTCTAATATAGTTTATATATCTAGAAAAAGCAATCATGAAATAATTATTATTTCTTAGCACTTGTGCCTATATCAATTCCTACATTTTCAAAAATATAATAGTAATGGACTTCAACTCGATAGTACATACATACTCAATTTATACATATTTAGCTTGTGATTTGATTAGCTTATATGATTCTCGTCGGTTTTCTATTTCTCGAGATCGAATTGCCAGGAGTCAGTTCGTCAAGTTGGGTCGGATGGTCGATTCCTTCAGACACGCCCCGAGAAAGAGATCGCGTTGCGGGGCTCGATGGGAATTTTAATTTAATTAAGACAGACCCGTTATTAAGAGGCACGTCTGGCTAGTTGATTAGAATTCCTACGAGGCCGTCCGGGATCGTAAGTCACTCGCGGATTAGTAATAGACAGCTTGCAGGAAGGCACGAAAGTTAATCTATGCTCAGATGTGAAATTAAGATGGAATCTATTTTCCATAATCGTTACACGTGACATTATTATGATTTCATTATCGCGCGAAAATCATGTTTAATATAATGAAAATGTATTATATTATACTTGTTACATTATATGAAACTGATAAGCAGAAATAAAGATGCTATATTAATAAAATTAATTTATAGTCTTTACTTTTATTTATAATTTCATATTCTTGCTAAAAAACATTTTTCAGTTATACATAGAAAAATATAAAAACTTATAATTTAATACACTTGCGCAAAAAATATACATATTATAGAAAAATAGGAATTAATATACATATATGTATATTCATTTTCAACTAACTGTCTGATTTAAAATTCGAGTTACTTGATTTATCTATTTTTTTAAGATTCCGCAATTTTTTTTAAGATTCCTTTTTTTCATCCTTTTCATTCTTATTGATAACTGTAGGAATCTTTTACATTCATCAAGTCATTACGGATCGTAATTTATCTGAGATCCGATTTGAGATAGATTTAAATCAATCTTAGATCTAAATCTTCTCAAATCATTTAATTTTCAAATCATTTAATAAATCCATTGATTCAAAACTTTGATTCAAACCTAGTTCTGAAATGATCAATTGTGAATCAATCTACTTCATGAATACGGATCAACGAGTAACTAAAAGTTCCGCAAAAGATGCTCCAAAACTTCGAATAATTGTGATGTCAGTTGTTAGAAATTAGAAACAAATAACGCCGAGTTTGTAAATCAATTAACAAATTACTATATCTTTATTGCAATATGAAAATGTTACCTTCTTTCAAATTTAATTTATATTACTTTTTTATTTATCATTTTAAATCATTCTTATTAATCAATATTTTCTTGCCTTTCATTTTATACAAATCATTGAAGGGTGAATTAAGAAAATGTTATCGATAAAATTAAGAAAATTTAGTTACTAATATCAATATATTGATATTAGTAACTATTTATTTAAGTTTATGCAAAATTTGTATATCTGAGATAAAGTATTAATGATACCTTTCGAGTGAGTACCCATCAAACGCTCCATAAAGTAATAACATTGCAAGCGCAGAATTTTAAAAATAAATCTTGTAACATATTTCCTACAAATAAATGTCTTTTAGGGTCACCTTTTAGAACCACCACTATTTTCACGTGCGTGGTTAATCGATTCCGTTACCTTGTTGGACCACAAAGCTTCATGTAAAACGGAAAGTAGAAAAAGAAAGAACAAGACAGGCAGATACAGAATCAGCCGCGCGGCGTGACGGGAAGCGAAGATTCCAAATAATTTTATCCAATTATACTTTAACGACCAGTTCTCTCCATTGACTGGTCCGACAAAATCCCAAAGAAGAGAACGTACAATTAGCATAACAACAAGCACGATACTTAAATAATTCTCACTCTGTCCGAAACACGCGCTTCAACGAACAATAACACGCGCACTCGGGGGACTCTCGTTTTATTTATGTGTTTGGTGAGGCGACACGGCGTGTGGGTGTCGAAGCCCGGTGAGCACCACAGGAGCTCGCAGCGGCAACGCGCAGCGCGCGTTCGTAGTTCGTGGACGAGTATCATGAACCGAATTCGCGTCGAGAGATTGTTAGTACAGCTAGCTTGTGTAGATATTGATCAACTTTCAGTTAATGATGTAACAAAACATAATGATCGTATAATAAAATTATAATAAGATCATGTATGTATAAGATGTATTTGACGTTTTAACACTTTCAACCTCAGATTGGTCAGCGTATCTTGATAAAGTCGTTATCTTCAAAGCTGGATTTTTGAAATAAAAACTATATCGAGATATTTTTACATTTGTACCTATCAATAAAAAAAATGAATCAAAAGAGTTTGCTTTGAGATGTAAAATTAGGATAGAAATTCCCTTTATTCGCTTACTTTGTGTAATTAATTTGTCAATTGGAAAATATGTTCAATTGTTATTCGATAGGTATAAAAATACCTGTAAAAGAAGCCGACGTACAAGATCAGTCATGAAATGTTATACGCGCTACAAAGAAACGAATGTATATGGTCGCGCTTGTCTCGTCGAACATCACCTGTCGTACGACGACTTCCTTTATGACCGGGGTTTTTCTACGGATGGTCCTTCGAGGAGGTATCGTTGGACCGTGAATCATACTTTGGATTTGTTAGAGCCATCACCTCCGGTTTGCAGAGGCGTGCATTTGAATAGGAACGACAATCGTGTATCGGAAAGGTGAAGTCGTAGGAAGAGTGAAGTGAGAGAAAGAGAGAGAGAGAGAGAGAGAGAGAGAGGATGGTAAGAGAACGGGGAGATCTGACTGGCGTCGTAACGCGAGGTATCACTGTCCCCTTTATATCCAGGAACATAATCTTACAAAATTATTGGCCCATTCGGACCTCCTGCCTCTACGAGGCACCGGCTCGTTTCTCATTCATATGTCTGACGATGTTACTTTGCGCCCTCTAGTCCTCCTTCTCCTCGCACCCTTCAACGCGTTGGACAAACCTCCTCGGAATACGATTCAGTTTTAGATTCCCCTTGTTCCTTCCAATTTATTTTTTTTGTGTGTGTTCTCGCACAAGTTTATGGTACCGCTACATTTGAGTCGTTGCAAAAAATTACAAATGGATACGAAAAACAATAACCAAGAAATGAAGAAGTTGCAGAACGTTTTCAAATTATATTTAATAGCTACATGTGTGCAATTATTCTCGAAATTAAAAATTTAGTTATTAAATTATTTAAAGTTTTTATCCATTCACTATTACTATCTTAGATTGTGTGACATTAGAAGAGAAAAAATACTCAACAAAAATTCTTGCAAATTATATTTGAATAAAAATATTATTTAATAAAATCGATAGAATAGGTTTATATATTGAAATCTTTTTATTTTGGGACAAAATTAAATTATATTTATTTCTATATACTTTTAATTTGACAGTTTTACAGCTATGAATATAACTTATTTCGTTTTTTATATCATATTTTAATTACAAAAATGTATTTTCTATATATAATTATTTATTAATTAACAAAAGAAGAATTTTCAGTGTATTTTACAAGTTGATTCTATCGATTCCAGTGTTTTATTGAAACATCTTTCTACAATATATTAATTTATATATTTAGCAAGAACTGCTGTGTATTTTCATTTCTGATGTCACAATTCACAAATTGAGATAGCAGTGATAAGTGCAGAGGAATCTTAATTGCCTAAGTTCTAAAGCATGCTATTTTTAAAAAATAATAATTTATTTAAAAATTTATTAAATAAATAGAAGAGTGAAAAACTTATATCAATACTTACTAATTTATATAAAAACATAAATAATCAACAATTTTCGCAATGCACATCGACTACGATCCTCCAAATTTGCACGCATGTTTGCGTTTGCGCTTATCAATAAACAATCTGGCACCCCGCCGCTCACTTTGAAACTGTTTCGCGCGTGTACTAAAGCGCTCTCGCGATAACGATCACGCGATAACGGTGGTGCTATCGAGAGCACGCAATCGTGTTCTCGAAATCCCGCGACTTTCAAGATGATATCCTCGATCGCACAATTATGACGGTCGCGAGAGAACAGTCCAAACGCACGTTCGGATTCCCGCTGAGCGTTTAAAATCAATTTCGTACTTTGCACCCGTGGAGTATTCACCGATCATCCCTCCTCACCCTCGTTTCTGTCGTCAAGTTAAAACATTTCCTACATGTTAAAGCCACATTATCCTCAAATGGGATTCTTGTAGGAAACACAAATAATCTTGTTGATATTTAGAGACGTTTTACGTAAACGATTAAGAAGCCAATGAGCATAGTTGATAATTTTCATTATTTTTTTATTATTAATGATATTTATGAATCTTATCTATTGTATTCAACAATCATTTTCTGTATATTTTTTATCATTACAATATTTTATTCATTTCAGATTCCTTAATTAAAACTTGCATTAACCATTACGTAATAATAATATGAAAAAATGAAATAGAATGTCACTTTTTTTAAACCTATGAACTTGACTGCATTAATCAGTCTACTAAAGTAATGTTAAAAGAAAGCAATGGTAAAGTAGGTCGCAATTCATCTTCCTAATATTAATATTTGATTCGCTCCCTTCACGAAGTTTTAATTTAAAGAATTTATTAGATCTATAATAAAACTAAGTCTATAATAAAACTTTTCATTTTCTATCATAGTGATGTAAGTCATAATTAAGTGATTTATATAAAACATAAGTGACTTACATAAGTGACTTATGGCTTTTATTTCTTCACATATTTTAATAAATTTCTAAACAAAATTACATTAATACAAAATTAGTTAATATAAATATTTTCTCATTAAATAAAGTTTAAATTAGCTTAGCGTTGCTTATAACAGTATTGCTGCTATTCATATTTTGCGAATATGCCGCCGGCGCAGCGTTGGCTACCGAATGACGGGAGAAATTAATCAAAACAATCATCCTCGAGTCCCGGGGCGGCCACCGAAGCCTGTCATTTACTCCCTCAAAACTTTTTCCTTCTATAGTCCTTTCGCACACTCGTCGTGCATGGTCGCTGCTATCCGGTAGCCGGCCGAAACGTCCTACGGGCTTTCAAGGAGGAGCCCGCCGTAGCCTCGAGGATGAGACACGAGAATGGATTTCAAATTAAGGGATCGGCCGTGCCTACCGTGGGCGAAATTTCGGTTGGAATAGCCATTCTTTTTACAACGAAGAAAGGATTGATGCAAAGGAAAAAGTATGGATTTCAACGCGCATCTAAAAATTAATGAAAAATGAAAATTTAATTAACCGTTATTTAGAATTTCTTTATTTAATTATAATAAACTTGGGAAACATTATTATATTAAAAGAAATTAAACTACGATTATTAATTAAAATTCTTTTTTATTAATTATTTTTTTCTCTTTAGAAGTGCATTAATATTTTAAAATAAATTATATGTTTTGTAATTCGCCTTAGTTATCTATCAAACGTCAGCAAGCAGTTTTATCACTATTTACGATGTATCATTATTTGTTATTATTTATCGAACAGCATTTTTATGAGAGATCTCGCTGCTGGTTGGCAACAACGGTGTTCGTCATTCCGAGAGAAATTGCGCGGACCGATCATCCCGCGGCTGGATAATTCGGTCTAATTCCGCGGCTGCCCGGCGATTTCGGCTATCTGGCCGTAATCGGTTGGGTCCGCCTTGCGCGGCAAGGAACCAAACCCGTAATGGGATGGAATTAAGAGGAGACGTGCTCTTCGCTAATCTATTAATACCTACACGCGAGATCACCGCCGGGCATCGAGGGAAACGAGTTTTCGCGAGACTGGTCGCGGGCTGTATCCTGTCTCTCATTTCTGTGTTCCATCTATATATTATTTGTTATCTAATCTGGAATGTATTACATTTTTTAATCGAGATGTCCAAACTCTCAAATTATAATTCATCGGTTATAAAAGATTTTTTTGCAAATAAATAATTTTTTATGCAAATAAATTATAATGCTATAAAAATATTATTCTTTATTTAACTTCAAATTATATTTTTATATTAACATAATTTTATCTTTTAGAAATTTATTAAAATATATCATTATTACGTAATAATCAATATAAGTTTGATTAAAGAATTTAAAGAGAATAAATGGAAGGTTTTATTTCATAATTGTGCAATAACTTTTTTTTTTGATTGAAGACTGCGCTTGATATTCTTTTTTTATCTTTTTGTAAAAAAGTAATTTTATAATATAGCAATTACTCGATATTTTTCGCAGTATTTTAAGTTCGCAAAATTTATTTTCCACTTTATTTATTAGTAATGTTTTTATTCTTTATTTTTATGACATACCAAAAAATAGCACGTTCTGATATAATAAAAGAAAATAAGCACATATATTTTAATAATAAGATTTGAATTCCTTTCACATACACACTCTCTCTCTCTCTCTCTCTCTCTCTCTCTCTCTCTCTTACAAAAAATCTTGAATTTTAAGCCTCTAAATATCTAATCCAATAATTCAAAATTATCAGTAAAAGAAAGAAATGCTATTATTTTGATTTTTTTTTTTGGAACTCTCACTATTCTTCGCGTTAAGATTTCGTAAGTGAGTACATCAACAAAATTCTTGAGGTACTCTTAGTATCAACTTAGTTTAGTTACGATTATAGCTTAGGTATCTTTCCTGA
This sequence comes from Acromyrmex echinatior, assembly GCF_000204515.1. The sequence goes on along the minus strand of NW_011626806.1, from coordinate 2,571,303 downwards.
CGTTTTATGTCTATAACCCAACAACTTCTAAAGGCTTTCGTAAGAAGAATGAATAAGTCATTAACTCATTGGAGGAATGTGGGCAGATACGTGAACTAAGTTTCTTATCAAGGTTCTTATTCAAAAAGACTGAACATTTGTCTCCTGATTATTGCTGCTACCTATAATAGCTCTTTTATCTTGCGTTACAATGAATGAACTCATTTTCATTCTATCTAAAAACTAAAAACATAGAAAAAAACTAAAAACACAAGAACACAGATAACACGAAAAGCGAGATAGTCTTTGCTCTTCAGTTAAAGACCTGGATGGAAAATCTTTGTTAATAACTTAAATAGGAGTCGAACTTTTTTTTAATATAATAAAAATGTATTATATTAGATGTTGGAATTAATTCGTAGCGTTTTACAAGTGATGGGAAGTACTTTCATTAATGTATTTTTTAATGCTCATGTGAAATAAATAACATTCTTTCATTAAAAAACGCTACGAATTAATTCCAACACCTAATATAAAAAGATAATTATATCCAATACGATTTAGTACTTAATACGGCTTATTTGTATAGGTAGTTACATGAATAGTTAAATTCTCATTGTACTCATATAAATATCGAAAATGTTTTAATTAGTTTAGAAATATTTCTTATTTTTAACCTAATTATCAATTTTCAATGTTGGATTCAGCAAAAATTACTTAAGTAAGCTATATGAATACAATTATTTTTTCAGAATGTAAAAATTTATGATGTAAATAAAGAATTATATAATAAAAGTAAATAATCAAACATTATTTTTTATATTAAATTAGAGAATTTTATGTTAATGTAGTAAATTTAGTTCATATTAAAAATATTAATTTATAGTACATATGTAATACTAGTTTATTACATATAAAATGTTGTTTATGAATAAATAAAATTTATTGTACAAATAAATTTGATGTTAGAATGTAATCTATATTAAAAAATTATATCTTTTTAATTTGTTTGTTGAAATCAACGCGAAAGATTCATGATATAATTTAAGTAAACATATACTCTAATGTACATACATATATTCTTGTTCGCATCAATCAATAATTACTATTAATAATAGTAACACCAATCAAATTTCCAACAACTTTTGAAGTTCTTGTGCCATTATCTCTCAAATATGTGTGTTGCCTAACTATATTGCTTAACTAATTTATTTTTTCGTGCAAACCAGTACACAAAGCGAAGATGACCAATTCAACGATAATTTATTTTGTATTGCATTTCGAAAAGTATTTGCAACGTTAATGAATCGCACTAAAATCTGTGGTGTTATTGGTGCGAATCATCGCTAACGTCTCACCGCAAGCTATTATTACGCCTTGTTACCCGGCCTGCACGATTTTGTTTATCGCCGTTTATCAGACGTGCGTACTTATTCGGGGAACAATAAAAGCGAGACCGGTGGAATCGCACTACACGTCGAAGACACTAAAGACTCGAACTGATTAAGTATTATGGCGCGTTAATCTTTTACGTGAACCGCAGACTGGAATTTCGAGAATCTGGCTACAAAAGCAATTGGAAAATAAACAAAGTCTAATCAGGCATTTAGGTGCCTCGTTATAAATTTTTGAAAAGTGCTTTATACTTTTCCATGAATGAAAGGCTCTTTTGGAAAACAAATATAGAAGAATGCATTCTCTAATGGAAAATAATGCAACTCAAGTGCGTCACACATGCACACAATTAAGTTTAAGATTAAGTTATTAAGATTGAAATGCAAACTTGAAATGCATTTTAACACATATTTCCCAAAAGTCTTAATTCTAATATTTACAAACAAATTCCTTGGCAGCGAGATTTACTTTCTGTAAAAAAAAAAAAAAAAAAAACTGGATCTATAATTCTGAAAATGTAAAATTTATTCAAATTTAAACAAGTAAGGGAAAAAAGTAGTAATTTGAACTCCTGCTCCTCACTAGAAATTTTGTTATAATTAATATCATCTCTTCTTTTGAACTTATTCTTAGAAATGTTAATGTTGTAAAACAACTGCCACCATAGCTGACGAGACTTTTTTGTTATGTGTGTTTTATATTAAATTTAAGATAGTAAATTATTGTTTGTAATATTATTGACTCGAATATGACTAAAATATAAAAAGTTACACAAAAACAAAATAAGAGATCCATATTACTACTTTTTCTCTCTAATCATATCTTTTTCTTTATTTCATTTCAAAATTATTGCTCTGACATTTCTTCTTCATTTTTGATTTCTTATAATTTGAAAATTACTATTGTCATAAATCATATTTTTGATCAAGAAAAAAGCTATTATAGTAATATTTTAGTTAAATCTTATATTGAATGTCTCAACTCGTTATTAGATCTTTAGATTCTATTTAAATTAAACTATGGCAGTTAATCATTAAAGGTTAATCGTACATGGCACAGTCGACGAAGGCAAATGCCAAGAAACACGTCGGTGTTTCTCAACAACGTTCTGCACGAATATCGACCCAGGCAAGCCTCATGCTTATGCAGAAACACGCTCGCGTAAGTAAAATTGCTCACATTTTTCAGACGCGAAACGAGCGGTGGGTAAGAAGCAACGGAGACGGGCAGGAGGGGACATGGTGGAATCCGGGAGGGGGGGAAGGAGGGGAGGTTAGAGTATTTTCTTTTTCGAGCCTGACGAGCATCAAGCTCTCTCTCCGAGGCCCTTGAAGAGCAGCAATGCCGGAGAACGGACAACGGATCCGGCGCTGACGCTCATTACGATGATTGGCAGATTCAATTAACGGCCGACCGGGCTCCACCGCGGTGGGGTCGCCTCGGCTTAACCCCGGCTAAATATTATTAATAATAATCAGCTCATTACCGGCTCCATTAATTATCCGTGCCGAGTATACGCGGGTAGCGCACCTCCAGGAGCGCACCAGATTCGAGAGCCGCGCGCGTTTGTCGATATCCGGCTGAAATAAAACTCACCGGTGGTCCGGAGCACACTCGGACATTAGCCCTTGCATCATCTTGATGTTATGTCGGTATATACAGAGCAGTACTGATAATTCGGTTTTTATTAAGGCGCAGCTGTTACCGTAGATACATATAACCGCATGACTATATAACGTATGACATCCAAATCAGGATTGGATAGTGTTAAGTTAAAAAGATAAAAATTAATTTAAAAAGTTAAAAAGTTAATTAATTTTAACTTAACTTAGTTACATTTTAGACTCTTAACTTTTTAACTTTATTTAGTTACATTTTTTATCCGTAACTATCAATTTTTTATTTAATTCTTTGAAGTTAAGTCTCAGACATAATACGCGGCAATAGCGATAACTAAGGCAATAGCGATAAAATGAGGTGAGGGTTGCAGAAGTGAAAAATTTACTAGGTATTGACCAATGAAATTATAAATATTTTAGTGAATTTTCTCACTTTTGTAATTTTCACTTCATTTCAAATTACACAATCGATCCTCAGATTTCAGTCAGAAACCATGTATTTCGATGTATCTAGTTTTTGATGGATTGAAATCTATTATTCCTTATTATTCTTGCTACTCCCTCGTATTGTGTCTGAAATTTTAGTCATACCATAGGTCAATATTCATAGTCGAATCTTATATATTAAACAATATATATAAATAAAACATGTAAATAAAATATAGTATTTTCTAAACGAAGTATATATTTGTCATTTTCATTATTTGTAAGATTGAAACCCTGAAATCATAAATAAAAAAAATAAAAAAAACAAATTTAACTTTTAACTTTTCAATTACATGTTTTTATTAACTTAACTTTTAATTCAATTAATTTCATTATAAATTAACTTGTATCTTAACTAAATTAAATTTTCAAGGTTGTTAACTTTAACTTAACTTAATTAAAAACAAAAAGTTAACTTACCCAATTCTGATCCAAATAAATTCCACCAAGTTTCCTTAATATGATAAACAAGAATCACGAGATATAAAAAAATCTATTTCCGTTGAACTAGTGTATATTTTTAGAACTTAAAATAAAACAGATATATGTTTGATATTCAGTGAAAGAAAGTGCAGTCTAATGCAGAAATAAAAAACGGACCTTATATCGTCATCATAAACCATCGGTATAATAACTTTTTTCCGAATCTGCTTTTCTCGATTCAAGATAAAAATGATAAAAATTAGTATTATTAATATTATTATTGTATTAAAGTAAAAGCGAAATATTTGAAGTTAATTGATCTATATACGGAGAACTAAAATTGGTTCAATTATTTCTTTTGCAACGTGTGGCTGTAGTACTACTCTACGGCTGTAGTACTATAGGAGCTGCAGTGAAATATGAAAATCTCTTGTTGATCTCTCGCGGTGATCTCTAGAATGGTACCACCGAAGTCACCCTTGCGATGGCTCTCGTAAAACGGTGATGAACGAAGAGCGAGCGGGAGAGCAGGCTACGATGGAGGGGAGGGAGACGGGTAGGGCGTGCAATATTAATCCATTTAACAAACTCATTATCGATGAGATATACCGAGCGTTTACTGTGCGCGGCGGCGGCGCGAACGCGCTCCACCTATCCCGGGGGAACCCCGGTTATATTAGCGGCTTGGCACCCCTGCGGCTTGATTTACGGGCGCGCGCTAACGAGCCTCGGCCTGCATCAGCCACGAAGGAGGTGGTGCAGGACGATGCAGCAGCACTCGGGCGCTACGGTTACGACGCAGCGCGAGGGTCATGGGCGTCGCTAAAAATTTATCCGTCGGAATGGCGAAGAAGAAAAAGCAAGGAAGAGTGATCTTGGCGCGATCGACAGTGGCTAAAATACTGCTCGACTTCGCGCGGAGTGCAGCAATCAAACGAAGAACAATGCTTTGAAATGGAAGAAATTCGTACTAGAACTTTTCGAATGAATTGTGACTCTGAAGAGTGAAATCTTACCCTTAGATTGATTGAATTTTCACACTTTAGAGGGAGATTCCATTCCAAAGAATTTAGAGAGTAATTAATTTATCAAGTAAAAATATAAAATATATTTTTAAAAAAAATGTGAATTTTTTATCCGTACGTATTATCAGACTATTGTAGCATCTATGTATTTATGTAAATAACATGTATACATAATATAAATGACTTATGCTACGAACTTTTGTTCGAATCCAATATACTCGTCATCAATCATTACACCAAGGATAATAAGATACACAGGTAAGATACAAAATTGCTAATTAAAGATTAATAATATACACTCAAAGTAATTAATTCGCTTGACATATCGATTTTTCGTTTATTGTAAAGTAAAGACGCAATGATTTCCGTTATTAACGCTTAAATGCAATTCTTAAAACCAAATTACATTTGCCCATTGGGGTTCGCGAATTATATATATTTATACATTCTTTCATTATCCTGTATCATTCGGATGCAACTCGTGCCGGACACACCCACAAGGTGTTAATCGCTTCTTGCTTGGTTCAATTAACTGGAATCGATAAGTTTGGCAGAAGATAATCTCCTTCCCCCCTCCTTCCCTCTTTTGATATTACCTCATTTCATCGACCGCATAAATTCAAAAATAAAAAAGAAAATGTATGTTCTTCCCGTCACAAGTATCTTGTAATAAAGAGTTTATCAAAGATCTCCGTGCGGTCGAGCTTTGTCGTGCTCGAAAATCGAATTTCTCGTTCGATATCCAGGGGCCGCCTCCATGGCGGCGCCCATGACGTCGTCGATATACGACAGAACGGATACGTCGGTTGGTGGAAGAACGGCAAGCGAGGGGAGACGTCGCCGTGTTCTTCTCCGACAATATGCCGGCTGGCTGGAAATCGCGAAACGATCCAACACCGGCGGCCCCGGCAGGCTGATTGGACCGTATTTGGTTGTAATTAAGGCACCGGCAGCGGCCATTAGCGAACTGCGAAAACGAACAACATTGTTTGGTGCACACCGTACGTAAATCAACGCATATCCTGTCCTCTCCTCTTTCAAGAACATCGTAGTTGGTCTTTTCTTAGTATCGTGCGAAGACAAAATGTAGTATTTTATAAAAGACATTGGAAAAATATGATTTCTCACATACATTTTCTCCATTATTTTTCTACATCTTCCAAATTTTATTTTCTCTGTAAAAGGAGTTAAGTAATTAGAAAATCATCTATCTTATTGTTATCTTTTATTTATTCAAATTATTAAAATTTTTAATAGTTACATCTCATAGGAATGCCAGTCGTTTTCAATAGCGTCAATGCTTAGCCCAATATATGGTAATCAACAATTGGCTAAATACTTGATATTCTATTATGCTATATCTGGCATGATTGGGTACCATTGATTTTCATTTTGTAATAACGTCAATGCTTGGCCCAATTTTATGATAACCAATTATTGGTCGATACTTGGTATCTTGTTCTGAGCCATGTCTGGAATATGATTATAATATGATATGGATACCATTGATTTCTGCAGTTTTTTATCTGTTACACTTAATTTATCGTGCGACAGTTGAGTCCTTATTATTAATAAATATGTCGAAAAATTATTATAGACAAAAAAAGTTTCGAAAATTAAAACAATTAAAAATTAACATCAGTGTATTAATAATATTGAAAAAAATGGCAATGAAGAAAATAACAGTGAATTATACAGTTAATATTGACAAATACGAACAATGTAAGTAAAGTTATATTAGATCACAATGAAGAAATCATTTATCACAGATGAGAGTAAACATAGTGAATTATTCTTATTTGACAATGTTAAACAAAGATAAAATAATTCACTGTGTTATCTGTGTCTCTTAAGAGGAAAGACTCTTGTTGGAAAGCATAATTAGAATAATCACAGCATTGCATTAAAACCATTATTGGTTAAATATTGACATGTTAAGGCAAGCATTAATGGCCCAACATTGTTTATCACGTTTGTTTAGTATAATTACTCATTATCGGGCCGAAGTTATCATCTCATAGTACTCCCATTAGTGAGCCAATTATGGTTGCCGTTATTGCGTCAATATAGGTCACCTGATGAACCAATTGTAGGCCAGTAGTAAAATCCTATATGGGATATATGAATAACAATTCAATTTACTTCAAATCTATGGAATGAAATAATTTCAACATATTTCTATATCGAAACGGATACAATAATAATGATTCTTAAATCGCGCATATATGATTGTCAGTATAAATGAGAAATAAAATATATTCGTTCGACTTTAAAGTGTCTGATTATTTATTTGCAAGCTTATTCTCATGGAATCGACCAGACATGAATAGCTGACAAAAATTTATTACACAAAGTCTTTGGAGAATGGTGTTACGCAAAACTCTTCTGCCATATCGAAGACGAATATGGCAACAATACCTCTCGACTCGCATAATTGGCCTTATGGACGCCCAATGGAGCCACCTCGCGACGGTGCCGGGAGGGCCGCCGGCACGGGATGAAGAGATTTACAATGTTCTCGGTCGTAAAATAATCAATAAAATCTGCGCAATGTAAAGAAACGGACGTGCGGCAGTGATTTAGTATGCGGAGCGCCGGGCCCCGTCCTCTCTCTCTCTCTCTCTCTCTCTCACCAGCCTCTCTCACCAACCTGGTTTTCTGAGGTCCGTTCTTAAGGTCCGGCTATACAAAGTGCGGATTTTGAGGCATTCTGAAGAAAAAAAAAAGTTCAAATGAACTCGAATTAAAATTCAGAGATGGGACGAGTTTTTGTCATAATTAGTTATATTGTCAATGTAATTATTTAATACTTTGTTAGTGATCACACGACATTAAAGAGTTCAATTCATTGAAGAATCTAACAATATAGATGCAAAAGTTGATGTTCATTAGACATTAGCATAGTAACACTCGACATAGCACAATAATACTTTTATATGAAATAAGAAATTAACAATTCGACAGTTTAAGATCGCATAAATACTATTATCATAAAATTACAAAGCAATTTCAATTACAAAACTTTGATACTTTAAATTTCAGAAAATGCTCAATAAAATAAGCCCAAAAATAAGCAAAAGCTTTTTTAGTTAATTTCAAGATTTTGCTATAATTTTAGTTTCAAACTTAGGTAAATGATCGTCAGTAATGAGATATGATTTAAAATGTTCTGTGTAACAAGTTTTCTTTAAAGCGGTTAACACTGTAAAAAATAAAATAAAATTACTCTCTTTAATGTATCGCTATTCTCTGAACGCTGCTCAAATTCAGTTCCTAAAGGCATATGATCAATTGCGTTGGCTGAAAAAGGAAATATACACGTAAGCCATATGTCGTTGGAGTGGAAACCAATTAGAAAGGGGCTGAGCAGAAGTCGATGGTCGTTTTGAAAAAATACGTCGTCTCGTGCACTAATTCATCAGCGCGCCCCATTTGCGAACGTAAGTCACCCAAATGATCCTATAGCATCACCACGCAGATAATAGGCGTGGCACCGGCTATTCTGAGCGGTGCGTATCTCGGTTTTACGAGGCGTTAAAGACACCATGACTGATGACGGAGCCAACTAACAAGTTCTCACAGGCAAAACAAAGACGTTCGACAAATTTTGATCTTCGTTCATTTATTGTATTATTACGAGAGCGATATTATATTAGAAGCTTTATTGAGTGATACTCATAGCAGTACATATAATTTATCCGGATCTGGACACAATTTTCTCAATAATATAAGAATTATACCTGTTAATTTGTTGAACACTGGATTTCTATTAAAATGTTTTTATATTTTAATTACTTTGTTTGTATTATTATTATCTAATATATAATTGCTAAATACACTGAAAGAGAGATTATTAAGAAATTATTACGAGTATCATTTTTTACCGTATCATTTCTCCAGTAGATCACGTTGTTTTTATCATCCTTTTATTATATATATATATATATATATTATTATCTTTGAATATTGTTTTCTTAGACTATTTAATATTTACTTTTTAACTTGGATATATGATATTATTATTGTTAATTGTTAGAATTGTTTCTGTATCTTAAAAGATTTTAATAAATTTCATATTTCCAATAATTTTTCGATCATCAGTAGACTTTTCATCTCTCTGTATCTCTTTATTTAAATTTTACTACAATAATACTGTATAATATTTTCACTTACTTGAATGTCAATTAATCGAGTCGAGGACAACTTGGATGTGGGTAGTGCCTTATATTTCCTGTGGGAAATATAGCGTGATTCGCCCTGGGGTTTTGTGGCAGGAGCCAAGTATGGTGACGAATTTACGAGCTCCTTACAAGCGAAGGTCTGCCCTTTTCGTGAGCATGTAGCGGGCAATAAAGTATGAGGCCAGAAGATATTCGAAACAATCGGGCTGAAGCAGGATCTATATCGACTCGGGAAGGTTCGGATCAAATTTAAGATTGATTTACGATGGATTGCTCGCTAGCAACCCCTTAGATGATCTATCGCTTACTCTATTTACGGAGCAACAATAATTTCTCGCGGACGGAATCAAGAAATTGTTAGTATATAATGACAGAATACATGTAATTGATTTCTTCAGCTTTGAATAAAAATTACTAAAACATTACATTAAAACAGCGCAAAATTTAGAGGGATCCTAAACAGGATAATTAAAGTCCTGTTATTAAAATTAAATGCAAATAGAAATTAATATATAAATTAATTATTTAAAGATGTATAATATATCTTAAGAGCTTTTTGCTTAATTAATTAATTGTTAACAGAAATATTTTCTGATCATTTACAATTACAAACCGTGTAAGATAGAAAAAATACTAATTTTCTTGTAGTTCATATATAGATATGTGTGAAGCTGGCGTCTCACTTGGTGGATATTCATTAAGATGAGAGTTCTGAGTTTATTTTCAATAGTTCTACAGTTCTATGTAGAATGAATAAATAGTTTCGGCCGAGAAACCGAAAATTCAAATAATCACAGTGAACTTAACGTCTCATTTTGAATTTTTTTATTTATAGCTGTAATTACAGTATAATAGCTATAATTTTTATACGTTAAAGTGGGATAAATGAAATAACTCTAAATTCTTAAAATTCATCAAGAGATTTTTGGAAATTCAAATAATTGCTACCGATAAATCCGCTATCGACCATGGCGTGAAAATAGTTTTACAATGATAGAACAAAACGATAAAAAGACTCGTCGGGAAACCTACGTGGCTATATAGATTTCGCAATAAATAGAGGGAAGCAGGAAGTATTTGAACGGAGACGTGTTATTACGAGCTCGGTAAGAGTGGGAGAACGATGTAAGGAGGCGAAGGAAGAGAGAAAGAACCGTAGAAAGTTTTGCTCGTTTTTGCACGATGAGATTCTCGCTGCCGATTGGTCTTCTCATTATGCGGCAATTAAACAACATGGCGCCCGCAGAGGCTCGTTCAATTCGTTCGCTTAGCGCGGCGCTAGTTATCGGATACGGTACGTATGTTGGAAGGCCGGCGTTGAAATCTCCTGTTATTATACACAAAAAGAATATTTCTAGCCACACGTAATAATAAGATTTAAGAATATCTTATTTATGTAATAAAATATCATGATTTATATTAATTTACGGCTGTTCATTAGGCATAAGCAATTTGCACAACTATATTTTTTAATTCAAATAATTTATTGATATTAATACATTGATATTAATATACACAGATCGATATATTAATTATTATTGAATACATTTTTTATGTTTAAATTCAGGATAATAAATTAAATTTTTTTAAAAATAGTTTCTCATATAAGAAATTGATCTATAAAAACTTAATAAAAAAAAACATTTGTCATTTTTCAATGCGTTATTATTCAATACGCAAAAAATAAAATTTAACATTTTTATTATACAAAATTTGTAATGTCTAGAATCTAGAATTATAAATTATTAATTCCTGGCGTATTCTTGGAAAGTCGGATTGCAGAAAGTTGACGTGGCTTGTTTGTACAGAGGATTCTCGCCCTGAAAACATTTCAACATATTGACATTCCGGCAATCTTGCAGTCACGCGATCGGGAATAATGAGAAATAGCGACTCACTCTGTCCCATTTGGCGAGGGCGCGCTCCTTCTCGAACTTAGCATATTCCCTCTTGTCATGAATAATCGTGAGGATCTTCCAAATGAGGAGAATCAGGAAACCGATGATGACGGTGCTTATAACAACGCCCAGCGCAACACCTACGGGAGAAAGTAAATTCTAGTTCATTTTGTATCGTCTTGCATACGTAAGTATAACCAAAGATGCTATATTAGTTTTCAAAGATCATCGAGTGAATGATAATTAGGATTAGAGAAAGACAGACAGAGAGACGCAATAAGCAAATAGAATTTTAAGACGCGAAGTAATAACAAAAAACGCTGTATACTAGCATTAACTTTTGAAAAATATGTGCAGATGCGTGTGATTAATATAATTAATTAATTAATTATTCAACTGTTAATATCACTTATTAATAATAAATAAAAATAAGCTAAAATTTCAAAACAATATTATAAAGGGCATACACCACTGCGCAAGATGTTGGCAGGGAATAATAATCAATTTATTAAAAGTACAAAGAACAATAAAATATAGACGTTTCAGTCTTAATTAGACCATCTTCAATATAAATACAATAATTAAAATAGTTTATAACAATATGTTGTCACTGTTTCTAATAATTTAAATTGTGAAATTCGAATTTTGTCAATATATAAGCTGTTATCACAAACAATTTGACAATTTACTTAATTTGTGATAATCGAATGTTGTCATTTAAATAAAAATTAACATGAAAAAACGCTCGTTATGCACGGATTCTACATATTTGTCCTTTAGGAGATTATTCAGTGTGTTATTATTTTAAATAAGAATGGCTAGATGGTCGAACACATAATTTCCAGATTCTGATGAAATAGTTTTTTTTTTCATTTTATTCTATTATATACTATCGTTAGAAAAAAAGAATGAATGAATTATACATTGCACATTATTAATTATACGTCACTTATTAATTCTGTTTAATTTATTAAAGAGAATATAATAATGTAAGTTATATACTGTATTTTTTGATAGATGTGTTACGAGATATGATTCATATAATGATGTAACAAAAATAATTACCAAAAACATTAATTGGTGTTGGACAAGCTCTCTCTTGCTCAGCTTGAATCTTAAAGATTTTGATATCTCCTCCAGTACCGGCTCTGTGATATTGGTATTTGAAGACAAACGTGCAGCCTGCGTCACCGGGTGTTCGACATATGCGGGCATCGGCTTCTTCATTTTTCGTAGGATCTTCCTCGACAATATCGACCTGTGAAGTAATTAAGCGTCTATTTGCATGGCAAATTGTTAATCACTCTCGCGCAGCTTGCGAAGTACATACACACTAATCTACAATGTGTTCATTACTTCTTGTTCCTTGCTTTTTACCTTTTGTCTTTTTTCCTCTTTGCGATTATTTTATCGATAATCTTGTTTCATGTTATGCGTTTCTTTTCTCTTCTAAAGTTCAATTTTTATCTTGGGCGACAGAAAACGAAAAAACAGGATAAGAGGTAAAAAGTAGTAAAAAGCAAAAAGCGTTGAAATAAAGAAAACATTGTAGATTAGCCAAATGTTATTTCAAAGGAAGAGCTACTAACGATGTCTATTTCATGCATGCACAAATCACATTTCCCGTTTTCTGCGAGTGGTCCTGTGTTGTACGCTACACACTCCACGCAATCCTTCAATTCTTCGCATCGTTGTCCTGGACACGTCTGAAATGTGTTATAAATAAGTAACTGTTTTGTAAGATTATAAGATATTTTACTATTAAAAATTCTAGAACAACATGTATAAATATGTACAAAGAGCGACTAAATGTACATTTTTAAATACATCTTTTGTAAAAATTAAATTAAATTAATAGATAATAATCAACAATTTAAATAATTTAATACATCAATTATAAATTTAACAATTTAGTTATTACAAGTTTAATTTTATCCTCGGTTAAAAGTCTTCACAGATATATAATTTTCGAAGTTTTACTTTTATGTTACTGATATTGAAATATTTATGGAAATCACATCTATACGAATGATAATCAATTAATACAGGGTGTCTACCGTACTACCTGCTAATGGCAGATTTTTAAAGTTATTTTGAGACTAAAATTCTAATAATCAATATGTCGAGACTATAATAAATATTTAAAGTTAACCAATCACCGCCTACAGTTCGCGCGTTTAGGTGCGATTGGCATTTGGTTCCACAGTACAACGTAAAAAGTGTCAATTGCGCATCTAAATGCACAAACTTTAAGCAATATGATTAGTTTAAGTGCTCATAATTCAAAAACTATTGGCATTTCGGTATTAAAATTTTCATCTCAAGACTTCAGGAATCGGCCATTAGTAAGTGACGCGAATAGATCTGGGACATCTTGTATATAAACTTGAATGAAAAACATCCATACATTTTATTAAACATTTTTTATGTTTTTTTCTTATTTTGTTTGCTGGAAAAAAATCGTTTAACCAACAGTACCCAAGAACAATAAATCGGTTAATGTAATGTCCAAATAAAAAAAAATAAATCATAACTGATTGAAAAATGACTTTTAATAATCATTTTGAAGTCATTTTGATGTCATTATCATGACATTTTGTTCTTCTTGGATATTTCGTTACACGCAGACACTCACGGGACACTCCTCACAGTATTGTCCGGAATATCGAATATTGTCCCGCTCGTGACAATGACAGCTGCCGCAGATGCAGTTGCCACGTCCGCTGCAAATCTCGACGTTTTCGCCCGACGGCGGGATGCATGTGTTGTTAGTCTCCTTGCAGTCGCACGTCTCACCACCCCATCCCGGCAAGCAATTGCAGGTACCGCATTCGCACTTGCCCCGTCCGCCACAGACCTTAAATAGACAAAGAAGAGACGAACGGTGAACGTAATGGGGTACGTACAAAGGCGTGTAATTTGTCCAACCGCCCTTATAAACACCGCTGCCGCGATCGCTGCAAGGCAAGATTGCCGTATAACTTCCGAGCGAATTTGTTAAAAGCAACTATCAAGCGAGAACATGGTAGTTACGTGCGATAATAGAGATTTCCTATCCTTGGCTATAACCCTCTTTCGAGCGTGTAATCTTTATCTTTTATATCTGCGCTTAGGAGTTCAAAATATATTAATGTATTAAACTATTGTTTAGTGCAGTAGTAAGAGTATATAATTTTTAACTATAACGCATAATAATGAAATTAATTGACTATAAAAGAGAATCGTGTATAATATCTGTTAAATACTTTTTGTACGAAGATTATTAGGATTTCATTATCGACTGCATTGCTTAGAATATCCTACATATTTTGCGATTCATTAATTGTAATCATCTATTTTTATTCTTGGAATTTACCTGGCCTCCACTGCGTTTGCAAGAAAAATTATCGCATTCGCAGTATTTTCCGTAAAACAGTTCTTGAGGATTGTTTGGTCGTTTATCACAATCGCAGACACCACATTTGCACGTGCCATGGCCGCTGCAAATCTCGACGGTATGATTGTCGGGTTTGCAATCGGTCATCGAGTTCAATTTGTCAGCACCGATGTCACTTCCCTCGCATTCGCATTGCTTCCCGTAAAAACCGGAATTGCATGAACACACACCGCACACGGACGTGCCTTTACCCTTGCATTCTATTGCGTTTGGCTGATATCCCTGTATCATAAATAGTATAGTTTAAAATTCGATATGAAAGTGTTATAAAGCAATAAATATTATGCGAATTGATTATTCATATGAAAATATAAATCATTTTTTTATTAGTTTTTAATTATATAGTTTTGAACATTATATACATAGGATATACTCATATAGGATTTTGATATTGGTCCGATATTATTGGCTCAAGATTGGTTACCAGATGGCCTATATTGGCGCGATAATAGCAACAATGACTGGCCCACTAATAGGAATACTATGGGATGATAACTTCGGCTCAATAATGAGTAACTATACTGACCAAACATGATAAATAATATTACGTAAATAACATCACAAATATATGTTGGGCCATTAATGCTTGTTTTATCATGCCAATTTAACCAATAATGGTTTTAATGCAGTGCTGTAACTATTCTAATTATTTTAAATGCTTTCCAACAAAAGCTTTTCCTCTTAAGAGAGGAAACTCACAGATGCCATGATAACAGTGAATTATTTTATCTTTGTTGTCAAATAAGAATAATTCACTATGTTTACTGCCATCTGTGATAAATGATTTCTTCATTGTGATCTGTAATATAATCTCACTTACATTGTTCGTATTTGTCAATATTAATTGTATAATTCACTGTTATTTTCTTCACTGCCATTTTTTTCAATATTATTAATATACTGATGTTAATTTTTAATTGTTTTAATTTTCGAAACTTTTTTTGTCTATAATAATTTTTTGACATATTTATTAATAATAAGGACTCAATAACTATCGCACGATAAATTAAGTAACAGAAAAAACTGCGGAAATCAATGATAGCCAGTCATATGCAGACAAGGTATAAACCAAGATATCAAATATCGACCAATAATTGGTTGGCCAAGTATATACCATATGCCAAATAGAATACCAAGTTATTGGCCAATTGTTGGTTACCACATATTGGGCCAAGCATTGGCGCTATTGAAAACGACTGGCATTTCTATATGGAGTAGAAGAACAGAGCATACAAGATAAATTGGATCATGAATCGAATCAAGCTTTAAACACAACAATTGATTGTTGTTAATTTTTTTGTTTCAAACAAGATATTTTATGCTAGTTTCGCGCGCTTTCTCTGCACTCTGGAACAATAGGATGCGTTCTGAATATTCGCATCAAACGCATAGAATATTGTATGTTCTTATCGTTCATCGAATGTTAAACAAGAATACACAATGCTCTATGCGCAAATTTGAAACGCACTTATAAACAATAATTCTGCATATCTTAAAGCTTATATTAATTCAATTTATCATGAGATCCAATTTGCCTCGATCTATATCCTAAGATAAATTTGAATTAATTAAAAAATGGAAATTTCAAATACTATTTACAAGTTAGTTTTTCTGCTTTAATATATTTACCAAATGTCCAGATTTCTCACAAGGACAGTCGCATATAATTTCTAAATCGATAGTCAAACTCTCGTTCAAGCCTCTAGGTTTGATCTCCATAGTTTGGTACCAATCCTTTGGATCTTTAGGACATTCTACAACCTAATCAATTATGATGAATATATTTAATGAATTAAATTGCTAATTAAAAAAAAAATATTTATAATTGATCTACGCACCTTAAGCACAATTTCAAATTCAATTATATTGCCTACGCGAAGTCCTTCGCATTCCTGACGTTCCAACAACTCCCCCGTTTTATTCAAACATCGGGAGAAATATTTAACGTCGATTATTTTCGGCGCTGTATCAATTATCGTCACTGAGTCTACTAGTTTCTAAATAAAGTAAATTATATCAACATTATAAATTATTATTATCACTCTTTTAGTTACTACGTGCAATTAAGTAAAATAAGTTAATATTTTAAAATAAATTAAAATTATTCCTTATTACAACTATGATGCAAACTGAAAATAAAAGTAGAAAGATTATTTTTTATAAATTGATAATTGTATATATTAATAATTATTATTTATAATAAATATAATCACCTCGTATTCACTGCTCACTAAGGCAACGACATTCTGTGAGTCATTTTCTAGAGTTCCAGTTGAAGATCCGCTAATACTACGACTTAATCGTTGATAAGTTGCATTTTTGTGATCAGGAACGGCAAAGATAATATTCATATTGTGTTCGCGCGCTTTTCTATTGAGCTAAACAAAAGATTTTATTAAACAATAATATGTATAAATGACTAAAATAATCGTCAAAGAAAGAAAATAAATGAATATTGTATTTCTTGTTCTTACCTGAGAAATTGACGGATAATCTTGTAAAAGAGAGTAAGTGTAGAATCCATTCTCGTCCAAGTGACATTTGCAATCGTTGGGCTCTACTATTCCTGCAAGCTAAGAAATCGTTAAGCTTTTTCATCTCGAAATTGCAATTCTCACTCCTACAGTCTGTTTATTTCAGAATTGCATGATCTCGTTTTTTGCTTGATTCACGTACTTTACCGTCCCCAGCGATGTGGAAGATTGCATCGGTTGAGAACACAATAAGATGACGTGCTTTTTGGCGCCAGCCGATTTCTTTGGTGCATACTATGACCTGCATCATCGCGTCGAGCCCGCCTTCGGGACCGTCTAGATTACCCGATACTGGCGCCGCTTGTACCTGATCCTATTTGTTAAGATTACTTGTATTCGACAGATTATTTAAAAATAACTACTACAAAATTGTCAAGAATAATGTGCCAAAATAAAATTCTACAGGAAATATGAAATGTATATATTGCTATCTTTTGAAAGAAATTGGAACTTGTTTGTTACTTTTATTATCCTAAACTAATTAATAGAATTTTTGTGTGTGCCTCAGCATATTCCGAATACAACTGCGATAATTACCTCAAATAGAGCTACGTTTTCCGTAAGAGGCATTTGATTTTTATAATCGTAAGGTGGTGCACATGGTCTTCCAGTTTTCAAAATACAGGGAGATTCCAATCTGACGTAAAAATTCAATTAAATTATAAATTCCTTATCAATAAAATTCCATTCAACAATTACGATATTATAACAATTTCAACGATTATTTAATTAGATTATTTATTTAAATGAAAATATATTTATTGTAATAAATAATACAATATACCAATATTTAAGAAATATATTTACTTATCGGGTTGCGTGCTAGTCATTGGTAAAACAACCTTATCTACAAAACTGCCAAAGCCAATGCGAAAATTTGATGTGAGCTTTTGCATGGCTTTGGCTAACTGCAGACCGAGTTTTGATAATTTGTCTCTATATGGTTCCATAGAGGCCGATAGATCCATAAGATAATATAAATCCACAGGATAATCTTCCGCCTGACCATATTTCATAGTTACGCGATATTCTTCTCCTGTAAATAATTTATTCAATTTCTTTGTTCTTGAATTATAAGTAATTTAAATTATGTGTAATATTAGATAATTATAAGAAATATATTACATTGAAAAATATAGTATTTATAATTATTGTATTATAATTATTGTATATTATTATATATTGTATATTGTATATTATTATTTTATATTGTATATTATATTGAGTGTACAGAATAATATCCCGAAATTATCAAATCCTTCCACTGACAATTTCTATGCAACATTTTTTTCCGAAAATGTTGAAGCTATAATAGTTTAAAAATGGGAAGAGTTTAGTATTGACCAATCACTATTGTCCTTGTACTCATCTTTTAAATATTGACATAATTGAATCTGAAGCTGGAGGTAATATTGAAGTTGGAATTGGAGATGAAACTAAAACTATAGTTAGAATTCTAAAAATTCTTTGCTGTAACTTTAGATTCAGCTTCAACTCCAGTTGCAGTCTCAACTTCCGCTTCACCTCCACAATTTCAACTCCAATTATATTTGAAAAGCAAGTCAATGTACAACAGCAAGTCAATGAACATATCCATTATTATGCAATTTGCCATGCCTGAGTGCGCCAATTGTTTGATCCACTTTAAACGCTTCTCATTTAAAAATTATTATACATTTTCATATAAGAATTTTTTGTTTTTTTTAGAATGTTCTACAATTCTACAAAATTTGTCTGTGAAAAAAACATCCGCTAATTTTAGGACAATCTGCATATTTTATAAAGTTTTATACATAATTTTTTTTAATAATAATAATGACTTTATTATAATTTCTAAAAGAACTTTGTGTCTCAATAATGCAAATTATAATTTGACGCACATTTTTTACTTAACATTTGTTTATATATAAGTATATTATTTCAGAATAGAAATCTAAAACATTAAATTTTGATAAAATCTCTCTCTCACCTGACCTGAGACGTAAACGTATTCTCTGAGGTTGAATTTGGACGGGATCTTTACCCTTGATTGAGGATAATTGTTGATTTTCCAGGATATCCATCGTATTCTCATGATCTATCACAGCTGATGGTTGACACCAAAAATTGCCTTCTTTCAAATACGTTTGTTTGGACACGCAACGCAACAAAGGAGCATTTACATTTTGTGTAGATGCCTTGTAAAACCGCAAACAAGAAATAATTTATCAAAATTATTATCCATTATAGCTTAAAAGTTATTGAAATTAATAACACGTTTAAATTAAAAAATTTTCAATGCATTTAATGTGCAACGAGAGATATCTAATAAAAATATTCGCCTTTGTTAACGTTTATCATTAATTCTTATTTAAATCCCAAATAATAAGCTGTTATTTACCATCGTTTTAATATAATGTCTCAGCGCATATATTAATTGTGTGTGTATACTTTTAAGACGTGAAATAGTAAAAAAGGGATAATATAAGATATAATATAAGATATTATATAAGATATAATGTAAGATAAATGATATCAGTTTGCTCCGAAATCTTGCAATCGACATTTTTTTTTATTCACATAATGCACAAAGAAACTTTATTTAATCTATAACATATCGAGAGAATGATTACACATTACGGATAATAGATTTCTGATACATGTAACTAGAAATTCGTTCACAAGGAAATAAATACAAACTCTCAGAAAATATTTCGATATTTTCTTAATTTATCAAAATTATTTTTAAGTACAAAATAAAATTACTAAAACTTTCATCCTATAAGTAATTTTTACGCTTTTTTAAGAAATTTTATTTATGTTTCGAGAGTAATTTTTTTTTAGAGAAATTACAAATATATATAT
>NW_011626806.1:2533640-2551355 GCF_000204515.1 Acromyrmex echinatior | reverse complement strand
TTATATCTAATCTTTATTTTATATTATATAATAAATAATAAATATTATATTATATAATAAATATTTATAATATCCGAACTGCAATATTTAAACTAATGATAAAAAATTAAATTTTTTTTTCTTCTAACAACATTAATATTTTATTAAAATGTAAGATTCCTGGAAGCAGATCTTTCAAATTTTTTTTCACAAAATACATCGAGTTTGTGTATATTCCATTCAACAAGGCGCGAGCGATTATTTTCTCTTCCGGATCCTACTTAGATATTCGGAGAACTGATAGAAGTGACGAAAGGAACGTTTTCGTATTAAGCTCGCACGAGTCATGCAAAACAGTCATGCAGTGCAATTGCATGAGTTCACTCGGGGTATGAATCACCGGCGGCGAAACGCGAAACGTCGTCGGCCCGTCATAATAAGTAGTTGCGATGCAGGTGCGCGCTTCTTCCAACGCGACGCCTTCTCCCGCAAATCGCCTCTCTCTTTCTCTCACCGCGTGTCATCTCTAGCGGAGTAGACCGCTCGTTAACGACGCTTATAAATATTCATTACCGTCATGGAGCACCAGACGCATCGCGGCGTTTGCAGGCAGCTCGCGCAAGTCTGCCGGGATTCACAGAGACTCTCCCGATCCCGATACTGCGAGACCGCAGCCACGAAGAGGTGGGCCGTTACGAGAAGAAGATAGACGATGATCTTCGTCCACCGTGCCATTGTTTCCTTCTAACGTCGAACTTTTAATGCGAACGGACGAGTCGCCGCGCCAGCACGAACACTCGCGATCCGAAAGGATACTGCGGCATCCCGCGGAAATGACTTCAAGATAAAACGCGTCATAGTAATAATACGCGTGATTAAGTAATCGTTTGTTCTCTCCACCTTCGACAGTTTTTTCTGGAACCAATGGTCGGGTTCCTCGAGACATAGGCGAGTTCGTCGGGTGCGGCATAGAATGATAACGAATTTGATTTAATCAAGTTTTAATTGAAAACTTCACGCTCAATTTAAACTTGAACATCTTGTAACAAAAATAGATGAATGATATATAATAAGATAACGATATAACATAATGATGTTTAATAAGCATGCTCGTAATAATCGGTTCGAAAGAACTATGAAGAAAATATGAAGAAGCTTGCGTATACACAAAAAAATGATGGATGTTCTAATTAAAATAATCTTGTTAATTTAATATAGCAATATTAATAAAACAAATAATTTCACGATATTGCTTCTAATTAAAAATATTGCTTTTAATTAGAATGCTGTTAGCTAACGCTGTTATATAATCTATCATTTTTTTCCTATTTAGAGTTATCGCTGAACATTGCTTACATTTAGTATTTACAAATAATCTGTAATAGTCATATGAGGTATGAAGTATAGCAAACAGCTGCATAAAATCGCATTAAACTATGTAACGAGAACTATTGAAATACAGAATAGTTTATAATTTAAAAACAAAATCAAATGCAACAAATATTATACGAATTATCTTCATTATGTTTCCAATTTATCCCTGCAATTATGCCACATATTTTAAAAATCTTAATTGTATATAATAAATAAATAATGAATTTTCTAAATGTTAAATTTTCATTTAAATAAATATATTAAATTTTATAATAAATAAAGAAATAATTTTTAAAAACTTCAATTACATATAAGTAAATAAACACATTTCTTTTATTAAGCACACATATACAATATTGTTTATTAAGCATATGCTATATATAAAATATTCTGAATCATATATGATGATCTTACATCATATATATTGTACAGTTATACGATTAATGTTAGTTAGGAATTTATTTGATATTTTAAAAAGGTTACTTTAGCGCCATCTACTCTTCTTCAATGAATTATCCATGTAAAAGTTTGAAAATTTTCCGATAGATGACGTGCAAGAAGAAAAAATTTGAGTTAGTTTGGCGCCATCTAGGATTACAAACATGAATTGTCCTTGTTCAGCTTTATCAAATCTTCAATAGATAGCATCTCAAGATAAAAACAAAAATTGACATTTTTCAATAATCTGCTTTAATTCATAAAATTTTTGTGGTTACGTTACTTAAAATGAAATAAATATATAATCCAATGTCGAAAGAAAAAAATGAAGAGTAAAAAAGTTCAGTCATGAGCACAAAAGGAATAAATCTAAAATATTACTTTATTTCTTTTCTTTTTCGAATTTCGTGACATATTTTATATATTTAACAATAAATTGTTTTTTTACATATTACGTAAAACAAACTATAATTTTAACGATTTTCGTAGCGTTTCGTTCATGTAATTTTTCTTTACACAAGCGAAAATTTTGCAAAGTCTTCAAAATAAATTTCCCGATGTTACGTTTGTTTTTCATGTGTTAATTTTCTAGAATGTAAGAATGTATTCCTTCCTTCCTTATTTCTTTGTAATAAAGTATATTACTACCGTTACAACTCTCCATTACATTTTTGGAATTCCCGCTCCAGAATAAGTTTCTCGAACCTGTCGAGCGACCTCGCTTCCGTGAACAGGAACTGACAAGAACTGTCGTCGTCAAGTCTCAATTGCGTATGCTCTTCAAAGAGACGATAATCCTTCATTATTCGTACGCTCTTATATGTAGTACGTGACGGAGAGTGTATGTTCTTAATTGAATCCTCGACCTCCGACAAGTTTGACAGATGACCGACTATCAACATTCGACAAGTTTGATAAAGTAAGGAAAATAAGCCGACATGGAGGCAGTGCCGAGATTGCCGATGATATGGTTCCAACTAAAAGTCAGTCCAGAGCCGACTACTTTTGGTCCGAAGCTCAAACAGGTACGAACCTTGTGAATTCGTCTCTTTTTACTTTTATATCTAATTAGTCAATCTTCGTTATATATTTCATCGTTAGAAATTCGTTGTGGAATGTCGAAGTAATAAAAACAACTTGTCACCGTCGTCTCTTGAACATCTCTGCAGTTTTGCTTTCCTTATATACTGTTTTTCTTTCTTTTTTCAGTACATACAAGATTTTTACAATGAGGAACCTGAGTCATATAACAGTGAAATACAGCAGTTGGAAACCTTACGCTCGATGGCAGTTAGAGCACCCCTCGAAATGGCTGGATGTTTGCTGTTAAAGAAATATTATTGCCAGTTGCATTTTCTTCAAAGCAGATTTCCCATGTACAAAGATGGTCCTGCTGCAGTTGTATTTACGTGGTATAAAATCCCATATTTTCTATTATACTTTATGAATATTAATTATCTAACATTTATCTAATTGTATATAAATTGGTGATCATGAATTTGTTTTTTTTAAATTGCACAATGTTTTTTTTTTAATAGAAACATTTATGTTTAGTTTAATTTAAAAAAAAATGCTCAGATTTAGTTAAATTGCACATGAATTGATAACTATTGATTTGTTTCTCTTAAACTACTTTTTTTAGGAGAGACGCTTACGCAAACTTGGTGTGTTCATTGGGAAGCATTCGTTTTGAAATTATATCGATTTTATACAATATTGGAGCAATGCACACCCAGTTGGGTGCACGGGCAGAAAGAAATAGTGCAGACGGAATGAAAATGGCATGTACTCATTTCCAATGTGCAGCATGGGCATTTGAACACCTGAAAAATAGTTTTCCTCAACCATCTGGTATTGATCTATCACCGGAATTAATGACATTTATGCATCAGCTTTCCTTAGCACAAGCTCAAGAGTGTATATTGGAAAAGAGTATGTTAGATAATCGCAAGCCGACAATTGTAGGTATGTTTTATCAACTGTCAGTTTTATAAATCAATTGTTATAATCACAACTGTTTAGCTCTGTCTGTCATTGTACAAGATTTATGTATTATGTAGCAAAAGTTGCAAAGCAAATAGTAGATTACTTTACTATGGCCTTAACCACATTGGAGCAAGGTGGAGGTGAAGATGGAACTATATCCGATACTGTTGGTAATAAAATTTATAAGGTGAGGAACAAATTATAATTTATATACTTGAATTATTTTATACGTTTTTATGAATTTGAATAGTTTTTTAAAATAAAATTAAATAATTAATCTAAATTTTTGTAGAGCTGGAAACGCTATGTCAAATTTAAAAAAGCGTATCATATGGCTGTTACGTATCTTTATCAAGGCCTTGCTGCGGAGGAACAAAGGAAAATGGGAGAACGAGTAGCTTTTTATAATGCTGCGTTAGCATCTCTTAATGAGGCACATATGATTTACGATTCTGCAAACGTTAAAGAGGAAAAAGCCGCAGTGGAAGAATCACTCACATTTACCAATGACGTAATTGAAGGCAAGAGAAAAGCTGCTAAAAATGAGAACGATTTCATTTATCACGAAGAAGTGCCTGAAAAAGAAAGCCTTCCTACAGTGAAAGGCGCGTCTTTAGTTAAAGGAATATCGTTTAACATAAATGACCCAGAGGTATCAGGACAAGATATATTTGCAAGGTAATTACGTTTTGTATTTAATTTCTTTTTATTACATTTTACAATAATTTAATTCTTTTTATTATTTACAATAGTTCAATTTTTTTTCTTTTGTGTAGAATATTATATATTCCTCCTCGAGTTTAATATTTTCTTTTACAGATTTGTTCCTATGAAAGTACACGAAGCTAATTCTCTTTATTCGGAAGAAAAAGCCAAAATATTACGTCTTATTGGAGCAAAGATTGATGAAAAAGATCAATATCTTAATACTTATCTTACTTCATTGAAGTTAGAACATATGAATTTTTGGGATCCTGATACGCAAGCTTCGGAATGGGAATGTTCACCTCTCCCAGAAGAATTACTCGAACGATGTGCTGCGCTTAATGCTAAACAACATGTTATTCAAGATTTAGTAGATATTATGGGAAAATTATCTGAAACAAGCCAAGATGTAGAAAAAGTATTAAAAGAAATATCAAAATTTTTATTGGAAGAGGAACAAAAGTATGAATTAATTTTTTGCTCTTGTTAAAAGTTTTAAGCCTCTGATTAGCAAAAAAAGCAGCTTTACATCTGTTGTAAAATTCTTTAATATAATTGGTCTTGCTCTTTTAGTTTTACTAGATCTAAATATATAAACCAATCATATTAAAAAAATCTTACAATTGTAAAACTGTTTTTCCTGTTGAATGCAATTATTTTTTTAGGGAAAAGCAATATCAAGATGCAGTAGGCAAAAGGCCACCATCAATAGTGGCAACAGATTTAACTAGAGAAGCTAAGAAATATGAGGAAGCACACAACAAGGCTTCTGAGAGTAATCAAGCCCTTCATAAAGCAGTAACAATGCATGTAAAAAATTTAAAGATTCTCGCACAGCCATTAGCTGATTTAATGGCCCAAATTCCTTCACCAAATGTTTGCCTTGCAGGTAATTTTCATATAAATTTCTTATGTAGAATAATATTTTTATATAATATTATTAATATACCATTATATATATATATATAGTAAATGAATTTATTCTTCCAATGCTTGTAGATCAAGGTTCTGAAAAATCACAAGCTAAAGAAATAGAGAAAATGCAAACTAAAGAGTTGAAACGTGTTTTAAATAAAGTAGACGAAATGCGAATGCAGAGACTTGATTTGCTTACCAAATTACGAGATCAAATTGTTCAAGATGACTTAACACGCTTATTAGTAACATCCGAATCTGTTTCTCTGGATCGTTTATTTGCGGATCAACTTAACAAGCATCAAAGTTTGGTCGGTAAAATTTCGCTTAAATTATTTCATATTTTCTAATATGTAAAGATTGAATAAAAAGTTTAATATTGGATTGTAGGTGAGCTTAATAGAACAAAATCTTGCTGCACAAGATAATATATTAGCAGCTCTAACGGACGCATATGCACAGACTGCTAATGTACGTAAAAGTGTGGAGGAAGTATTGAAACGTAGAGAAATGACCATATCTTCTTTAATCAATTCTTATGATGCGTATGAGGATTTGCTAGCGAAATCGAGCAAAGGCTTAGAATTTTATAGGAAATTAGAAATAAATGTTTCAAAGCTATTACAGCGAGTTAAAAGTACATGTAAAGTGCAAGAAGAAGAACGAGAGCAAATACTTGCACAGGACAATAAGAATACGTACGAGAAAGTCGACGCAACAATACCATCAACTTACGATCAAGCACGTCCTCGATCAAGTAATGGCCTGAAGCTGAAAGATTATTTGAACAACAGAGTGGAAGGCGGCACCGGTTATCAAAATCCATATTATAACTTGTATAAAGGGCATGTCGCATCGATGCAAATGGATTCGAAATCATTGACAACTGACATGGGAAATAAAAATGTAATCCAATCTCCAAGTACAATACCCATATCGGAAATTCCGTCCTCGACTGTGAAGTCACCACAACATTATTATCCTGCAACGTACGCTGATTATAGAACAAGCTCTCCATATCCATATGGTACACAGACTTATTATGAAAATCTGGTTGCTAATAGCATCTTAAGTCAGAATTACTTGCCGACCACTACGAACACTACGCATGTGTATCAACAACCAATTTTATCCACGTCAACTGCAGGCGTATCTAATTCGAATGTATATCCTGCTAGTTCCTATCTACCTAATGGACAAACTCTACCCACAGCCACCAGCCAAGACAAATTCCACGACATCTCTTCTAATTATAATGTTTCCAATACTTTGCAGTATGATGCTTATCAATCACCAACGGGATATAACAGTTATAACATTACAACACCGTATGTTTCCAATCAAGAGAAAGTTACAGTTAAGAGCAGAACGGCTGAGACGTCCACGCATATTCAACCAGTACCGCAAATGCCTGTTTCTTCCATCGGAGTAGTGAACAGTACCGTGTCGACGGTCGATGGTCAAGGGCAAACTTCTTACAACATTGTGCAACAAACTCAACTATATAATAATCAACAAAAGACAATTTTAAATCAAGAAATGTTTCACAGTGGTCAAAACGCTGTTAGATCTCAAGAAACGATGCCAGCAAAGGACAATACATTGACGCAGAATTACTCACTCCCTCAGACTGCTCAATCCGAGATCACGTATTCGCCAAACTATCAGAATACCACGTATTACAATCCAACGGAACTGCAAGCTCAGCACGTCCCGTATACTCAAAGTACATACGACACAACTGTCGTTCCTCCAACGCAATATATGCAATCGCAGCAACCGAGTACGAGCAATCAATCTATACATTCTGTATCATCAACAAATGAAGCCTCGGTATCATACTCTCCGAGTTTACACGGTGTTAATCCTGTTCAGTATTCACAACAAACCGGTACAGAACCGAGTAAGCAGAATTACACGGATAAAACATATGCCGTATACGGCACACAAGTGCAAATGAATACTGTGGCTTCAAATTATTCAAATACTTATCAGAATTATCAGCATGGTACTACTGGTGCGCCATACGAACAGACCAGCATGCTATCTGGAGACGCGTGCAATACGTATGCCTACATAAATAGCTCGAGTAGCTCGGAAATAATACAGAGCCATGCGAAACCGACGACAGTGCAAAGTTACACACAATCATATCAATATTCGCAACAAGTTCCTTATTCGGGATACGTGCAGTATCCAAATTATTCGCAAGGTCAAAATTATGCTTATATGCAAAATGCACATGGAGGCAATACAATGGCATACACATATAATCCTGCTAATCAAGCGCAGGGCTATACTTATGCATCTAATCCCCAAGGTACACAGACTTCTCAAACGTTGGAGACGACGGTTTCAGTAACATCCTCTGATGTTACGGCCATTTATCAGCAGCAAGAGATAAATGCACGATACACGAACGCGGGCAATAACGCTGTGGTTAGTCAAACGCTATCCTCGCAATACAGTCAAGTTTATCAATCTCAAACAGGAAATGATACGTACTACACCACGCCTTATGGTCTTCAAATGCAGGGTCAAGGTATATTATATCTTTCTAATATCGATATTGTATTTTCTTATGTAAAGTTATAAGTCATTTTAGATCATTCTGTTTCAGCTGGTTCAGTAACAAGACCTGAAAATTATACTAATTATAATCAGACATATATGCAAGCCGTCAACAATGGAACAAACACAACAACAAGTGCTAATCCGATGAAGCTCACTACCAAATCCGAGGAACCGAAATCGAACGTCGATCTTCTTTCTGACCTGGACATTACTATAAATCATGCACCTCTTGTGCCAGAAGTGAAACCTCTTTCTACAGTACAGAAAAAAGAACAAACAATAACAGCTGAAGACACCGCGGAAGATGATAAGGTAGAAAAAAGCGAACAAAACAAATCTTGTAAAACTGAACAAAAAATT
Source organism: Acromyrmex echinatior (assembly GCF_000204515.1). The sequence continues at coordinate 2,543,024 of NW_011626806.1, read as the reverse complement.
ACAACTCCCACTGAAGACAAAAATGATCATGAGAACTTACAAATCGTATGGGATACATGGTATAATGATGTTCAACCAAAAAAGGATCCCCTAGGAGAACCAGCAGCATTACAAAAGTTCATTAATGACGTTGAAAAATACGAAAAATTTGTAGATAGTTTACTCGTAAAAACTTTAAGTGGAGCAACAAATCTTGATATCAAATGGAAAGAAGTTCAGGATTTCGAAGTAAGTTTAAAATAAATTCCGTTAATATTCTATTAGTCACATAATCAAGTGAAGAACATATTTTTAAAAATATACGTAAATAATTTCAAGTTTATAAAAATCTTTTCTTTTTTAGGAACGAGAAAATGGAAAACAGTCTAGCACTGTAGCGTTAGCTCACTCGTCTGAAAATCGAACAATTGATTGTATTCCATACGACATGACACGAGTGCAAATATCGTCATCGGATGTTTCATCATACATAAATGCATCTCACATTATGGAAATCACACAGTGGATACCTACAGCATTTATTATAACTCAAACACCTTTAATAGATAAATTAGATGTTTTTTGGACGATGGTCTGGGAACAAGAGAGTGAAATTATTGCATGCTTAGCATCTGATGCTCAGGTTTGTACCTATATAAAAATAATATATATTTTGTAACATAAATTAAGAAACTGAAAAATGCTATATATTGACATTTTTCGTATAAATTATATTGTATTTTTTTACAACACCTTTTAAAATTTGTATACTCTAATAATAATCTTTCATCGTAGTTAAATGGAGAATTATATTGGCCCATAAGTGAAGAGGACAACTTAGATGTAGGAAATTTTACTATTTCACTAAAAAAGATAGTTAATCATACAACTTATATTCAAAGAACTCTTTCTATTCAACATAATAAAAAGAAATCTGAGAGAGTTATTGTATACATGCAATTTCTTGTGTGGCCTTCAAAGTAAGTTAACTGTGTGTAATTGAAATATTTTGTACTAAATACTATGTACTAAAAGTACACGTATAGCGAGTAACACATCTGACTTTTCCAGTGGTTTTCCGAGTAGTCCTGGCGCTATACTTGCATTTTCAAGCGATGTAATGACAGAGCAGGCATTAAGACGTTGTTCTCCTAAGCCGGTAATTGTACATTGTTTAGATGGCGGTTCGTTGAGCAGTCTATTTTTAGTAGCCGCTGCGACTGTATGTCACATACGAGCTGATTGTGGAATCGTAGATGTACCGTTGATTTTTAAAGGCCTTGCAAAATGTCGTAAACAAGTCGTAAATAAGGAATCATTATTATTTGCATACAGACTCGTGTTGTACCACGCTCAGGACATCTTAATGAAACGTAAGTGAAATAATTTTTCATAATACTTTTAATGAAACAATTCCAGTAATGTATTGTTCCATTTCAGGCGGTATTTTATCCTCTACTCGAGCCACATTTGACAATTTAGATGGATTTAAAGGGAACAAGGAAAAAACATCGCGAAAATTACAATGTCATCCTTCGGATGATTTTCTTCATAATCTTGGGGTAGGAATGCAACATTCTGATTCTGAACAATCAGGTATGCAATTATCAAAAATATTATAAATTGATTTTAATATTAATTTTAAATTATAAATAACTTGTCGAGCATCAGTAGTTATTTCAATTTTTTAAAATTTCTAAATTTTTTTATTTTAGGAAAAACACAAACAATTTTAACAAACGATAGCACGTCGAATAAAAGTTCACAAGAAAAATCTAATGGCAGAGTCATTGATCCCTTGAGTCAATTGGATCCTTTATGGTCCATCAGAAGATAATTACACAACGCTAGGAATGTAAATTCCACAATGCAGCTTTAAACGATTATTTAAATGAAATAGGCATTCCTATCTTTGTTAAAGTGATTAAAAATATCAAGCTAGAATTTTTAAGATAGCGCTTGTATAAATAATGTTATAATATATATCGAATTAAAGAGTAATGCATCTAAATTAGCCTTGAAATAAAAGACATTTATTCAAGTATTTGTGTGCTAATTCTTAAGTTTTAACAGTTTTACTGTCTGTTAAATATATAGAATAAAAAATATAAAACATATGCCTTCTATTTGTTCATTTTTCATGTTTATACATTTCAATTGGCCTAAATAATGCAATCTAATTACATTATTTCGTTTATATTCGCTATATATTTAAGCTGTAATGTATAATTAAGTAAATATAACATAACTTGTATTTGCTTAGCGTTTTAATATAATTGATTTAATATTCTTGACTGTACCTGTTTCCATAAGAAATAATTATATAAACTTTATGACATATTCATTTCCAACATAATTCATTAAACGAAGATACTTTAAACCAGTGATGCACAATCTGTGGCCCACCGACTCATAACCAAAAATAAATATAAAAATTATATTTTGTACAAACAAAATGAACATTATATGATCCGTAATATTTTATCTATTTCTGAAAATAGCTTTCTAAAAATGATTCTTAAAAAAGATTGCGCATCACTGCTTTAGACAATATAATCGTTTGACAATTATAGCGCATTGAATGCGAAATATTTATTATAGAGAAACAACTCTTCTATATTTAAAGCATAGGCATATGCTAACGTTCATAAACAAATGCAGTATTCTAATAGTCATGTTACTCACAATATTATGTATGATGGATTTTTAAGGATGCTGCCGAAATATGTACTAAATATCTTTCAAAATTCTAATAAATTGCGTACAGCAATATTTATATCAATGCTATTGTTTATCTTCACATTTCATTTATAAAAATTTCAGTTACAATGCGATGAGCAATAATACATATATATGTATTAATTTCCGCAGGCTGTCGCGAGACTCACATAACTGAACGTTAATATAAAAAGATTTTTGTCTATGCAATACCAGTGTCAGATTACTTTAAGCTCCTCTGTTCCGTAGATCTTTCACTTTGTAAATTCGCACAAGCCAATGTTCTGTCGTATATGCTTCTTCCAATGTATTTAATTCAAAATCTTTGTTTCCAATCTCCATATTTCTTACTCTGTCATAACCTGAAGGCTTGCCTATTTAAAAAGTTGAATGACACAAGAATAATTACAAAACTAATATATGAACTGCAATTTCAATAAAGTAAAGAAATCTTACCGCCTTCGGTATAGACTTGGCCAAATCTGTAATAACACATTTTGTACATGAGACAATTGAGCAAAATTGGAGATCCCTCTTTATCTACTCGGAATTCGCCTGCGGAATTATAATAATCCCACTCGGTTATGGATTTTCCTTTTTCCGTACTACCACCAATACGCACCATCCATAGGAACTTATTTATATCTAATTAAAATACATAGTTAATGTTAATTTTTTACAATATAATGCATAAAAATTTTTAGCATCAATCTGAATAGTTAAATTTGTCAATAGTTTAAATATTGTAATTAGTGTGACATGAAAAAACGATCAATTCGTAGTCTAGGTTCGATCCTAATTCTCATTTCATACTTTGATTTATAAAAGATAAAGGAATAATATAAATTGTTAATTCATTTTGGAAACAATAAATTAAAAATAAAATATTAAAATAATCATGTTAAATTATATTCACCATCTGATGAGTAGCCAGTGAGTCCTCCAAAAATCACAAGAACATAGTTGACATCTAATTCTCTCATAATTTCGTAAGCCTTTTCCTCGGAACTGGCCATTGCCTGGCCGACTCTTGATATGTGCGTATTATTCCATGTATTATTGTCTACTAAAATAGTACGATTTGCCATCGCAGTTATCTGATACCCGTAATCCCACCAAGACATTATTTTAGCATTCTGAAAAGAATGTATAATTTATTTTAATGTACGTTTCCTTTTCATTTCAATTCCACATGTTCTTTTTTATTTCAATACGCAATTTTCTTTTTATTTAATTTTACAATAAACTGTTGTTCAATATACCATTTATTTATATCTATATTTTTAGATAAAGATTTGAATTTATAATCCAGATATTTAATCATTTGCATTTAAAATAATACAGGAAAGTGATTAACAATGCTTACCTCGGGTGTGTTCATACGTAGCCAATAATATGCTTCTCTAAAATCGTCAAAAATCATTCGTCCACCATCAGGCGACCGTGCAGATAATACAATACTAGGCGAGCTATAAGCTTCTGCTGTAACCCACGTGCAGTGAAAGGTATAAGACAGGAAGAGTATAGACATTACTATGATGAAAAATGAGGCGATCTGAAAATGTGTCTTTATTTCTATACGTTCTTAATTTACTTTTGCTACGTCTAAATATCTTATCTTAGACATATCTAATTTTTTTTCGAAATATTAGAAACTTACCTCACTCCTTAAGATATAATTACTCTCGAATTTCTTGGCTTTCTTATCGACAACTTTTCCACTTTCTACTTGCTTCATGTAAGTAACTAATAAAGAAGACGCTCCAATTCCACCCAAAATGCACATTACTGGAGCAAGTACTAACATTAAACGTACCATCACTCCCTAAAATATTTAAATGTAAGACATTATTTAAATGTAATGTAATATTTATAAAAAATAAATATGTAAAAATGTATATATGTATAAATATATAAAATTACAGTATAATCTTATATATTTTTACTTACTGCAAAATATAAACTAGTAACTCCATACAAAATTAAGAAAATGTTCGAATCTGTTAGCTTAGAAAAACAAAAGTATAAGCCTGATGGGAACAAAAATACAAGTATCTGCAGATCAAAATAGAAGGAACTCCATGACGTTGGCTGATGTTCCGAAACTGAAGCAATTATTGGAATATGATTTTTTGCATAAGATGGATCAAGTAAGGAATAAAAGCGTCCAGTCCATGGTGATATTTTTCCTTAAAAAAAATTAAACAATGTGCGTGAGAGTACATTATAAATGTGAAATAATGTTTTATATATATAGTATTTATATATATATATATATATATATATACATATAATGGGTTAAAAAAAATACATGATCAATACCTGTGATGGTTAAAATACCACCAACTATACATGATGTTGTAATCACCACAGCAAGCAGAGCACGGAATAATATTTCAAACTCCTTTTGAGATAATTTACTCCGCAAATAATCTACTAATGCGTGAATTTGACAGAGGCCAAAAACACCTAGTGCCTAAGAAAAATAAACGATATAAAATTTTACATTTCAAGTCAAATACTGACATTCACTTTTTTAATAATGTCTTAAAAATATCACAACTTACAAGCATGTGCTCGGAACTCTGAACAGGTTGAAAACCAACAAATGAGATCTGCATAGATAAAATGGTTCCTAAACAATATAAAATACTATATGCAATGTATATCCTGTGAGAAAATCTGCCAGTCACCATCAATGTTAGCACATGCAATGGAATCAAATTAATTAGAAAGACATATCCGCCCCAAGAAGACACCATATAGAAGTAAGCCAATGCGGCGCACGTAGCCCAACATATCGCTCCTGTTTTCACAGCTTTAATCCACATGTAGTATGTAAACAGCATACAAAAAATCGCTATGCCTTCATTGTCATAAGAACCTGCGACTGACCGAGATATATAACCAGGTACAATTGCAATCATTGCAGCTGCAAATAGGCCTGATGCTGAATCCTAAAAAGATAAATTGAACATGAATAGAATGCTATTACATCTTGCCTCAAATAAGATGCTATACTCTGTATAATTAATAAAAATATAAACTATACCTTTAATTCTTTAGTAAGCAGATAAGTAATAATTGTAGTTAAACTTGAAAACAACGGAGCAAGGAAGACACAAATGTTGCGTATATCTAGTGTAATATTCAATAACCATGAGATACGATATAATGCTGCAGAAGTTATCATCAAACCAGGATATATGGTTCCTACAAAATTAATATTTAAAATATTAAGTTTTTTCTTCTTTATAAGCACACAATCAATACCTCCTATTATCCTGCCAAGTGGATACCAAACGCGATCATCAAACCAATTGTGAAAACTGTAGAATCCATTTTCAGCTAAATATTTTGTGGTGCGATAATTGAAGTACGGATCAAATTCATGAATAACACTTTCAAATCTTAGCACTGAGAACAAACGTGTTGCAAATGCTGAAAAAAAATATTATAATACAAAGATGATTGAATATAACTAATTAACATTTTTTTATCTGATAAATTAAAGTACAAAGGTGATAATAAACCTACATAAAATTGCTGCTAAGGAAAGCACAGTTAACTTCAAAAGTGTTTCTTGTTTCTGTGCCGTCATGCGCAATCCTCTTGTCTTTAGTAACGTCGCCATGTCAATGCAGAGAAGTGCACAGTAATTTTAAATGAAATAAATCTTCTATCTTACAGCATCAATCTACAAATAAATCAAAGCTCCTTTAAACCATCCTTCCTCCATATATACTTGTGTGTTGGCATATCCTAAACAACATGCATTAAGTACTTTTCAATAAGAGACATAGATACAGTATAACACCGTCAATTATTATACCTTATTGTTTATCAATATTAAACAAAGATAAAATAATCATTGTGTTACACTGTAGATACTTTCGAGCCATGGAATAATCATATACTGTATGACACAATAGTGCACAGTGTTAACTTGTAGCTAAAACACTGCTTAGCCTTTTTATTTTACTGTTAAAATGAAACAAAAGAAGGTCTCATACACTTGTCTAAATATTATATATCCAAATACAATCTTAAAATCTTTTATCAAAGTACTATTTTTAGAAAGATAAATGGTACTAAAATATAAAAATTTGGTATTCATGAAATGATATAAGACAATGATATGACACAGCTGGTACTTTTCTACAAGACACATAGTATAATACAGTGATCATATCATCTTTGTTTAATATTGGTAAACAAGGATGTAATGATTTTGTATATTATACCTACTTTGTCATCTGTATCTCTTGCTGGAAAGCACCTAGCATTTTAGTTGTGTACATTTGTATTAACTTTTTTAAACGAAGATATTTGTGCATCAAATGGAGTAACAATTTTATTTGTTAAAAAATTTTTGCGCATCTCCTTCCGCGTTAACTCTCAATAGCCTAGATTATTTTTTTGTTATTTTAAAGAGAGAGAGAGAGTCTTTGGTAAACATTTATTTCCTTGTATTAACTTGTGTTATAGTTGGAAAGCGTGGAATTGTACACTGTATTAGACAGTATCGTCTATTTATGTTACTGGAAAGCATCCTCCAGCTCTTGCTGAAAAGTACCATATGTCTAAATTTCTTTTTATAATGTTCTTTAGATATCTTTTAGATATGTGTCTCGAAAAACATCTTTATGATGTCTTTTATATATGCACGTTGTCTAGATGCATTGCTATTGTCAATTAGAGAGGTATTGCGTAATGTACAGTAAGATAGATAAATCTAATTTTTGAGCGACAATAACAGATAGTTCTATATATCTAGTTTGCATGCAATCTGAACACATGTCCGTTATTACTCGAGGAGGTTATAATTGCATTGACAGAATAAAACAGCGAAATGCAAGCGACGAGCGTTTCCGTTCTGAAATAAACACACGCTCCCTAATTTTCGAGTGTTTGACACGCCTCTAACAACGCACATGCAACCGCAAACAATGCCGGGTAGATTCATCACTGACCACGTACACAAAATTACCGGCCGGTGACATACGTATACGTCGATTCGCATATTTTACTCTTCCGTATCGTATATATATTTAAGCGATGTATCAACGGCTTCCGAAAGTTCGGGAGAAACTTACGAAATTACTTTATACAACAAATGCGTAAACACAACGTGGCCATTTAAATAATAACAGAAACGCCAGACAATTTGTTCCAAAAGAAAAAGTCATAGATTATGATCCACACAATCTGAAGATGATCAACGGCTTGAATTTTGAGAAAATGACTTTAGCGTCATCTGTAGATATCAAATCAATTAAATACATTGACTTGTCGATCATTATTATCGCACAATGGATCTATTAATTGAATTACGTACGTCTTTTCTCATATTGTCTTCTATTTGTTTAATAAATAAATATTAATTTTAGAACTTTAAATTCTAAAAAAATACAAGCATATAATTTCAAAAAAATTATTATTTATAGCTAAGAAATGGTTGTCATTAAAATATCAAAAAAGTTTCTTTGAAATAAGATCTTTAAACTTTTAATTATAAATTTTTAATTTGAAAGATTAATCTGTGGATCTAATTTCTCAAAAATTAGCGAAACGTTAAAAAGAATATAATATTAGAAATGATAAATAAATTTTTAAACATTGTGAGATTTTAAGGGGCTTTGCACAATAAAAAGAACAGGGAACAGAGAACAAAGAATAAGAATTTCAACCTATCAGAAATCATGTATTGTGGAATACACAATTTCTGATAGGTTGAAATTCTTATTCTCTGTTCTCTATTCCTTTTATTGTGCAGAGCCTTTAAGAATTCTCAGGCCGGTATTCATATTTGGAGTTTATATTTAAGATAATCTTAAGTACAGTCTTAAGATATCATGAACCAATCAGAAGGCTGCATTAACGACTTAAGACATTACTTAAGACGGTCTTAAAATAAAAACCGACTATAAATACCGGCTTTAGAATTTTTATACGAAATGTTAAACTTAATTCGTATAAAAATTTCCGAATTGACTAAAGTCATATTTTCCCATATTTTCCATGATTATGCGATATAAAATACATACAGTTATTATATGTAAATATTTAAATACGTGTAGCCTTTAAATATTCTCACAATTAATGTAACTTTATATTTAAACATTTGTGATCGCACATACAAAAATTTACTGTTAAAAATTTTTTTCTTTACATATTACACTTGTAAAAAAACATAAAAATAATGTATCAAATTTGAAAAGTAGAAAAAAGTAATGCATACGTCATTTTTTTTTATGGTTGGACAAAGATACATTGTCTGACATCTTATCTTGACATCAGTGTTCGATGTTTCAGTTCTCTCCATGATTCGTTCCCGCCAGACTAACCGGTACCGACCGGTATTTTATATTTTATGAGATTTATACGGTTACATTGCATTTAATTACAGTGTCCCGTTATTTCTAACTTGTTTCTAACTTGCTTCTAACGTCGTTTCTTAACGTGTAAAAAATGTCTGAAGGTAATAGTACTTGAATGTACACGCGGCAAATTTAACCTCTCAATATTTGTAATCTTGTATTGCATGACAAGCTTAACCTCTCAATTCCTTAAAACAAGTCTTTAAATTATATCGAAGATAAATCTTACGAAATCAAGTTGTGTAATGATATATTATAATTAAGAATTAAAGAATTTGCATCTTTCATAAATCGAAACAATATTACA
>NW_011626806.1:2498658-2523832 GCF_000204515.1 Acromyrmex echinatior | reverse complement strand
CTCATATGGCCGTTTATAATGCTTTCGTCGACTCGGGAAAGCCGTTCCTTGCGTTCCGGGCCCGTCCAGCGTGCACCGTATTTCCACCCTCCTTTCCCTCTCCTATGGACGGGCCCCGTTCGGTCTGAAAACCCGGCGCGACTGGAACCCCGCAAAGCACTCAACTTGTGATGACTTTTTCCAGGAACTCGGCGACCTCAGGGCATCGGCGATGAAGAACTTCACAAATATCCAAGTAGACGAATCCAATATCCTCAACTGGCAGGGCCTGATATTGCCGGTACGTTGACGCACGCCGTCGTCCGTATCCTCCGGGGGAATACGTAACCTAAAATACGCGCGCGCGGGTGCAAAGTGCACGTCCCGTGAGTCCTCTGTGACTCGTCTCGTTCCTCTCTCAAGTGTATCTTTTTAAATTTCTTTCATATTCGAGATGGGAGCTTAACTTATGTTCTTGAGAGAGAGGAAAAAAAATAAAAGATGTAATTACTTAATGCATATTTAAAATACATTAATTGGATCAATTTATACACGTTTGTCACTTAAATCACTTTAATTCGGATACTGATAAAATCGATTCGATCTGTTTGTATCCTTTGTATGGACATTTTCAATATAAGTGGAATATTCGTTTTCAAATATCATGGAATACATTTCGATATTCCACGATACGCTGGAGTCATTTAAATGAATGTATGAAAATGTATATACTTGATTAGCGATCTGTAAGTACTGAATAAGTTTATTGCATATATTGTAAAATATAATGTACAATATATTAATTATATATTATATAATTTATAGACTCTGTAATCTCTGTGTACAAGATTGATTGTAACTATTATATTTTAGTAGAATATCATTTAGAAACATTTCTTAAGTGAATATGTATAAGGTATTCCTTATTGTAACATATAATTTTATGTGGTTGAATACCGTTACAATTTTTTTCAAATGCGATAACAGGCCTATTCTTTGTTGCTACACTGAATTAAAATTTTCTCGTTTTTGCTAAAATTAGACCTGGTTTTTTTTTTGTCAAAATTCTTGTTTCATCTTTTTCTTTTTATATTGAAAAGATGAACTTACAAAAGTTGTCTACAAATGAACTACAAAAAATTGTTTTTAAAAGAGAACACACTCTTTATCTATTTCATTTTAAGAACAGTTGGTACATAATTGAGCTACGAAGAACAGACCTAATGTGTGATGCATATTATTTTACTGATGATCAGTGAAAAAATAAGATGTTTTCTTCCATAGGACAATCCACCTTATAACAAAGGCGCATTTCGCATCGAAATCAATTTTCCCGCAGAATACCCCTTTAAACCACCAAGAATAAATTTTAAAACAAAGATATATCATCCAAACGTAGACGAAAAGGGCCAGATATGTTTGCCAATTATAAGCGCGGAACACTGGAAACCAGCTACAAAAACGGACCAAGGTCAGTTCCTGCATTTCCATTGACAGTTACTTTATGTTTTAATAATGATTTGGAAAAACGCTTCTAAAGTTTAAATATAATTGCTGTTAATTGCAATTTACAAAATTTATATTTCTAAAAAAGGGCAAACGTAAAACTCATATTTGTTTTCTAAGAAAAGCGGAAAATAGTAAGATGAAAAGTGTAAAATATCTCTTCAATTAAAAATATTATTTACATTTGCAGTGATCCAAGCTTTGATAGCGTTAGTGAATGATCCTGAGCCTGAGCATCCCTTAAGAACGGATTTAGCTGAGGAATTTCTGAAGGATAGAAAAAAGTTTTTAAAAAATGCTGAAGAATTTACGAAAAAGCATGCCGAGAAGAGGCGAGAATCATCATCTTCTAACGAATAACCCCGAATGATAGCTTTACTTACCATCACCACCACGATGCCTGCCGCCTGTCAGCTGATTTAAACTCAAGCCAATGTATACCTGTCTGTTAATCCCCGTGGAATCTCACAGATTCTCAAGTTGAGATGACTCTGTACAGTATTGGTTAACACCGACGATATGAATATATACGCAAATTGTAATGTTTATAAGAAGTGGGATGAACTTTTCAGAGTACAGTAAATTATGATAAATAACTGTATTATATTGTATACAATTTATACTTGAAGTCATATGCAATTATACTTTGATTTATCATCGACAGATCGTTACATTCCAGCTTGATCCTGTAGGAATGTATACGATGATGAAAATGGTTCAGCATAGAGACGTCATATTTGTCAGATGTAGCAGCGTATGTAATACAGTATGTATTAAAGTACATATAATTTCTCCAATGTCGTTTAAGATGTTAATTTATAATTGCATTTCGCGCGCGAATTTATAGCTACTGCTTTATAACTGTTACTATAATATTAAGATTACAAATAATAAAAGAAGAACAACGTTTACTTTCAATTTTTAATCAGTTTCAGTAATTTGAATTGTAACAAATTACAATTTTTTTCAATCTTGTGATTTTATAATATGTGAATACAATTTTATGTTCTTCACATTGATTAATTTGATATATAAATTTATTATTATTATTAATTCCAAGTGATTGTAAGTTAATTTTCAATATCTAAATGTAAAATTTAGATTTTCTTCACAGATATCTCTGCAGATTTTATTTTATATCCTGTACAGAACTGTACAGAATTATCTTAGAGCGCTTTAATGTAAAATCTGATCCATTAAATTTATTTACAGCGTTGTTTGACATGCTTTATTACTGAAAAACATAAGAACCAAAAAGTAAAATGTTAATTTTTTTTTCAAATGTTAAAAAACGTTATACCATAAAAAATAAGTAAAGTAATTAACAAGGTTACAACATAAATATAATCGAGAACATTGGAAAAACGGTCTCTAGTCATTTTTCTTTCCATTTGATTATTACAATTTCTGATTTCCACAGTGGGTTTAAACGGCTAATATTACGTGAAAGTTGTGTGAATATTCTTTTTATATGGCCTGGTAGTTTGAATGGATAAAGAAGTTTATAACTTCTATATTTTAAGTATATGTAATATAATATATATAACATAATATATAATATGAAATTGACAAAAGCTCCAATTGCTAGAAATGTCTTCTTTGTACTATGTGTGCTGTGTTTACTGAATACTTGTATAGAATTAAGAAATATAATATTTCAAGAGTATAAAATAAGTTACATATTTTGATATAAACGTGCTATGAATTATTTCTCCCATTTAATGTATTTCTATGAGAATTTCTGTGTGATTATGCGAAATGATATTCATTATTTAGATTTCAATCCGCGATTCACATTTATGCAATAATTTATAACATTTTGTAAAGTATATAAAATGTTAGTGAAATTTTATTTTCATATTTATTTTTAACAGCACATATAGATAAACAATTGTTTGTAAAATGCTAAAGATTGAAAATGTTTTACAAGAAATTTTTTTGTTAAAGATCTTTAACATTGTGAACGTATATATATATATATGTTTAATAACAAATTATTTTGTTATTGCAATTATGAAGATGATAAAATCGTGTTTTTATTGTTTTTGTAATTTTTGTCCCGTATTATATTCAAATTTCTTGACAATAAAACATATAGATAACATTAATCATTATGATCGTTAATGTATCTCATTGTAAAAATATTAATTGAATACTATTCATTATATTGGATATTATTACTTATGTGAAAAATTTATACAGCTACTATGCATATATGTGAATTATATTCTCTAATGATAATCTTACAGTTCTATTATTAAATTGTATGAATAACATTAGCATTTATTTTTATATTAGTATTACGAATATTAAGCCTATTCTGCAATGTGTTCTTTGTTTCCTGTTTTTTGCTTTTTACATCTTGCTTTTTTTCCTCTTTGCGACCGTTTTATCGAGAATTTTCTGCTATATATTTTTCATTTCTTTCAAAGTTCGTGAACTTTCATCTCGAGTGATAGAAAACGAAAAACAGGATAAGAGGCAAAAGATAAGATATAAAAAATAGCAGAAAGCAAGAAACAGGAAGCAAAAAGCACATTGTAGAACAGGCTTTATACATTATATGTGTATGTGTGTGAAAAATATATGTGTGTGTGTGTGTGTGTGTGTGTGTGTGTGTATAGATATATACATATATATGTATATATAATGTCACAGTCAAAGTGTTAATTCAGTAAATGTATACATTTTGACTAGCAAGTATGTACATTTACTAAAGTTTAATACTTTGACTGTGATATGTATATAAAACTTAACGAGAATAATTTTTGAGGGGAAAAATAAATATTTTGTATCTATATATATCTAGCGTATTAAATTTTATATAGAAAATTAATGCATTGGGGTGAATGTTTCAGAAATAATAAGTGCTGTTATAGAATTTCAATTTTATTAAGTTTTGTGTAAGAAAGGGTAGAACTTTCATTTAAATATTAAAACTCCATTAATAAATAAAAAGAGAATACAAATAAAATTGCGACACTAATCATTCGCCTTTCTTCACTACAATATGAAACTGTGCAATACAAGTTTAAATTGAACTTTAGCAGTTTATTAAGATCTTCGTCTTTATTTAATCTCATGCGCACAATATACCGTTAACAAATTCTGCATCTCTAGATTTGTAGATCCCACTTTTGGCATACTATAATAAATATTTCTTATTGTATCAAAATGATCAGTATTGAATGAAATTGCAATGAAATAATTGAGAAGCTAGGTGGAAGAGGCAGAAGCTGTTAAATCAGCATTGAAAAGTGTATAATGTTTCTTATTATATAAATTCAAATTACATTTAGATAAATATAAAGCATATATTAACTTATATTACAAAATGCACTTGGTAGATAAATGTTAACGCTTACGTATGATTCATTTTATATAAGAAAGTAAACTTAATTTATATTCAGGGGTGTGGAGTGCAGATTTCAAAAATAATATTGAATTGTTGGAAATGAGACAAGTATATTCTTAATAATACATTCACATTACTTATTTACATATATAATTGATAGACATCAACGTAAATAAAACTATATATGTAAATGTACCATTTTTCTTCCTAAATTCACGATATATTTAGATAGTATTTATGTTATCATAGACAATCACAGTCTTACAATTGTAGAAAAATTCCTAACTGCAATATTATCAATGCGAATCATCCTCAGTAACTTAATTGTATCTCGCATTATGAGAAAACGCACGTTAACTAAAATCTATCTGATTTGGAATACATATTTATTATAATGAATACTCACATGTATTACATATCTATTGTAATACAAGCGTAAGTCAAACAAATGCGCATGTAACTAAAATGTAAAAAGTTGAAGAGCAGACACAACGCCGTTATTAAAAAATCAATTTCTCCCTGGTTTAAATCTAAGTGCATCATTCCTTTGACACCGACCTTTTCCACCAAACTAGTCAATTATCAAAAGAATATCTTGCCATTTATTTCAATCACAGGGATGTTCCATGATAACAAGCGTAAGATGTCTAATTCAAATCAAATATTTAATAATAGATATAAACACACGTCTTACAGTTTCAGCATCCAATAAATGACCTATCTTTTATTTTTTTTTCTTTAACAATATGTATCTGTAAATTATCGGTCGATGTAATCTATATTTTTTTTTATAATTTTCCCAATTATATATTCCTGTAAAAAACATTATACATCATAAATTTGAAACTAAATAAATGTTACTAATTATCAGAATATTCAATATTTAGCAAGAAAAAATATTCATATTTAATTCTATAAATATATAATTTTCTTGTTGACATGGAATATCCCTTGGATATAATTCACAACCAAAAAATGAGAATAGCAACGAGAAGATAACAATAATGATATTGCAAATGATGATGGTGTAATAATGATTCGGTGAATAAAATATGAAGAATCATTAATGTGTACTCTAAGAAGATATATATTATTACAAATTACTTACATGTTTGTACACATCCAATATATTCAGCATTAAGCAACATATGTATACATCTTTCTGTAAATTACAGAGTATCATTAGTTTGTATTTTTATAAGTATTAGTAACAATATATATCATGCTTTACATACCGATCTTCCGGTGTACGAGCCAAGTATTCTCGTTCGATTAAGCCTTCGATACGTTTTTTAATTATTACAGGTGAAGGCAAAAATCGACCTCTTAATTGTTCTGTTACTTCTGTTACCAGTATATTGTGCTAATAAGAGAAAATTAATTAATATTATATTCTACGTGTATTGCAATTTATCTCAAATAAAAATGTATTTTTTACATTTGCAAAAAATAAATTAATCATGTTTGATAAAGAAAGAGATAAATTTATATTTATAAAAAAATTTTAATTACGTACAGCCATACGCTTTCGGGCTTTCATAATTCGTACGATAGCTGCTTCGATCTCATGTTTCCGATCTTCATCGACTTTATTACGCGTTTCTCTTCTCTCGGGTTCAGATTCTCCCTTCGCTGCTACGGTCTGGATCTTTACTCTTAATAAAGAAATATAAATATTCAGTAAAAGATGATTACTATATGATTATTAATATATGTTCATTATTTATAACATAGAAATATAATACCTATGTAATTTGCTGGTAAAACTATCGTTTACACAGAAACAATTCGTAGATTCGATTTCCTTGGTACGAGGGTATTTAAGTAAAATTCTTTGTGTAGCTTTACCCATGGCAAGAGATTGTAATGCTCTAACCAAGTCCCTCTCTGGAATATCGGTTTCACCTTGAATTTCCTACACAATATTTATACATATGTATATATAAAAATTATAAACATTTTAATTCTTAATATAATAACGTATTTGTAATTAATTAATTAAATAATTTAAACTAACCTCATACGTTAATCTTTCTCTCTTATTGAACAACATTAGCACGCACATTTGGTAAGTGGAAACTTGTATTATGTGCTTTCGTGGTGTATTACAGAGGCTGCTTCGTTGGCTCATTAAACTACTGCTTGCGTTACTACCATTTCCAATAGAACTTGAAGACGATGGCGTATCTAAGCCTCCACAATTACTCTCTTCTCTTCGTGGTCCATAGAATACAGCATTTAGATCAGCAGAACCTGTACAAATTTTTGTTATTTATAATATTAATCTTCTTTTTGTAAGTTCTCTTTATAATATATAATTACTCTTTTTTTTGTAAGTTGTTATTTATAACATTATATTACTAGATATTTGAATAAAAATAGATATTGATAAAAATAGATATACAAAGATAATAAACTACTGACCTAATTGTGGTTGTAATGTTAACTGTCGACCACTATGTTTAGCCAGGTAGAAGCGCCGGAAGGCATCAAAGGCATCACGCGGAGAAGTGGGCATACTGCATTTTGGAGTGGCTGACTGTGTTGGCCAAAATCCAGTTGTGAGTACTCGGACACTTATATCCACACCATGCAGATTTGTCTTTATGAAACATACAGAATAATTAATGCTATACATATAAATATTAATTTTTTAACAAAATATTCTACAAAATAGTAATCAAATTAAATGTAATCAAAATATTATGTATTAACAATTTTCAGGGTTGCCACAAAAATGAATTTTAAAATTCCCTGACTTTTCCAAGTTTTCCAGATGAAAATTGAATTTCCATGACTAATATAAAATATGTAAATTTTAACATTTAAAATCGAGGGTTGTCGAAAAGCTAATCTATTATTAAAAATAATGCAAAAAAAGCTTAATAGTGTAATAAAATTTTGAATGTAAATTCAAGCCAACAGAAAATTAATTAGTATTGGAAAAAATGCAGTTATGACGAAAAAGGAAGATCACATAAAAATACTAAATAAAATATATATTTTAATTATTTTATTAAAATCGTTTAAAGTGCGCAAATTTTAAACGTTATATTTGACTATAAACGTTAGATATAATATTTAAAAAATTATAACAATTATTTGGAATAGAAACAATTTAAGGGAACCATGAGCAAATTTTAAAATTCCAAACTTTTTATATTTTCCCCTGACTTTTCTCGTTTTCCATGACCAATTTAAATTTCCTTGATTTTTCCCGGTTTTCCCGATCTATGTCAACCCTAAATCTTGTCTCTATAAGTTGATTATATACTCTAATTTATAACTTATATAGGAGAGAGAAATATTAAAATAAATATTTATACAAAATTTTAATATTAAAATCGTAGAAATATTTAAAACATATTTTCTCATAATAAAACCTTTTATTATATTCTCTCTCATCAAGTCTATACACTATTATATTATTTTAAGATACTTACGCCAGATTGAAGGACATGATCTTTAAATTCATCCATGATAGTGTTGCTGACTGTTATATCCTTAAACATACCTTCCAACTTTGATGTGAACTGACATCCACATTCAGTCTAAAAAAATATTACATATTATTAATCTCTATTAATATAAAAATGAACGACCTCGATTCAAGTGAATAAAATTCTAATTCTTACCTTAAGTTTGGATATCATATTCTTTTCACTATCATCTGAAACAGATTTATTCAACAATAACCGTTTGGCTAAATGTTGTTTATAGTACCGTTCAAATACATCCTTTTCTTGTAAGAAACGGAATAAAACCATAGTTTTATCTAGAATTCCTTCAATCTCTTGCTCTGTCATCTAAAACCAAATATATTTATGTCGAACCAAATATATTTATATCAAAAATCATAAAATATATTGCAATTATATACACAACACTAACTCCTTTAACACCTTTCTTCAATTTATCGTCGATAAATAATGAGAGATATTCGGGACTTTTAGGATTTAAATTAAGGAAATATTCAAAGTCCGATGCTATCGTCTGTTTGTAATTCTTGTCATTATTGAAAGAATAATGTAGAAAATGATCGAAACGATCCTTTAGATCTAACAGATTTTGGACGTAAAGAACGGCATTTGTGGTTGATTCATGCTCTTCTTGCACTAACGCACGGCCCTGTTCTCTAAGGAATTGAGATACGCAGTCGCATACAGTGCGCAATCCATCCGACACTCTCGAAAATAGTTTATACATACAACCAAGATCTTCTGTTTTCTGATTTTTGAGCATATGCACTACACCACTGTTTTCCATCTATCAAGCATAGAAAAATATTAAGATCACTATAAGATACAATTTAAACTCAACTATATCAACAATTAATATAATGTGGATCATAAATAAAAAAAATTAATGCACCTCAACAATGGTTTTCATGTGTATTTTGATTAACTCTTCTTCTACAACTTCTACTATCCGTGATTCAGTGGATTCATCTAAATAATGTTTTGCTCTTTCAGATTCTTCACAGATTCTAGCTTCAACTTTTTTTATGTATACCGATGCACTATTTTCCGCCAGAAATTTTTGAGATTCCATCTGAAAAAAATAATCTTGGAAGTTACATATGAGTGCGTGCAAGTATATCAAATACACTTTTTACTAGACTCACTCTATAAAATTCAGCACTCTGTTGTAAAAAAGGCCTTTCAAAATCTTCCTCATAAACTTGGCGATTATTAATTCCAAGTAACATTAACATTTGGCAGGCATTTTTTATAGCGCTACGATCTACTACTTCTCCTCTTCTTTCCCTTGCAACCATACCTAATAATGTTTCCCGTAAATGATCTCTAACACATCCATATCTGACCACCTAAAATTAACAAAACACTTGTTAACATTAAATATATTTAACAATCACTCATTATATATATATATATATATATATATATATATATATAAATCAACAGTTATAACAATTTAATGTTGCAAAATCAATTATCATATAAAAGACTTTATTACAATAGAATATTAAATAGATAATACAAATTAGAAAATTACCTGATCTCGAAAAATAATTAATCCAAGATTATACACATTGTCTACATCATTCTGTTGAACATAGACTCTGTCCATGTACATCAAAATGTCTCTGATCATCACCATTGACGTTTGGTGATCGTTCCACGCTAGATTTAAAGTTTGTAGGAAGTTGTTATGTAAGGAACGAAGAACATCTTCTCGTACTTTGTTTTCGAGATGTTGCGTTACGACTTCTTTCAGTCCTGTATACAATCGTTCACCATATTTATGAAGAACCATTGTATAAGCATTGCGATAAAGTTCTTCAAAACTGAGGCCAGAGTTATTTTTCTTCTGTATCTCTTGGATAGCGCTCTTCAATAAGGCCCAGATACTTTCTACATACTTCTCATCCATAGTTGTCTGTGAAAATATATAATAGTGTTTGTGATTAATTGATTAAATTCTATTGCTAACTAGATAAGACTAATTCAACATTTCTATTCGTTTCTGTTTAAAAAGAAATCATAAATGCTCTCTCTTACTTAATTTTTAATATTATGTATTTTTAATATTATGTTGTAAATATAAAATATATTACGTAATAGAAAAATATAATTGTGTATTAAAAAATATTAACTTATGTTTATTAGAATAATATAGAATAATAAAAATATAAGAATAATAAAAATATAACAGATAATAACTCTCACAAGAGTATTACGAATTATAAGAAGATTGCTCTTATATATCAATCCCGACGCAGGAATTGTCTCAACCACTCTGCTGCTTTGCTGTAG
This sequence comes from Acromyrmex echinatior, assembly GCF_000204515.1. The sequence continues at coordinate 2,513,215 of NW_011626806.1, read as the reverse complement.
ATCACAGTCTTCATTTTGATAATCCATGTTTTTTTAACTTTTTTTATGTACAGATTTTGCTTGTATATTTTGCTTTATCATAACCTTGATAAAAATATTTACAAATAAGAAAGACTTTAAGAAAAAAAAGATTATTTGATTCCTTTTTCACCATTTCATATGATATTTATCAACAAATATTTAGGTTATATAATATATCAAATATATATAGTTTTATCATTACCAATCATTAAACAATGCATGTTTATATAGAGAATATATATATATATTTACAAACCTGCTATTAAATCTAAAGCAAGACCAATTTTTTTTAATTAGATCAATATTTATCATATTTATTATAAAATCATCATTCATTTATCAGAGAGAAGCTTTTAATTGTTTGGTAGAATATAAAATTAAATATTTCAAAGATTAATTTAACTCTTATGGTCTGCTTTACGAAAACTTAAAAAGCAAGTTGAGAAATATATTTTGACATATTTCTATATATAACCTATTATACAAAAATAATACAAGCAAAATGTTTGTACAAATGTACAAAAGTACAGAATTACAGATTCTTGGTAACATCATGCTAATTTCTTCATAAATTACTGGTTATGTCATTTTACCTTATCACGTTATTTGTTACTAAAAAACAAGATACTTCTAGCATTATAAATTTGAAAAACAGTAAAGTATGACATTTAAGAATTTAGCATGGTTATGCTGCACTTTATCACAATTGTCTTACACTGTAATAGTGTAACTATTAATTATCAATTTCTTTCTTGATGCTCGACAATACTTAAAATATATGTGCATATTTTTAATGATCAACATATTTATTTAATTAAAATATTACGTTTGCTAATTGGTGCCAATATGTTACATATTAGAACAGAAGAGAAATATATGATACATAATTACAAAGAGTAAAAGAAAACATTTTTAATATAAGAAAAATATAATTATATGTAAAATTTAATTTAATGACATACACATATCATTATATACAGTTTTTTTATATATAGATCTAAATTAAGGATACTAGTTTGACAAACTTGGAATTATTAATTCTATATTATCTGTTCTGAAATTTATACATTTAATTCAACTAATATTTAGTTGAAAAATTAATTATTAAATCTATTTTTTATAGCTGAACTGGTACATTTTTATTAAAAATGAAACAGATATTTAAAGTTAGGCAGAGTTTTAATGTAGTCAAGTGCAGCAACAAAGAACAGATCTAAAAACTGCTAATAGATCTATCTTTTTTCTTCCTTGATTCATCTTTTTTTTTCTTTAACTTGGAGAGGAAAGAAAGATTTAAAAAGAACAAGCCTTTTGATAGTTGAACTAAGATGTACATATATATTCTTTTTTACTTACAGTAGAACAGGTATGCTTGATAGCAGAAAGCAAGAAAGTTCGAGTTCAGCAATAAAAACCAAATCTCTATAGTCACATAAATCATTAAATAAACAATATTTATTTTTAATTTTATTTTTAAATAACTGCAAATGTCTTATTTCACTTAAACAAAGATGACTGACTCCAACAATATCCGAGTCTCCTAGACTCAGCTCCATAAATGCAGCATTAACTTTAATCTCTTTTTAATTTACTATTTATCTTTTCCAAATTCTTAGAAAAAGATAAATAGTAATTCTTAGAATTAGAGAAAGATAAATAGTAAGTTAAATCGTACAAATATAAGATTATTTCTATGATGTAATACTCTTACACTTGTGGATTAACTTTAATCTCTTTTTAATTTACTATTTATCTTTTTCTAATTCTAAGAATTATTATTTATTAAGAATTACTATTATTTTTCTAATTCCTCGAAACTCTTAAAATTAATCTTACATTTGTGAAATTGGATCTAATATCGTTTCTATCAATACAGATTATCTTTAATTTCAATTTACTCATCTTTTTCTAGAAGTAAGAAAAGATGAGATAGTTAAAGATTAAGATTAAATTACGTTGATAGAAATCTAGAAACAAGTATTATACATTTACACCAATATAGATTAACTTTATATCGATTCAACTTACTCTTCATCTTTTTCTAGTTCTAAAGATTAGATAATTAATAGTTATACTATATATAGTAGTATAAAAGACAGTTGTGATAAAGTGCAGCTGCACAACCATGCTAAATTCTTAAATGTCATATTTTAGTGTTTGTTCAAATCATAATACTAGAAATATTTCGTTTTTTAAATAATGAATAACTAGATTGGTGGAAACGGACATTAGATTACATATCACTCTAATCTTATTTTTTAGTTATGCATATCAATTAACGGGTTGCGCACAATGAAAGGAATAGGGAACAGGGAACAAAGAACAAGAATTTCAACCTATCAGAATTGTGTATTCCACAATACATGATTTCTGATAGGTTGAAATTCTTATTCTCTATTCTTTGTTCTTTTCGCAATCTCTAAGATTCTCAGATATTTGAAGTATAATGGTCCTTCTACATAAGTTATTAATACAATAAGCCTACAATAAATCATAAATCAGAAGTTAGAAGCTAAAAATTGACTAATTATAGTTGTCAATTTTTAGCTTCTGACTTCTGATTTATGACTAATGACTTATTGTAGAACGCTCATTAAAGTGTAAAAAGCATTTAGATCATAGGCTCTTGAGTGTTTTCCATTTGATGACACAAGTCAATACAAGTGTCGTTTTATCTTTGTCACTCTCTGAATATCAAGAAGCATAGAACGATGCTTGTGTCGACTTGTATCATCAAATGGAAAGCACCCCTAGGACGGCATTCATAATCCATTCTTATTTTAAGATTGTCTTAAGCAATGTTTTAAGACGCTAATACCACCCTCTGATTGATTCATAACTTCTTAAGACTGTACTTAAGACAGTCTTGAATATAAGATCTGACTATGAATACCAGCCTTTAAATTGTATTATGCTTACAAACTGTGTATTCCATAATACATGATTTTTGATAGGTTGAAATTCTTATTCTCTGTTCTCTGTTCCCTGTTCTTTTTATTGTGCAGAACTCCTTACACGGCACTTCTTTTCTCCTTGTTTTCAATGCAACGTAGAGAAAAGCAAAAGATGAACCGTACAAATTCTCAATTTTCTGGCAAAATAAAATCAATGGAAAAAGTTTGATTTTTCCTGGGGCTAAGAACACTAATCGTGCAAGAAAATTTCAGCTGAACAGAACAGAAAGATATGCGAATAGAACTGTTGCAACAGTCAAACAAGTCCATCCTCACGAGCGCGAATTGGGATACGAATCCGGAGCGTCCAGACTGTTCACAGATGCGGGATTAGATATGTTTGCGTTGCTTACACTTTTTGCATTCAGCATCTTTGATTTTCTCTCTTCAACGCCCGACTATATAGGTCTGTTTTCTGTAGCTGAACTAATGGCTGCGTTCAACAGAAAAAACAGCTTTGCAACTGTTATAAAATCTTTAATATGATTAATTTTGCCCTTAGTTCCTTACTGGAGGATCCAAATGTATAAAGCAATCATATCTAAGAATTTTGCAATTATAAACACTTTTAAAACCTAAAGTGAAATAGATATACATTTGATACTTGAAAGTGAGAAAGAAGATTCTAGTGCAGTATATTGTAGGAATAAAACAAAGATTTTACATTTCTGATTTATGTTCGTTTCCACCAATATAAATTAACTTTAATCTCGATTCAACTTACTCTTCGTTTTTTTCTAGTTCTAAAGATTAGAAAAAAAACGAAGAGTAACCGAAGTTGAACCGAGATTGAAGTTAATCTACATTGGTGAGAATGGGCATTTGAATATAAACATTTTTGAAGATTTGAAGCAACGCAGAACAGACCTATTATTTACAGTTGACGCTCCATATCCCAGGTAGGTTATGGGATGATGTTTATACACATCCGGATGCATTCGCGTTGTCGTTACCGACACAAGGGCGCAAAATAAACAAGTAAATAAATAAATAGGTTGATCATACACGGGTAACGCAAAACAGCACGGCGCGTTAAGGGTAGACAGAGAAGGGATGGGAGGAAGGGAAGAAGGGAGGAAGGACAAGAGGAACGGGCAAACACACAGGATTCGAGACGAGGGGGTCGGGGGCAGGGAGGGGTTCTCTTTCTCTTCCCCTCTCCTCCCCCGCGCGGATGACCAGGCGTTTCTCGATCCGCGGTAATTACTCACCGGGAAAGCACGTATGCGCATCTTGCTCTCCTTCTTCATCAGAGCACTGCTCTTCATCATGTCGGGTTTTCGGTTTCGGGCGCGTCAGAAGTATCTCTCCTTAGAAATGCCGTCCCGACGTGAAGGCTGCCTCGATGAGCGCGCGACGCCGCGTGCACATCGACGCACACGCACACGGACACACGCGCAGAGCGCGCGCGCGCGCGCGCACACCACACGCACGAACACACACACAAACACACAACACACGCACACGCACACACACACACACACACACACACCGCTGTTGCGGGCTTGCGATTCTCTTAAGCGCGACGGGCGAAAATCATTTACGTATCTGGAACAGCCTGGAACAACCGATGACGATCGCACGCCTTGTTTCGTGCTTCGTGTACGATATAAGACACGCGCGATCACCAGCGATCACTGGACAGCACTGCTTACGGAGACAACGTGGTGAGGATCGACGACGACGGGTAGAAGTCCCTTCCTCTTTCTCTCCCGCTCCGCGACCGAGCACATTTAACGACTTTTCTAATCCCTTTCCTAATCCCGTGGGCGAGCACTTATCTTCTCGGCTTGACTGGCAGGTGAAACGTCGAGGCTACGAGGAATAAGAAAGAGAGAGAGAGAGAGAGAGAGAGAGAGAGGGAGGGGGAAAGGAGACAAAAAGTGTGAGAGCGAGAGAGATAGTGGGAGAAACGGATGAATAGGCGAACACGATGAAGTCGAACGAGTTCCACGGAGGGAAATGTCGTGGCTCCTGTCAACGAACCGTAGCGGCCGATCGCCCGTTTATTTCGTTCAGTAGCAGGAAAAGAACGTCGATTCGCTCTCACCGATTTTAATAAGGTAGTCGCGAACGCGGTCGTCCTCGTGACATAATTGTGGAGCACGGTAGAACGCCGACGCGACGACGGTGGTGCGGATTCTCGTCGTTGCGTCAATAACACCGCCGCTGTCAACAGCACGGGACAGCACGGGGATATCCGTCACTATTAGCAAGTAACGAACGATACCCGCGACACATAAATCACGACCCCCAACGGGCACTACGTGCGTATCGTTCGTAGGATCGCCCTCGCGATCGTCGACGGACACATCGACTGCCGCTCTAGCGTCATGACCGCGCACTTTGCTGCATTTCGCGTGTTATTTCCGCTTGGCCATCGGCTGGTATCGACGTTGATAATGATTGATAATTCAATGATAAAAAGTTGGACGTCGTAGGCTGCGTTCAGCAGAAAAAGCAGTTTTGCAACAGTGGTTCGATTTTTCCAATGTAATTGGTTCCTACATTTAGATCCAGCCAAGAGCTAAAGGCAAGAACCAATCATATTAAAAAATTACTAATAAGCGTTGATTAGTTTTCTCTGCTAAACACAGCCAATTTCTGCAGTGTTAATTTACAGATTAACAGACTCAACAGTTAAATGAATACTTGCTGCTGTTAGTGTATTCTTCTAGATCTGAAGGTCTAATTGGATGATCTAAAAGAAAAGAATAGACCAATAACAAGCGCTCGCATTCACTAAAATATTTATTTTGCAATAGTTGGAAGTTGCTGATTGGATTATGCTTTTAGATTCAGAAGAATAATTCTATCTCAGTGAAAAAATTTCTAACAATCGTAAAATAAATCGTAAAATAAATATTCTTTTATTGTATTTTAATTAAATTAGTTTTTATAAAAAATAATGATAACGTGTTATTTTTAAGTAATGTCCCCAAGCCCAGTTTCAATCAATTCTCAGTACTATAAAAACGAGTGGAGAATGTTAAAAGGAAGTGCGAGTCATGATCAAATGTGAAAGAGAATTGAATCAAAAAGTCTAGAATCAAATATAAATTTATGTTTATTTTGTTAAATAAATGATGTTCGTAAAAAATATCTAAAGAAATCCTTCCTGGTACTTTCACTTTGATTTCTAACTCTTAAAGCGGAACGAACTCAGCAAATTGATTTTGTTGCATCGCGAGATAGTTGTCTCGTTTAAAGTTTCAATCGTAGATAATGGGATATTTATAACATACATCTATGAGGAATAGAAATGAACTTTGTTGAATGTGCATTTTATTCATCCATTTCTTCTCTTCTTTTTCTCTGTCTGTTTCTGATTGCCGTGTATGTTGCACTTTTTAAAAATGAAACACATGAAAAATAATTGGAAGGAGAAAAAATACAGAAAATTTGTTTATACAAAAAACGAAGCTTATTTTTCATCCAGGGCTACAAAAACACTATTTTGAAAACATTTTCGAATTTCATTTTATTCACCGAATGTTAAACAAGAATAAAATGATACTTGGATAGTGTTTTCGAACACAGTACAAAGCCTGAAGTATATCTTGTTTTGTTTTGAATAAATTCAATTGCGTTTTTTTGTAGAAGTTACATCATTTTTGTTATTTATACTGCCTTTTTTAAATATGTTCATCCTTTAAATACATTCTCCTGCTTGTTTAAAAATATAAAGAAAGAAAAACGGAATGTAGAGTGCATTTAGATCTTAAATTTCTCTAATCAAACAATTTAGATCAAGAACAATTGTGAAAGAAGGAATCTTGGGAAATATAAAGAATATTTATTATACATCCTACTTTTTTGCCATCTTTTTATTTTATTATCAGAGTATTATTCAATAATTTTTGGATATTTCACAAATATGATGAGCCTTTTACAAAAATGCAAATTTTTTAATTATTTAAACTGTTCTCAGAATGCAAAAATCTTCCTACTTTGATTATCCTATTTAACTTTTATTCTATTCTTCATTCCATGCAATGTATTGCACTTTTTTTCACAATTGACAATTATCGATAATTATTGAATATATTTATATAGATAATATTAATTAAAAAGTCATACGTTTCATATTAAATCAGCATTTAAGATACAGTTTACACAATTATGTTAAAATAATTTTAATTAAAATACTTTAAGCTTTATATAGCATCTTTTATTTTAATGTGTAATAAGATCATAAGATTGTAAAAGCACTATAATTGCTTTTTTCAAATCTCGGAAAATTCCTTTGAGTGATTACTAGGCTTTTATCAGTGATTACAAATATATGTATATTTATATATAAGGAATGCTACAATTGCAAGACTACTTATATTTGTAATATAAATTAGATAAATGGAATCACGCTTATCATACAGCGAATTTGATTGAGCATTGAGTGCACAATGATGCACATAAGTCGTACTCAAATTGACGTAAAGATATGTGTTTATTATAAATATAGAAACCGGTTAAATCGGTGAAATACTCAATATACTTTATTGTGTTATTAGGTAAAATATATATTTCATAATTCGCAATATATTTGCATTTTACTTTTACTCAGATTAAATCAGTGTATATAGGACTTGTGCGTCCAATCGAATTCGCTAATAAAATCCGTATAAGTCAATGCATCACAAATCTTTTAGTTATCAATAATGATTATCGTAAATAGTCACAGATTTGAGATCAGTTTGTAAAATCAGCTCAATCTAGGTATATCAGGAACGGTCATATAAACTATTATTATCCCTATAATGCTTACGATAATCGCTAAAATCCATGCAATGTGATACTTATTTCTCGCGTTTTCTTTGGATTGTTTCGAGTTCTCGTATTTGTCCTTCCTCTTTCGTCGTGGCTTGAACTTTTTCTCGAATTTTTCAATCTCCTCTCGATTGCGCAGCTCTTCCTCTTCCAGTTTTTTCGCTATCATAGCCTCTTGAGCCTCTTTTCTCTCATTTTTCAGTAATTCACATACGCTATCACATGCTACGGTAATCTGCTCCTTTTGAAGAAGTGAACAAAGAAAATCCTTTTTGATTCGTTTACACTTACACCATAATCTGACTTTCTTGCTGCATCCTTCCCCGCCTTTGCATTCTCCTGGATGACAATCATTGATACAACGGTGGCCGCATCGATACTGAAATAAAAAAAAAACACTGTATTTAGTTAAAAGCAAAAAATAAAAAGTAAAGAATTTTAAGAATATTAAAAAAAGAATTTATACACTACTATTCAAAAGTATTTGCCTCTTTAGTTTTCTTAACTAAAAAAAATAAATTTCAATCTTTTTTCTTTTCTAGATGTTATACTTAATAATGTTTAATGGTTCAAAATTTTGCATTCTATATACATAAAAAAGATACAGTATAAAATTAGATGGAATTTAGATTATGTACAAAATAAGATACGTACAAAAATCGGAATGGACAAATATTTTTAAGCGATAATATAGTTTACCGAACATAAATATAAATTACATTTTTTGGGCATTGATTCCCGCATTTGAGTAATTCATCCCGTTCCTTGCTCGTTGCAGACGTCAAGTTCACGCAATGCCGATAAAGGGTGCTAATACCGCAATGACAAGAGACTCGCACCAATTGTTTACATGGTTTACATGGCGCTGGGTGACAAGGTTGCGGACACGTGTGCGTACAACCAGACGGTCGTGCGAAACTACACTCCTTCTCGCATTCCATACACGGAATACCATTGTTGGACTCGTTGTCAGAAGTCTGTAGTTTGTGACAAATCAAATCGCAAGTATGATTCTTGCATGGTAATAGCTGGCCGCAAAGTCTGCCGCAGGAACTCGGTTTCGACATGTGACACGGCCAAGGACGCGTCTCATGACCACCGAGACAAGTCATAGGCATGGAAATCTCGCACGGTGGACATGGCAAAGTCTTTAGTTCCATAATATCTTTTGGTTTTTCCCAGGGTCCAATAGGCTGCGCCTTTACTCCGTTCACTCTAATCTTCATCCAGACTTTGGTGTGACAAGTGGCTGGGCAAGAGTGACCGCATCTCTTATGCGTCAATCCACAGACCTTTTTACACGGTGGACATGGGCCTTGATGACATTTGTGTGTTTCTCTCTTGCTGTGATGGCAAATAGGTGGAATTTTGCAAGATTTGTGGCATGGTGGTGGCTTGATTCTCTTCCTGGTACCACATGGTACCGTTATCTTGCTGCTGCCACATCGACACTGTATAGTGTCCGTTCTGGTACACGGATAGCAAGGACCACTGTGACAAGGTGCAGCGCATTTGTGCTTACGGCAGTTGAGCGTATTCTCGCACGTTTTTTCACAATGGTTGGATGTGTTCTTCGATATGCAGTCGCAGCATTTTTTGTTGCACAAATGTCTACCGCATAAGCGCATTTGCATGCATTTCTTGTTGCAGTGGAACTCCTTCGCGCAGGCGATCTCTTTCGTGTAACTACCGCATCTACACGCTTTTGTTACGACTTCCAAGCATTGACCACAGCGATCGGTATGGCATCTCATGTTGCAGAAGTGCGATCCGCAGTCCAACAACTTGCCGCACGTATCCCCACACGTTGGCACTTGCTGCCGCCTGCAAGAAATTTCGTATCGTTTTTTCCCACAAGGACAATATCTGTTCTTTTCCAGGGGACAGTTGCCGCAATCGCCAGGTAGATGACAAGTGCTTTCACAGCTATGTACGTTACAAGAGAATTTCCTGTTGCAAGGTTTTTCGCAAATCCATATACCCTCGTAACATTTTCCTACTTTCTCGGTACTCTTACAACGGCATTTCAATACTACTGTTTCTACACAAGGAGAACATTCTCCAGTATGACACACATTATTACAAGTGTGTGAACAAAATTCATATTTTTTATTGCACACAGTTCCGCAGCTCCAGTTTTTAGCATTACAGCGTCGCGGTTGCGCCGGTAACTTGCCACAATAACATTTAACAGATATCATCTTAGCGCAGGGTGGACATGGACCAGGATGGCAAAGCAACACGCATTTGTGACCGCACTCTGGTTGTAAAAGCTTGCCGCAGGCTTCGCCGCAAGAATGTGGAATAATCCATGGTTGATACTGAGGATCTACAGACTTTTTACAGAAGCATTTGTACGATCTTGGAATCTGATCCTGATCATATTCCATACGGCATTTTGGGCTGTAATAATACGCATTTTTATTGGTATATTAAATAGAGGTTTTGTGCTTTTCATGGAAGTCTTGACAAATACATACCAGGCCCAGATCGGTGTGATTCCTTTAGCCCGTTTGCAGCTCAAACTGTCGTTGATCCAGTGTAGGATGCAAGACATGTGTAGAAATGCATAGCACTTGTCGCAGTTCCATATCTGCATAGAAAATTAGAGAAGTAATAATAAAACTGCTCTCAGTCTTGTTTAATGCTATTAAAATCATATATATATATATTTTAAACATAACTTTAAAATAATAAAATCAGTCAATATGATATATATATATATAAAAGTTTTGATTGCATTAATAAAATTAAAAAATTTTCTTTTTCTATTTAGGTATTAATACTTATATTAAATTAAAGAAAACTTATCTTTACTTATAAAAGACTGTCTAGCCTTGCATATAACATTTAAAAACATATTTAACATATAATTAAAATGTTAGCAAGATAGTAATATGTTGAGATAATATATTGTATTGTTTAAACATACTGGATCTATTTTCTTGACAGTGGATATACATATCAAACAAACAGCACTACTGGTTTGAAAGGAATTCACCAAGTACGATATCACTTTTTCGGCATCTGTGCTCTGTCCTTGGTATGCTGACAATATTTTGTCTACTACATTTTGGACATCTTCTTCGTTAGTTTCCTCGTCTTCACTAGACGAATTCAACAATGCATTGGCTTCCAAATGTCTTTCAATAGACAGTTTATTCTGTGCTTGAGCCCTCTTAAATTTCTGCATCTTGAAACTCTGAAATTTCATAAATTAATGACAAATTGAAAAACTAATTATAAAAATAATCTATCAATTTATACAAGTTATGCTAATAATCCAAACTGTAATATTTATTTTATTTAAAAAAACAAACAGACTATAATAAACAATTCTAATATATGTATATAACATATATATCTCATTCAAAGCAGTCGATATTGAAAACATGTATTGTTTCTATTGCAATTATCTGAATACCAAAACATTTATCTTACAAAATGATACACGATTTTTAAGCACTGTAAAAATTATGTAATTGTATATTAGATTCAAATCACAATTTAAATTATGTTTTATCATCGAGCATCTGGCATTTCGTTGGAATAGATAGTATTTAACCGGCAAGTTGCTACGATTTCTGTCAACAGCAGAGATTGATTAAATGACGAGCAAATTGACCTTGACCTACAATTACCAGTTTTTCTCTGTTTTTGTCGATTTCAGTTAATCATAATTGATCACCAGCTATCAAACTATCTTCGAGATATCTTTACAACATGTATATGCAGTTTTACCACACGTATACGTATATACACTTGGCGTCAGGGCCATCAGAAATGCCTTCACACTCGAAGCCAGCTGTTTCCGTATAGAGTGCATCGCGTCTAGCTATTCGTACTTCATGGTTGTTGATTTAAACAGAATTTTATTTTATTTTAGCTTTAGATAATTAAGATTTTAATTTCTTTAGAAAATTAATTTTCATAATTTGAATATTTATTGAATACTATATTCAATTTTAAAATTCTAGAGATTCCATAATTCTGCAATTAGCTATATGCAAATATTATGATTTTATAACATCCACACAATGGAATTTTTAGAAAATAACATTCTAGAAATTTTATGGTTTTATAAATAATATAAATAACAATTATCGTTTTGTGCAAAATATTGTAATATAATTTTACAACATGTACAATAAAAATTATTGACATTTTTAAATAAAATCTTAAGGCACTATTTTTACGTGCTTACAAATCACTTGCTTTACACATGCGTTTGCACTATTTGTAAACAACAAATCACTGAAAGTTATTGCGAATGTGCGTGTAATATTAATCTCAGATGTGTCAGACTTACATTTACGTTACAACTTTGTTAGCAATGAGATCGTTTTAATGTTAAAAGCTACACGTAATATGCAAAAATGTAATGTATGTTATTATACACATATAGCTGCAATGTATGAAATAAATTTGTGCGCTTAACATAATTTGAATTTTGCAGCGAGTGAGGTACTTAGTCTACGTCTAATCGCGTACGAACGATATAAATATATAATAAATCGCATACTGAACAACGGAATGTTGCACTTGAAACCTGCTTATAAATGTCGATAAGTATGCTACATCGATACATATACATATATTATATAATGAATATATTAAATATTCAGAAAAATATCTATATATATATATTAAATTAATTACAGTGCATTTATTTTGAAAAAGGCACTTAAAATCTATTTGCATTTGCATTTGTTTTCTTTATCCATAGATATTGAGCTATATTACATAATTTGATTTTATGTTTTACGAAAGTATCAGCTTTGTAAAAAGCAATATAAAATATTCAGTATTTTTATATATATATAATATATATATATATACATATAAAATATATAAAATGCTGTTTTTCCATTTATATAACAATTATTATTTTAATAAGATTACAGTTATTCTATTATTATGGACGGATACAAAGTAGCCACTTGTATTATTATATATCGCATAATTTATAAAAATCTAATATTTTACAGTACATTATGATTTAAAATCGTTTAATTATTAACTTAATGCTCTTATACGCAAATGGCATTGTCGTGTGATTATATCAAGATATAAATGTGACTAATAATATTTGATTTACGAACACATTCAAGTGTATTAATATCTCGTTGTTATTAAAAAATGTACTTTAGCAATTTAACAAGAGAGTACATTTCAATATAATAATATAATAAATAATGAACAAATTTTCGCATTATTTATAAAATGATTAAAAATATTAAGCAATATTATATCAATTTATAATTATTTTGATTATTGTCTGTGTGTAAACACTCCGTTCATTTAAAAAAAATTGTAATAAAAAGCTTTCTAATTTTAATTTAACAATTTGGCATTTTTAAAAAATAAATGTCATCATCTTTTAAAACAATTAATGCATCTAAAAACCTAAGTATAAAAAAATAAATATAAAAAGATTGTCGATTTTTTTGTATAATGGTAACTTAAGTATTAAACAGCTGTTTGTGGTACTCCCTGTACTAAAAGTGTTTTGCTTTTAGTTTTTGGCAGTGCAGATTGACTCAGTGTCTTTGCCATTTTAGGATGACCATTAGGTGAGCTAGTGATGAAACCTTCCGATCTCATATCTTTTAATGAGACATTAGAATTGCTACGTAACGAGGGTGTAGAACTGAATTTTCTGTTATGTGCTAAACGTTCTTGCAGTCTCATTTCGTTTTGACGCGGTATTCGGGTCTTCACTGGTACATCACGATATTCGTATATATTTTCTTTAGATGAACGTGTTATATTCTCGATTCCCTCGGAGTGCTCATCGTCTCGTACCATCAGGATGTCTCCGCTATAGTAGTGATCAGATTGTCTGTGGAGAAAATAATGCAAAAGAATATTGTACAGTGTATACAGAAAAAATGTATACCTAATTGTGAGTAAAAATCAAGTTAATATTTTATTATTTAATAAACAATGCCCATTTCTTGTAAATTATATAAAAATACATACATGCAACTAAGTAAATCTAAGTAAAAGTTAAGTTAATAATTTAATCACTTTTATTAGAGAAGGCTCCGATTGCACACATCGCACGTTGCATACATGCATCGCTAATTGACTAATTTAAAAATAAAATATTCTCATTGGTAAAGCAATGAAAAATTATTACTTAGGCCAACTGATATGAGTGGTGTATGCAATCGAGATTGTAGGTAAACGGGATCCTTCCTTTTATTATTTAGTTTACCCATTTTTCATGTGAATTATATAATAATATATGTAAACATGTGCAATTAATAAAGCAATATGTGACAGGCATATTGTATAAAATTATGCTTAAAGTATCTTCTATAAATACCTGCACGTATCCTAGCAGCCTTCGTTTTGCTAATTGTAAGCAGGAATAGAGTTAATTAACAATTTATATTCAGAAATGATTATGTAAAAAGACAAAGAAACTGTATCTTGCAACTGTGTCTATAAACCAGAACCAGTTTTTGCATGCGCTACCGTTCGGTACAGCGGGTGCAACCGAATGAAGCTGTAGTCACATGGATTTGGTTCTGTTTACCTTTTCTTACCTTTTGGCGTTACGCCAAAGCATACAGCACACCACAGAGAGTACAAGTAGCAGCAGGCACGCCGTCGACATCGACCAAAATGCGATTTGTAATGGCTGTTTAGGTTCCCACCAATACTAAAAATTGTAAGTAAGAACAATTAATATAATTCAATAAAGTATATATATATATATATATATATATATAATGCTACAATGTCTTACTTCTGTAACGGGAGGATAAGTAGGGACAATGTAACCAATAACAGTCGGCAAATACATG